>BFEA01000519.1:1001680-1029979 GCA_003427395.1 Chara braunii | reverse complement strand
TACTCCTAAGACTGTATAGAGGGGACCCCTGCAAGCATAGGGTCTCGCAAACGAGGTAAATCATGTTGCCCCCCGCCCCAACAGCGGTAGTTTGAGATGAGGTGGGGCCGCCGGTGGGGGTCCGGCTAACGCTGTCGAGCGCATCAGTCCGGCACCGCGCGCGACAGCGCGGGACACTCTCGGCCGCGTCACGCAGGAGTTCGACTAACCTTGTCGCGAACACACAAAAGGAACTTCCTTAGGCCGCTCCGGCCGAGTGGGCCAGCCATACCTCTCGCGAGCCCCTACGACAGGATAGGGCCTACGCGAGGCACAACTTACCTCCACCTTACGGGAGTTGTCACCTCCCTTCGGTGGGTGTATGCCCGCCGAGCTACCAGTCCACAATATGAAAACTACTCGGTTGCAATCGCAGAGGTGGACCAGCCGAGGGCGTTTCTCGTTCGGTGTAGCATGGGGGGTACGCGCGGTAATACGCCTATCGGACCCGCACGCGAACCGACATCTTGGGGGGCTGAAGTCCCAAGCGCGACTCGTCGTCGGTCGACTAGGACGCATCCCACACCCCACGCGCACACCACAACCACATGACAACAACACGCATACATACACACAGAACGACACAACGCAAACAACGCGGCAACGCTCCTAGCCCCTCAGTAGCCAACCTATAACTTCCCGACGCGACAATAGGATAGGCGTCGCGTGCGAGACTTAGTATAAAAATCGCGCGGACGCGGGGCTAACTCGTATCGACTCGTGATGCAAGCGCACGCAAGCCGTCGCAACGATGGCGTACCACGTGGTACCCATGCTCATGCGATCCTCATTAATCTCGAGGGTCACGTTCGCCACTCAAGTGTCGGCTGACACTCGCCTTGAGGGTTAATCTCTCGAGGCTGGACAACCGCCATGCGCGGTTGAAGACCACACACCCTCTTCTGCACCCTTATGTAGAGTGGGTGGTACACAGGCCCATGCCTGTGGTGCTAGTCGTCTCTCGCGGCCCTAGGGGTGAGTCCTCCCTAGGGCCTGGGCGAGAGTCAAGGGGTTTGACTTTGACGGCTGCCACGGACTACAACGTCCAACCCAAAAAAATCTCTAAAAAGCAACAAGACTCGCACGAACTCAAGAAGAGGGGATAGGGCAAATGTCTCCTGGCCTTTAAAACAAAAACTCATGGCCTTGGGACACACTTCCCCTCTATGGGCGGTGCCGGCGGCCTATAATAACCCTAAGCGTTGTGCCTACGCGCAAGCCCGACGGTCCCATAACTTTTAGACGTCAGGGTGGCGTGGCGTCGCGCGCATGGCTCTGGTATAAAACTGCGCGGCCGCAAACCAACCCTATGCCAACCACTGATGCCAATTATATGTGGTAACCGTGGCTTAGGCCTCGCGATATTGAATGGCTGAAGGAACTCATTGCGAGGGGTTACCCCTCACGATATTCAACGGCTGAAGGACACGCCGTTCGGCCCTCGCGACGTTCCCGCCTTTTAGGTGGAGTGTCCCGCCGGCCAAGTAAACAGGCTACATGCAAAGGGGGACCCCTCCTCTTCAGGGCGTAGGGCTTGGGATGTCCTAGACAAGGACCTCGAATCCCGGCCCAGGACTAACGTCCGACTAAGAAAGCCCCAAGACGCAAAATAGGCAGGAGAGAGGGTCTTTCCCTGTCCCTCAATCCCAGCTCTCACGCAGTTGCTAACATGGTCTTTTTGGCCCCCCGAACACTCATCATACGTATATCCACGCATACATACGGAAGGGGGGATAGAGTTATGACGATCACTTCTCACAGGCACAGTGAGACTCCTCACAACCATGTATATGTATATGGAATCGCAGGCAGTCCAAATCCAAAATCCGAGCCACATGACATACCTGCAACCACACCAAGAATCAAGTGACAAAACACGCACTACACGGAGTCAACCCCAACCATTCTCTATGCTCATACCCCTTCACTTTAGCCATGCAAGCCCCAACTGCCAGCCCAACYAACCTCAATTAAATACTCWGTACCTTTGTTAAATGRCCATTCAATAAAAGTCCGGGTGAAACCCTTAACAAACAGTAAAAACCACCAGGGCTAAAGCCTTTTAGGTTGAGTATGGGGAATGAGTTGAAATTGAGTCGAAGACCGATGAATCGGCAACCGACCTGTTATCAGTGATAACAGAAGTTATCAGTGATAACAGAAGACGATCCTCCAGGGATCAAGTTAAATCTAGTTTTGATTTTGAATCGATAGATCAAGATGACCTGTAACACATGACAGGCCAATCCCCAAGTTGAGATCATGAGCGTATGGAGAATACAACTCCCTAACATATTTTCACTCAAATCCTCCTAGCTAGCTAAGCCTGAATCTACCTCGAGGCAGTGCCCAAAGCGAAGACAGACCCTGGCTGAATCTCCCCTATTCGAGGTGGATCGCCAGAATCGCCATCGGTCAAAATATAATCTAGCTCCTCTAAATCAAGAAAATTTCGGCAGCGCTTCCCGTAGGTAAAGTGTCTCTCCAAAGTTTATATCAACCCTGAACTGTTTAAATAGCCAAATTATATATATCTCGCTGAACTTAGTCTTCAAAGGGACATAAGGCTGAGCTGCTCAACTTAGAACCCTGCTCAGCCTGCCCAAGTTTACTTTCAATTATATCTCTTTAGTTTTACTCTCTTCAGTTATGATAAACTATAGTCAGGCTACCTAAACTTATAGAGCGGTCTGACCAGGCTGTTCGTAATAGCATAGTAATACAATATAGCCAAGTTATATCCATTAGGTTCCAACATGTGCGAGGCATTGGGTCAGACTACCTAAACTTATAGAGCGGTCTGATCCTCAGCCAGGTTCGTTTCTCTCTGATCCAATTTGTGCGAGGCAGTGGGATAGGCTACCTAAACTTTTAGAGCGGCCTGTCCCTTGCCAGAAGTACTCCCTCTGAACAAAACAAGGCTGAACCACCTAAACTTATAGAGCGGTTCAGACCTCCTTGTTCATAATCAAGGAAACTGGGAGAGCCCCAAATAAAGCAAGGCAACCCAAGGTACCTAAACTTATAGAGCGCCTTGGGTTCTTGAAAGCCACCCACAATCAAACCCTCACAAGTCAGAGCAGCCAGGACACCTAAACTTATAGAGCGTCCTGACCCTCCAAGCAATTCACAGCATCAGGTCTCCCCAAACTTATGGGGACATCCCAGCCTCCAGAGCTTCAGGCTACCTGAACTTATAGAGAGGCCTGAGGCTCTATGCAAACCAAAAATAAACAAAACACTGGACTTCCCCAAACTTAAGGGGACCTCCCTGCCTTAATGACCCAGTCAGACTGCACATAAACTGCCTCCCTCCCAGCCTTCCCCCGGATGCACCCATCTCATTCATAATCTGCTTTCAGGCAATCAACTAACCTGAAATTGAGATCGCACACACACTCCTTTATTTCCGTTTGACTTAGGTCCTGACAACCAAACCAAAATCAGAGTACAGGAATCACGCAGTACACTCGGTCAAACCATAGAAAGATGTACAAGTAGGGGTTATAGCTGGGTTTATAGAGGGAGTCAAGGGTTTACCACTCAGTTCCCTGCCTCCAGGACTCTGCCTGAGTCCCGACAGAGCTCCCACAATCGGTGGGGCAACCTCCCACAAAGGCCTTGGCGTGGGTTACGGGCCACACGCCCGCCTGCCGCCTTCCTTTCAGAGCCAAAGGACCAGACTTTAGAGTAAGAAGGGCAGGATAAGAAGAAGTAAGACTCTCAGACTCAGGAAGGACACACTCATACTCACGCGAGAGGGCCTTGATGTCTTCATTCGCCTGAGGGCCCCGCAATGGTGGCCAAACAAACGCAGCAACCGACTAATCCGGAGTCAAACAGTTGAGCTTGAATCTCCTGACGAACTTTCGGATCGCAGCAATAACCTCCCTTCACAACCGTGGCCACATCCCCTTCCTCACCCTTCCTTTATACTGTAGAAGCAGCCTCACCACATAGCCAGTCTCTCAGCATGATGCAGCGGCCGTATAACCCCCAAAGCGGCTGCAGTTGGCAGCAGCGCAATAGCCTGCAGTTAACCAGCGTAGCGTATTGCAGTGGACCCTCGAAGTCGCTGTAGCAGTCAGCGCAGTGTACGCAACAAAATACATGGCCACAACTAGAAGCAAACTGGCGTTCCAAAACAACGCAACCCAAGAATCAACTGCAACAACCGACGCGGACAGCAAGCGACATTTAGTGCAATCTCGAGGGTCTGGCGAACTTCAACAACCTCATTTTCGCCCGCTTTTGCCCAGACCGGTCGTTGGTCAAACGCACGACCAACAGGTAAGTATCCAGCACCCCAAAGCCCGACAAGTATAGCCTCCGTCTACGGGCGGTCCCCGCCCCCGCTGTCCGCGCTTACTCAATCAGAGGCACCTCGCACTTGTATTTCCTTCCTCGTACAACGCTRGCCCCGCACATCGGYCCGRCCAGACGCCACTTACACCACAGATCACCTTAGGATGGCCAGCGTACCGAGCAACGGGTGAGTCCAGGGCCCTTCCCTACTTAGCTCGCCGTAGCCAGCCCCCGCTCCTACAGGTTCTCGCTGGACTCGGTCCCGCCAAGAATCAACCAYGCCGTGSGTTCTTCCTACTCRCCTCCGCCCTTCAACGTGCCGCTCTCGTGCAGTCCTACTGTYAGCTAACTCGATCTCTACTAACCCCCTGCGCCACTAACCTTTGCTACTAATTCTAACTCCARCCCCRCCTACCCCCAAACCCTCGTTTAACAACTCCCTCGGCCCGTTCCTATCAAGGAATGGGTGAAATCTGCATTTTCCCGCCTTGTTCCAACCACCATCCCCGTYGCCCCTCGCAAGCTCTTCTCTTTCTCGCCCCTCTCCTCCTAATCTTCTCCCCGATCTGGCTTCAGACTCGGTGTTGCCCACCTTCGRAACCTCCAGCTTGCCCCCCCCTCTCTTGCTCTYGTCCCTTTTGAAACGGTCGGGGAGCGCCTTACTCCTCGCGCCACATTTGTACCCACCCCATCTTCTTCACCACCTTCGGCTCCGAATGCACCCGGCCCGACCACCCGTCCCGGTCCGTTCGCTCATTTCAACTACCTYCGTCGCCCTTTCGTCGCCTGTCTCATCGCCCGCAGCTCGCCCCTTTCTCTTCACAACCCGTCGCCTCGCCTTCGCTATTSCCTACTTCGCTCCGCTCTCCCTCTCACCAACGCCACTTCTCGTCGGTGCGCCCGGAGTGTGTCGCGACGAAGCCRAGCTACGYGAACAGAGTGACAGCCCCGGGGTCCGAGTCATCCCCCCGTTTATGTATGCCCCCACACACGCTGGCCAGCCAATCTTCCTTACCCCGAAGGACTTTGCGCTGACCGGTCCTCGGTTGCTGGCACAACAGGCAGCGGTCGGGCGAGTCTGACCGCGGGGCAACCTGTTCCGCCCTTCGCTCCTTTTTTCTTATCCGTACCCGGTGCCACCTGCGCCCAGGTTCATTCCGTTTTTTTGTGCCCCATCCCTGCACAGTGACCGACAAATCCTCCTCCTCCCCTTTTTGCCTGTTGCACTCCCCTAACCCGGTTCGCGTCCGGGTTCATTCCCGGACCTCTTTCATATGCCACACTTATGTAGAGGCCATGCGGATCCTCCTCGGTGTATCGGATCCTCCTCAAAAGGTCCCTCCCGCGGCAATACCCCCGCTACCCTACTACTCTCGCGTGAACCCGGCCTCCTTTTGGGGGTTATGCGTCTCAGCCTTACGCTGCGGCCAAACTAATCCTCCCTGTATCATTCCGATTTTAACGGATGCCCCCCGCCTGACACTTCAATGTTCACGCGGCCAAAGCCGCCTTGCCATTGCGCATGCACCTAGTCCGCGCTTCGGACCTTATGCGGGCCGGCCTCACGCTGGGGCCATGCAAATCTTCTCTCCATTACCCCACCCTTCACAGGTCTCCCAGTTCCTCCGCTTGTTCCTAACCCGTCCTCCATCCAGGTTCGTCCCCGGCCTCTATACTGTTGGCCCCGCAGATCTTTCCTATACAGATCCGATCTCTCGGGGCACCGGAGGACTTTCCCGCATCAGCACTTTCGGGCTTCCACGCGCCCTCACGCCACTCCTCTCTATGGCCTCCTTCGCATGGACGTAGCCCTTTCTCGAGGCCGGATTCAGACCGCACCCACCTCATGTCCCCGCTTGGTCATAGGTCATGGGGCAACCCTACGAGCCCAAACAACCCCTTGTTTGCACGTACCCGGCCTATCTAGCGGCCGGGGTCATTCTCTGTTTGTGGGTGCTACCCCTTGACGCAGTTATCTTGCGAATCTACCGATTCGATTTTGACGCCACCCAGGATAGTGCCCGCGGCTCCTCGCGGCTGGAGCAACTCCAAACACTGGTCCCCTGCTGGATCCAGTCCCTCGTCCTTACTCCCTCACGCGAACCTGGTCGCCTAGCGTCCCAGGTCCACTCACGGGGTCTGCCTCCGTCACCCTTACCTGGCCAACCATGCAGACCCCCCTCGTGTCGCCCTCGCGTTGATGAGTGCCTCGGGGAGACCTGACTACAGCAGACGCCCCCCCCCCCTTTTCCTTTTGGCAGCCCTCAGCCCTAGTCTCAATGGGGTTTAAGTACCCTCAGAAATAAAGACGAAAAAGCAAGGGTGGGGGATTGTTTGAAGGGGGGAGCGAGCCGCGGGCCCTGCCAAAGCTCCCGTAGCCTCGCGGCGCTGGTCCGTGGTAGGGCTCCCTCAAACACGAAAAGAAAAAAGGGGGATAGTCCCGCGGAGCCCTCGACCCCTTTTCTTCTCACCGCTCCATTGCTCCTGCGTCGCCTTCCGCCGAACTCGAACCTCGTACCTCTGCCATGCAACCCCAATGCCGTAACCTATAGGGCTGAGCCCAAGCCTGTAACCAACAGGCGCGGTTTCCTACATAAAGTGGTGCCGCGCGGCGTTCCAGGCCAAAATACCGCCCCGACCGCTCTCCCCTCCTCAACCGTGAGCGCCACCGCCGAGTATCCGCACCGTCTTGCGCGCGTCGCGTCGCGACCACCATCCACTCCTTTTCACATGTCGGGCCCACCGCCGGCCGAGCGCAATAAATGAACGCGGACCTTTTAACCCTTAATTTAATCAATAACAAAACAAGCCTGATGGTTATGCCGGTGTCGCGACTAATCTTAAAATAGAAAGAATCACACGCGCGCCTTAAACTTGCGCGCCCACGTACCCTCTACCGGGACAGGGCAGACCCTTGCCTACGTGCGGGCGACCCTCACATTTTCCCGCACGGGCACTCAAGATCCAGGTTAACCAAGCCTTTCTGTCAATTGCAAAAGCCAGGGCGGATACCCTTGTAAGGGTATTCGCGCCGACTGCTTACCGGACCATATTAAGCGACCTACCCGCCGCGTCGCCAGATAAAAAAGCTATAGAATCCCTCGCATTCCAAATGCTGACGAGATCAGAACCAATCCGATTAGCCGACAGACTTGGGGTTGAGGCCTCCATCAAACCGTGCCAACACAACTATATGCTGCCAAGGTTTCAACCTGGGTCTCCATTGTCCTGACACCAGGATGCCGGTGTATTACGCATCAACACTACAGCATAAGTTCCAAAGGCCCTCAAACCATCCTCTTCCCCTCCGTCGTAGACAACCGCCGGCTTCTCGTTGGGTGTCCCAGTTAGCCTCTTTCTCGTAAACAGAGCCATAACTAGGGACGCGGGCTTCGAATGGGACCTATGAAGGCATTTTTTGCCTTCTTCAACAAATTCCTCATAGTCAAACAAAGTACACACGTGTAAGCTTGTAGCCTCTCTCGGGCTTTTCTGCAGTCTAGGACAGAAATGCCAGGTCCCCATCTGGGCCCACCGTAGCCTGGCTGATCGGGCCAGGTCTACGGCCCACCACATTGTTACCTTAGCGGCGATACCCTCCCGCTGGTTATACAACGACAGGTATGTCCCTGATAATCAATCAATCAGGGTCTCCAAAGAACTCGACTCTTATCCCGCGAAAAACTCCCCTTAAACTCTTACCTTGCGGGCCCGCAGCCAGGTTGTGCCGGCTAGCAGCCATCCACCAGGGGTTGCGTCTAGGTGGCACTAAACTTTACCGTTAGCTTGGTATTCCCTCAAATATGTCACAGAATTAGCACAGGTGGCCCGTCGGGGCATCACAAACAATTCACTGCCGCTGCGGGACCACCCAGGGGTCTGAAGGCATTTACCGACCCTCCAATAATAGGCACGACATCCTTCGCTCAGTCACAAACAATCTCCCCGCCGGATCCACAAGGCCGCGACTCCTGACTTGATCACAGTCAGTCGTCGCCCACCCTGAGGCATCTCTTGCCCTTCTCAAACATTTCAATCAAACATGGTCCCCTCTCGTCAGACTTTATCAGCGCAGACAATGCTTTCCACACCATTCAACTTTTACCCACCCTTACTTGATGAAGGGTGCCTTTCACAAAGATTTCTTGGCCATCCCCTTTTTGTATGGGATGACTCCTCACACGACCTCTTCCAAAACCATGGAGGGGTCTCCATACAATATAATTTCCACCTCCCAGAATCATGAAGGGGGTCTTAATCATCAAACAACTTCAAACTGAGGGGCCACCTTCTGGGTCCCTATACAATTTGGGCAACGATGTTTAGTATGACCGAACACGCAAATTCCTAGATCCATCAATCCCGTAGGATTCTCACAGTTTTCGCAAACAGGCTGCACTTCCCCTCCTTATACTCTGTCTTCTCGTCCGCTTGCAGCAGACCGCACGAGTATACCGGAGGGTAGACAACTTTACAAGTTACACAATCATGCCCATGAGATGTATCCTGTACATCTCTCACACAAAGCCAAACATTCATCGAGATAAATCCACACATGTGAGAGTGAATGTGATCGTCACAAGACAAGTCCCATAGGATCTCAACTCATAGTACACTAAGGGAGTAGAAGGCCTCCCTCAACAATCGAATACAAGCACCCAACGCAATGCCCCGCCTGTCTGAGTAGGACTCATAACCCCCCTGTACACTCACCAAATACACTCGGGGACATAGCCTCCACCTAACACCCACAGAATACCCAGCCCCTGTCCCCTCTTGCTGGGAAAACTCACATCCCGAGTGCTATAAATTCCCAAATCCCATTCAGAGCAGCAATAGCTTCTGAATCACAAAACCAAATGTAACTAAATGGTCTCATATATCGCACAACTGATTCCTACCCCTGGGTCGTAGCCCACGAAGAAACTCAAAAGGAAACAAGCGAACAAAAGTCAAACGTATATGTACAATCAGATAGAAACTCATCCTACCACCCCTACGCACACACACATCTAGGGTCCGCTCAACTGACTTAAGACATGTACACCCCTAACCCCGCCCTGTGTGTGTCAAGGGTCCCTCGTCCTATCAATATATAGATATACCGATCCCTACTTACACAATTCCTCCTGGTTCTGCCTATACAACTGAGCCCTGCCCCCATCTGGAGCTCGCTTCACTATCCTGCCCTGTCTGTCATAGAACTTGCCGTCGACCTCCGCAACTCGCCCCTCGACCTTATCCTCAAGGAACTCTGGACAGTCCACGGCTCTATGCCCTCCCTCCTTGCACCAAAAACAGGAGGTATCGCGCCACTTGGCAATCTTTTTTTTTTTCCCCCGCGAACTCGATGTCGAAGGCGTCCCCACGGTCTTAGTAGTCACCTTAGGACCCGAGGGCAACCCCACATGGCCCTGAGGTCCAGGCTCCATAACCTCAGCACCCTCACCCCCTCGTGCAGCCACACTCCCTGGCCCGCGCTCTGGCGTAGCCAACTCTCGGGGTCCCTCCTCATGCGCCCTCTCTGTCATCATCACCTCATCCCTACATACTCCTGACGGCTGAGAGCCCCCCATAGCGGCGGGCTCACTCATGACCTCCTGCTGTTGTTGCCGTCGCGAGTCAGGCCCTCCTGAGTCGGCCCTTGTGGCCTAGGAGCCCAGCTCTGCCCTCAACTCCCCCAACCTCGGGGCATGCTCTGGAGCGTCGAGTCTCTGAGGCCTCTCCTGTGGAGTGCCTATCCCCATGGCTGCCGCCAGCTCATGCAAGCGCGAACCTCTCCTCTCCGTGGACATAGCCATAAGCGACTCCTGCGCACCACCTTCCTCCTCAACTGCGTCCAAGGGCGCCTCCTCCATTGGCTCGGCTTGTCGAGGGACCTCCACCGCTGCTCCCTGACCCGGCGAGGCCTGCATCCCACGGCCCTGGCTATCAGCACCGGCTGGCCCTACCTGGCTGCTGAGAGCCTATCCACAGTGGCCGCCATCTCCCCAAATCTCCTCTCCCACTCAACCTCTCTGGCCTGTCTCCTCACCCTCTCCTCGACAAGCTGAGTAGTCAGGTGCTCTACCTCAAACTCCTTAACCCTAAGCTCATTGCTGAGCAGATTATACCACTGGAAAGATGTGACTGGCGTCTCGCATACCCTCCGATCCATGCGCTCAATCGCCTGCTTGGTCGCGGAGAACCCCAAGTCCCCCATCTCTCTCAACTCACTCGTCTCCCCGCCTGCCTGTCCTGCCTCTCGTGACCTCTGGCGGGCCGCATCCCTCTGGCTCTCATACCACGCCCATAGCTCGTCGATCCTCTGCTCACTCGTCTTGAGCTCAACCGGCGGTGTCGGCTCTATCCCCGCCGCCTCCATCTCAGCCTGTCTTGCGTATATCTCGTCCAGGCGGACCCGCACTCGGGCGAACTTCTCTTCGCGGGTCTCCCTTGGGGTTCCTCCCATTCGCGGCCCCTGGTCTCCTGGAGTCGACGCCTCCGCCTCCATTCCTTTGCTCGCGTGCGGCACTACTGGCGGTAACTCTGTTGAAATGGGCTCCTCGATGTCTGGGCTCTTGGTCGCCTGCGTGGCCAAGGGCAAGTCAAGGGGCGCCTCCATCCTTGCTCTCTCACACACACCCTGGTTCCCCGCCTCTGCCTCCTGCTCAGGTATAGTGGTGGCCTCAGGGGGAAACTCCGGGATCTCCTCACTATCTGGTTCAGGAATCCCCTCTGGCCATGAACGCTGTGCTGGCTCTGGAGCTGGGGAGCATGGAGGGGTATCGTCCCCAACCGTGATCACCTCTCTCCCCTGAGGTCGTACCGGATCTGGCCGCTCGGCTACCATCTCAGGGTCCTGCGGCTCCTCTCGGTCTCGCATGCCTGTCTCCATCTCAGGGTCGAGGGGCTCCTCCAATGGCACGTAGCACGCCGGCTCAACCGAGCCCTCTCCCAGCCGTGAGGCCTCCCATTGGGATACATCGAGATGCGTCGCCAAGCTTCGGAACGACGTCTCTCTTGGTATGTCCAGCTCCTGCGTTGATGGCAATGGCGAGGGCGGCCTCAACTCCTTGCTCGTGATCCGCCGAAACTCAACCGCCCGGAGGCCACAAGCAGGGAACGACCCCCTTGCCAATGCGGGCTCTACGGGCTCATCCTCCCGCTGGGCCAGGGCTCCCCTCCCCTCTCTGGCCAGCCCCGCCTCTCTCGGTGCCGGTTCCCTTGGCCTCTTGCTTCGCCGCCGCCTCTCAACTCTGGGCTCGTGCCTCTCGTGCTGTGGCCGTCCGAACGCCCTCCTAAGCTGGGCCTGACAGTCCTCCCAGTCTCGAGCCCTCTCCTGAATCTGCTTGACCGCCTGCTTCTCTGCCCGCCTCGTCCAGATAAGTAGGGCCTGCACCCACTCCCCCTGCGCAACCCCCAGACTCAACATATAGTGCTCATATGCGGGGATGAACTCATCTGCGTTCCCTTCCTCCAATCGAATGGGCATGCCATCACGCCCCCTAGGGGAAGCTCTCAACCTCTGCATCCCGGCCTCCACGTCTGGCCAGGTCAGGGCCTCCTCACATATCTGAGCGACAGGCTCCTCGAACCGCCCTATGCCCCTCAAGTGGTGAACCCTCTCCGCCACTGACCACCCTCTCTGTGCCGCATGGTCCCGATATACGTCCAAGAAGAGCTCAATGTTGTCGTCATCAAACTCAGGCGTAGGCTCCCTCCTATGCGGCTCGTGCTGCTCGCCCCTTCCCTCTATCCTCTAGGGCCCCTGGCATGGGCGTGTGTCCCTCCCGCCCCTCTGCATGACTGCCTTCGAAAAGTCAGACCTGCACAACAGGCGAGAGACAACAAGCATGCACATAGCAGGGTCAGCAACCGGGCCATCGGCCTAGGGAAATCCCACATACATTCCACACCCATCCATCCCAATCACCGACCTATCTAGCCGTCCGACCTGGGTAACACCTAGGTAAGACTCTATCCCTAACGAGGTCTCATGGCCCCTTACCTATTCCCTGGCCACTAACTTCTTCACCCTTGTCCCTGATACCCAGTCCTGCCATCCTGCCCCGTCCAGCTCCTCAATTTGGTAGGCCCCAAACTCGCCACACCGCACGATCCTATAGGGTCCCAACCACCGTTTGTCGAGTTTCCTGGACCACTGCTTTTCCAGCGAGGAGTCATACAACAGCACCACATCCACAACCTTTAGTGGATCCTTCCTTATTCGGGTCATCTGGTCCCACCTCATCTTGTCTTCCATGCGACTTCTCTCCACCTGACCAGCGACCTTTCGTAGCCTTTCTTCAGCGACCCCCACCTGCCGTGCTCGTATATTGAGCAGCTCCTCAAAGGACAGGTTCACTTCCAGATCCTGGCGCCTCCACGTCTTCATGAAGCTTTCTATGGGAAAGGTGGCATGCCTTCCGTACCATAGCGTGGTTGGCGCATACTTGGTAGTCCTTTTCACTGTAACATTTTCCACGAAGAATGCTGCTCTCAGGAATTTCGGCCACTGGTTAGGCTTCCCTTCAGTCCATTTGGCTAGGAGATTCGTGATGGTACTATGCCCCCTCTCCACAGGCGAGTTTGCCTGGGGGTGCGCGGCAGTAGTGCAATTTGCTACCACGCCATATCCCGCAAGCAAGGTCCGCACCTCGTTACAAGTAAACTTCGACCCCCGGTCCATCACAAACTCTCTGACAAATGGATAGCGCAAGTAGTACTCTTCGATGCACCTTGCTAAAACTGGGCCAGTTTTTGTGCGGATAGCCCGACCGTCCACAAACCCAGTAAGGTTGTCCTGTGCATCGAAGATATAGTTACTTCCATCCTCCCCAAGTGGCATGAACAACAGGTCCAGGTGTACAACTGCCCCCACTTCCCTTTCCAACCTRGGGTGTAGAGGCTCCCCASGCCTTTGCGCYGACCTCTGCTGGCAAGGCACACAGGACTGGCAGTACTTGATGACCATAGTCAGCATTCCATCCCAATGGTATAACTCACTTATCTTCGCGCACGTGGCACTAACCCCTCTGTGCCCCCCTGCTATACCATCGTGCAAGGCTGCTATGACATCGATCTGCTGGTTCCTTCCACATACGACCCTCTTGGGGTTTCCAACCTGTCGCTTTATGAACAGATGGCCATCTCTCACTACGTAGAGATGCCTCATCTTCTGGGCTTTGGTACTTGCGTCCCTATCCCTTATTTCGCACGACAGGAGTAACCCCTTTCCTGATAAATTCCGTCATACTCCTCAGTACGAAAGGCGTCCCTAATCTCTCCCTCTTCGAACTCGTCGTCCTGGCTTTCCGAAATGAGAAGTTCGCCCTCTTCGGAGATGGCTGCGCTCCTCTGGTTAAAGTTCCCTTGCAGGAGCGTATTGGTGAGCAAGTACATCCCTCCCATTAGTTGCTCATGCTCCTCTACTTGGGTCGGTCCTTTCTCTATCGTCCTTACCTCCTCCGCTAGACTATGTGTCCCTGCCAATGCCAACCTCATCATCCAGCCAACATCCCTACTCCCCCACGGATCTTCTTCCTGGAAGGGTTTGAGTACCAACTCCTCCTTCTGCTCGTACCCCCTTGGTGCTAGCCATATAGGATGCGTGACACAGCTAGGCACCCTCAGCGACCACTCATTTATGTGGAGGCGGACATCCTCCTCCTGATCCAAGAATCTGTCAACTGGTGGGGTGTCCTCAATTGACTCTTGACCCGCCCCATCCCAGTTGATACGGCTCAACCCATCTGCCCTGTTCTTGTCCCCGGGAATCCTCTTCAACTCAAAGTTAAACATCCAAATGTAGGTCAGCCACCTCGCGATGGTTGGGTCAGATGGAGTATAACTTTTTAGGGAACACGCAAGCGCAGCAGGGTCCACCCTCAAAATGAGTCTCCTGCCAAAGATGTAATTACGGAAGGTCCTTAGGCAATGGAGCACCGCCAACGTTTCTTTCTTGAACTGCGAGTAGTTTCTTTCAGTTGTATTGAGGGTGCGGCTTTCAAATCTCAGCGGCCTCTCCTTCCCATCAGCATCCGCCTGAATCAGGACTCCTCCTAAGGCAGTTGGCCCAACATCCGTCTCGACAACGAATGGCTTCTCCTCCGTGGCCTCATAGTTTGGAGCTCCTAGAACCAAACCTCCTTCCCTAAATTCTTTCTTCATCCTTTCCACAACCCTTTCCTGGTCCTCGCCCCAGACCCATTCCTGATCCTGACGCACCAGCTTTCTTTAAATGCTCCGTCTTGGTGGCGAAATCCTTCACAAAACTCCTTCAAAACCCGCAGGTCCCAAGGAAGCTCCTCACGTCGGTTATCGACTGGAAGGGGACTGACCACTCCAGGATCTTGTCCGTCTTTTTCACATCTGGCCTCCGCCCTTTCTCGTTGCAGACAAAGCCCAGAATCGTGACCTCCCTCATGCAATGCTTCGACTTGGGGCCACTCGCCGTAAGGTTGTGCTTTTCCAGCAGACCCAGAACCTGATCGATATCCTGGACGTGCTTCCAGACAAACCGCCTCACTTCTGGCATCACTTCGTCTTCCTCCTTCTCCTTCGGACCCTTGACTGCCAAGTCGTTAATGTAGGGCTGCGTGATATGTGGACTAACTGTCTGCATGACCCTTATCATGTGCCTTTGCACCATTGCCACCACATTAGTCCACCCCTGAGGTGCCACGTTCATGTGGATCAGCCCCCTTGGCGTATGCATCGTCGTCACTGACCTATCCGGTGGGTACACAGGAAACTGGTCGTACCCAGAGTAAAGTTCTATAAGTGAGATTATAGGCCTTCCTGCGCATGACTCTGACGGCGTCCGCGTTCAGCAACCCTCCCGCGTCCCGCACCGTCACTGCATTCAATCGTTGCAAATCCTGCACCCACCGTAGCGTTCCGTTTGGCTTGATAAAACAAAACCCGGGGGAAGCATACGGTCCACTAGAGTAATCTACCACATACGTCCTCATCTTCCCATCCAAGTAATCCACCACCTTCTTCTCCTCATCCGGATTCGGATACCGCGCACCCTTCAGGTTCCATGGCTCGTGTGGGACGGTATGGATTCGTATCATTGAGATCTTATCCACGTCCAACCTCCCACACTCATCATCATTAAACGCATACGCGCAATGCCTTCTCCTCATGGTCTCCACCATCAAGGTCCTCTCCTGGGGCGACAGGAAGCCCGGCTCGCCAATTATCAACCCTTCCTCATTCTCATTATTGATGCGACACGGCCCTGCCTGTGCACGCTCCCGCATACGTCTTACCAGCCCATGCTCTCGCTCGTAGTAGGCTTCCTCATCCTCCGTGACAAGCACGGGGACCGGGCGACACTTCTTGTCTATAGTCTTGTACCGCCTTTGGGAGCCCTGATTAAGCCCCCCCTTAAAAAAGGCCGACTCGTTGTTCGGGCCTGGGCCATCGCAGGGTCCCCTCTCCTCCCAGAAAGCCGATAGATTAGCTCCACCTCTCCTACCTGAGGGCTTTCTAGGACCTGCTCCCTCAACGCCTTTATAGCCTCAGGGTCCGCCATATCATGCGCCGCCACCACCTCCATCGCCTTATTCACATCATTAAGGCTCAAGGATAATACTTCGCCCGCTCCTTCCTCCTCCTGCTCCTCCCAGAGTCTCCGTCGCGCGTACTCAGACTCCTCAAAGGTAAAGGAGCCGAGATTGAGCCTTTTCCTCCCACTTCCGGGCCCTGTGTTCCGGCACTTCATGATTTCATAATTCCCACAGGCCAGATCAGATAGGGCCAGGATCATCGTCCCCTCATGTCTGTTGAAGACCAAGGTCTCCGTTCGGCAGAGGAACGACCTCCCCAGAAGAATAGGGTGGTCGACGTCGTGCATGACGAAGAAGCACGTTCGCGCCTTTACTCTCCCAATCTCCACCATCACATTGGACGCGGTGCCGCAGAAAATGGCCTTACAGTTGGCGCCATGCAACACGCTATGGTCCGAATGGTCGACCTCCAACCCCAACATGGTCGCGTCCCGCTCCCGGATGATGTTCATCTCCGCGCCCGTGTCCACCGTTGCAATGCTCGGCTGGTCCCTCACCTTCAGGTCCACCAACCCACATGCCACACATTTCCAGTCCATCCTGGTGCCCGCCTCTGCCCACTCTATCTCCCTGGGCAGAATTGAGCTCAGGTGGACATTGGGCACTAACCTTCGCGAGAGCCGCCCTTTCAGCTCGCCCCGGAGCCTCGGTGCTGAGGCCAAAATGTCCTTTAAGTTCATCAGATTGTTATGGCCCTCCAGGAGCTTATCCACCATTCGCTCCACGTCAAAGCCTTCCTCCAGCCGGACTGCGTAATTCTTCCTTTTTTGCACTCCATCATGCAGACTCGGCTCCGCCCCTCCTTGAGCCCCCCTTTTCTTGGTCCTCTGTTCCGCCCTCCGGTCCTCCTCCTGCCAGAGCCTCTCGTCCTCTTCGTCATCACCCTCATCTTCCTCTTCTTGAACCTTTACCACTTCCTTCCTTCCTTCGGGCTCAGGGTCCTTTCGAGGGGGCGCCTGACTGGGTGCCTGGCTGGGCCCTTGACTGGTGGTAGCCTTACTTTGGCCCCTAGTCTGCGCGGCCTGTGGTACCCTTCCATGCGACGTAGGGGGTCTGAAGGTCATCCCTGACCTAGGACCTGTCCCAGCCGTAGCCACACTTGGACACCCTTGCGGTCCTGACGATGACTCCGGGCCGGACCCATAGAGCATTACCTCAGGAAGGTTCAGTTTCCATTCCCGGACCTTTTCACACATTGCCCTTAATCGATCCTGATACCTGCCGACCTTTGCAAGCAGGTCCTCCATCCTCTCCAGGATGGTCGAGGCTGGCTCTCTCACCACTTCCTGCGCCTCATCGTCAGACTCCACAACTATGGGTTCCTCCTTTATAGTCCCCGCCTTCAACCGCTGAGTTACTTCCTCATTTTCATCCACAATCTCCTCGACTCTTACGCCGGGGTCTTGCCTCTCCTGCCATATCCTAAACATTGCTGGGGCTGCTGAAGGCCCGGCCGTTGCCCGCCTAAGGGCTTCCTGCCTGATTCCTCCCGGGGTCTTGGGGTCAATGTGCGTTCCCCACCGGTCGTATATATCTCCGTCCATACAGGTGGAGATTAATCCTGCCTTTTCGTCGTCCCGCCGCTGTTGGCAGAATCGTACGGTGTGGCCCACCTCGCCACAATGCCAACAAGTTGCGCTCCGCCAGTCGAAGCGGGGCCTCCCATACCCTTGACCCCCTCCCTGGCTACCTTGGCCCCCTTGGTTCTGACCCCCTTGACCATTCCAGCCTCCTCCACGGCCTCCACTATTTCCTCCTCGCCCCCAACCGCCCCCTCCTCTACCTCCTTGGCCCCGACCCCCATTGCCCTGCTCGCCTTGTCCTTGGCCTCCTCCCCCGGCCACACTAGCTTGCGAGGCCTGCTGGGAGGACGGCGGTTGAGTCACGGGCTGGCTTTGAGTCGCCGGGTAGCTCGGGGGGCCCATACCTGTGGATGGGCCTGAATAGGGGGCCATGTGCCCCGCGTGGGCCTAACTCCCTCCACACGAGACGCAGTGGTTACAACTGGGCCAGGGCGTAGATTGGCAATGCGGCACCCAGTATCCACAAGATGGTGGCGGCCCCATGTGCGATGATCCGGCTGGCGCAAGCTCTGGGGCGGCCGCGGCGACAGGTGGTAGTGCGGCAAGGGCTTGGGGAGCCTGCCCTTTCCCTGATCCCTGTCCCCCCAGTAGCAGATTACGCTGCTTCCTCTGGGCCTTAGTCAGGGYTTGGGAGCCCGTCTCCCCTCCGCCGTAGTCTTCTCGCCCTGCCTCCTCATCTCCTACTYCTGACGCCCGGCCTTGGGCCACTGCCACCACTCTTTTCTGTAGTTCTGCCTCACTATCATACCCCAGTGCCGCCAACACGTCCGTGACTATTCTCTTCACCCCTGGGGTCTCAGATGTAGTAACATCCCTCTCCTTCCTCTTGCGCCTTTGCAGCCTCATTTGGTGCTGCTCCACCTGGTCCAGGCTCCCTTCTTCCACTCCCTTGTCAATGGTTGCCCAGGTGAGCCTCTCGCTTCCTTCCCCATACTTCGCCAGCTCTGTGGCCTCCGAGCCTGTAAGTAGCCCAAAAAATGTGGCGCACTGCGCTTCCTCAGAAATCTCGTGCACTTTCCTCGCCCTTTTCTTGATCTCGTGCACAAACGCCCCAATGATAGAGAAGTCTTCTTTGTTCATGGCCTCCAAGTCGGCCATGGTCAGCAGGCCGTCCCCCAGCCTATACTTCCTGCGCATTAGGTCTCCAAACTTTGCCCAACTGCCACCGGCGGCGTCCACAACCTTAGTTACTTCCCGATGGTGACTGTGCACGACATACCTCAGGACCCGCTGGAGCTTGACCTCATCTGACAGTCCCACCAACGCCTGCTCTGTCAGATCCAGCCAATCAGATACCCGATCCCCTTTGAAGTGGAATGTCTCGACCTTTGGGACATTGCTTGGCGCCCTCTTGCGTTTGTCCAGGGCATCGATGAGGTCATCGAGCGTCACAAGCTTCCTCCCACCGTCCGCCATCTCTTCTGGCATCTTGGCCAACCACCTTCGACTTCAATCTTCCTGTTATAAGAGACGATGGGACAGAGGACCCCACTCAGCGACTCAACCTTTCATGACCCTATCGGGTTGACCACCTTAGACACCCCACACTCTAGACCTGGCAGACATTCCTTCTCCTACTTCCTTTGGACTCACCTAGATAACACTTATCCTCACCATAAAACTTCCTCTTCCACATACAACATTCAACCGTCAACCAAGCCGCCAGTCAATCAATCATTCAATCCACAGTCGTATAGACCACCTTACAGTACACCTCATAGCCCTCCTCTTACTCACTCATATGTCTGGTTCCTCTCTTACTCCCATACCCGGATGTCGTTCCACTAAGGACAACGGTAGGCTTCCGTTATCCCCGGCAACGGCGTCACCTGTTGAGCGCATCGGTCCGGCACCGCGCGCGGCAGCGTGGGACCCTCTTGGCCGCGTCACGCAGGAGTTGGACTAACCTCGTCGCGAACACACAAAAAGAGCTTCCTTAGGCCGCTCCGGCTGAGTGCGCCAACCATACCTCTCGCGAGCCCCTACGACAGGATAGGGCCTACGTGAGGCACAACTTACCTCCACCTTACGGGACCTGTCACCTCCCTTCGGTGGGCGTATCCCCACCGAGCTACCAGTCCACAATACGAAAGCTACTCGGTTGCAATCGCAGAGGTGGACCAGCCGATGGCGTTTCTCATTCGTTGTAGCATGGGGGGTACGCGCGGTAATACGCCTATCGGACCCGCACGCGAACCGACATCTTGGGGGGCTGAAGTCCCAAGCGCGACTCGTCGTCGGTCGACTAGGACGCATCCCACACCCCACGCGCACACCACAACCACATGACAACAACACACACACATACACACGGAACGACACAACGCAAACAACGTGGCAACGCTCCTAGCCCCTCAGTAGTCAACCCATAACTTCCCGACGCGGAAATAGGATAGGCGTCGCGCGCGAGACTTAATATAAAAATCGCGCGGACGCGGGGCTAACTCGTATCGACTCGTGATGCAAGTGCACGCAAGCGGTCGCAATGATAGCGTACCACGTGGTACCCATGCTCGTGCGGTCCTCGTTAATCTCGAGGGTCGTGTTCGACACTTTAGTGTCGGCTGACACACGCCTTGAGGGTTAATCTCTCGACGCTGGACAACCTCCATGCGCGGTTGAAGACCACACACCCTCTTCTGCACCCTTATGCAGAGTGGGTGGTACACAGACCCATGCTTGTGGTGCTAGTCGTCTCTCATGGCCCTAGGGGTGAGTCCTCCCCGGGGCCTGGGCGAAAGTCAAAGGGTTTGACTTTGACGGCTGCCACGGACTACAACGTCCAACCAAAAAAAATCTTAAAAAGCAACAAGACTCGCACGAACCCAAGAAGAGGGGATAGGGCAAAAGTCTCTTGGCCCTTAAAACAAAAACTCATGGTCTTGGAACACACTTCCCCTCTATGGGCGGTGCCGGCGGCCTATAATAACCCTAAGCGCTGCGCCTACGCGCAAGCCCGACGGTCCCATAACTTTTAGACGTCGGGGCGGCGAGGCGTTGCGCGCAGGACTCTGGTATAAAACTGCGCGGCCACAGGCCAACCCTATGCCAACCACTGATGCCAATTATATGTGGTAACCGTGGCTTAGGCCTCGGGATATTGAATGGCTGAAGGAACTCATTGCGAGGGGTTACCCCTCACGATATTGAACGGCTGAAGGACACGCCGTTCGGCCCTCGTGACGTTCCCGCTTTTAAGGTGGAGTGTCCCGCCGGCCAAAGTAAATAGGCTACATGCAAGGGGGGACCCCTCCTCTTCAGGGCCTAGGGCTTGGGATGTCCTGGACAAGGACCTCGAATCCCGGCCCAGGACCAACGTCCGACTAAGAAAGCCCCAAGACGCAAAATAGGCAGGAGGGAGGGTCTTTCCCTGTCCCTCAATCCCAGCTCTCACGCAGTTGCTAACATGGTCTTTTTGGTCCCCCGAACACTTATCATACGTATATCCACACATACACACAGAAGGGGGGATAGAGTTATGACGATCACTTCTCACAGGCACAGTGAGACTCCTCACAACCATGTATATGTATATGGAATCGCAGGCAGTCCAAATCCAAAATCCGAGCCACAGGACATACCTGCAACCATACCAAGAATCAAGTGACAAAACACGCACTACACGGAGTCAACCCCAACCATTCTCTATGCTCATACCCCTTCACTTTAGCCATGCAAGCCCCAACTGCCAGCCCAACCAACCTCAATTAAATACTCTGTACCTTTGTTAAATGACCATTCAATAAAAGTCCGGGTGAAACCCTTAACAAACAGTAAAAACCACCAGGGCTAAAGCCTTTTAGGTTGAGTATGGGGAATGAGTTGAAATTGAGTCGAAGACCGACGAATCGGCAACCGACCTGTTATCAGTGATAATTGAAGACGATCCTCCAGGGATCAAGTTGAATCTAGTTTTGATTTTGAATCGAGCGATCAAGATGACCTGTAACACATGACAGGTTAATCCCTAAGCTGAGATCATGAGCGTATGGAGAATACAACTCCATAACATACTCTCACTCAAATCCTCCTAGCAAGCTAAGCCTGAATCTACCTCGAGGCGGTGTCCAAAACGAAGGCAGACCCTGACTGAATCTCCCCTATCTAGGGTGGATCGCCAGAATCGCCATCTGTCAAAATATAATCTAGCTCCTCTAAATCAAGAAAATTTCGGCAGCGCTTCCCGTAGGAAAAGTGTCTCTCCAAAGTTTATATCATCGCAAATATGAAAACAGAAATAATCTCCAACTCTGGAAAGCCAGATTCTGTCTAACTCCCTAAATCAGTAGAAATTTTTAGAGCACCTCCTTTAGAAAGGGAGACTTCCCAGATTTATACTAGGTCAGATATGAACTCACAAGGCAACTTGAGTTCAATTTAGACAAGTTTTGACTAACTCCTTAGTTTTGCAAAAATTTCGGCAGCATTCCCTTTAGAGAAGTGTTATTCCAGAATTTATACAAGGCTAAGTTATGAATCTAAAAATAAGTCTGACTTCTCAAAGTCCAATTTTGCCTAACCCCCTGAATTAGCAAAAAGGGCAGTACTCCTTTTAAAAAATGAGACTTTCCAAATTTTTCCTAAGTCAGATATAAAGAATAGATAAGTTGAACTTTGACAAGTTAAAAGTTGACTAACTCCTTGGATTCGTAGAAGTTTTGGCAGCGCTTCCCGTAGAGAAAGTAACTTGCCAAAATTTATACAAAGCCAAGTATAACAAAAGATCCCAGGAAATGCAAAAATTGATCTAAGTAAAGTCGGCCCAGAAAATGCAGGAATTGAACCGACTCCTATTGCTCTAGCACGTTGCGAGTCTCTAAAGCAACTACCTGTCAACCTGAAACTCAAACCAAGTAGTAACCTCACTCAGCCACATGCAGGCCAAACCACAGGGATAAGTACCCTCACCATCCCCAAGCCAATCTGAACAAACCATAGTTCATGATCTCTTAATGAGTTATCCCCTCATACCCAACTTACATAAGGCATAGGTCAGGGCACCTGAACATACAGAGCGCACCCAACTTAGCCAGGCCCAAAGTTAGAATACCTAAACTTATAGAGCGTTCTGATTTGACCAGGTATACACAAACAGAGGGCACAACTACTTCTCTTTTCTTTGGGCATATGACTAGACCACTCTAGTCGCCCTTAACTGTTTGAATAGTCAAATTTTATATATCTCTCTGAACTTAGTCTTCAAAGGGACATAAGGCTGAGCCGCTCAACTTAGAACCCTGCTCAGCCTGCCCAAGTTTACTTTCAATTATATCTCTTTAGTTGTATTCTTTTCAGTTATGATAAGCTATAGTCAGGCTACCTAAACTTATAGAGCGGTCTGACCAGCCTGTTCGTAATAGCATAGTAATACAATACAGCCAAATTATATCAATTAGGTTCCTACATGTGCGAGGCATTGGGTCAGACTACCTAAACTTATAGAGCGGTCTGATCCTCAGCCAGGTTCGTTTCTCTCTGATCCAATCTGTGCGAGGCAGTGGGATAAGCTACCTAAACTTATAGAGCGTCCTGTCCCTTGCCAGAATTACTCCCTTGAAACAAAACAAGAAAAGGGTTGAACCACTTAAACTTATAGAGCGGTTCAAACCTCCTTGTTCATAACCAAAGAAATCGGGAGAGCCCCAAATAAAGCAAGGCAACCCAAGGTACCTAAACTTATAGAGCGCCTTGGGTTCCTGAAAGCCACCCACAATCAAACCCTCACAAGTCAGAGCAGCCAGGACACCTAAACTTATAGAGCGTCCTGACCCTCCAAGCAATTCACAGCATCAGGTCTCCCCAAACTTATGGGGACATCCAGCCTCCAGAGCTTCAGGCTACCTAAACTTATAGAGCGGTCTGAGGCTCCAAGCACACCAAAAACAAACAAAACACTGGGCTTCCCCAAACTTAAGGGGACCTCCCTGCCTTAATGACCCAGTCAGACTGCACACAAACCTGTCTCTTATACACATCTAGATGTGTATAAGAGACAGCTTATAGAGCGTCCTGACCCTCCAAGCAATTCACAGCATCAGGTCTCCCCAAACTTATGGGGACATCCAGCCTCCAGAGCTTCAGGCTACCTAAACTTATAGAGCGGTCTGAGGCTCCAAGCACACCAAAAACAAACAAAACACTGGGCTTCCCCAAACTTAAGGGGACCTCCCTGCCTTAATGACCCAGTCAGACTGCACACAAACTGCCTCCCTCCCAGCCTTCCCCCGGATGCACCCATCTCATTCATAATCTGCTTTCAGGCAATCAACTAACCTGAAATTGAGATCGCACACACACTCCTTTATTTYCGTYTGACTTAGGTCCTGACARCCAAACCAAAATCAGAGTACAGGAATCACGCAGTACACTCRKTCAAACCATARAAAGATGTACAAGTAGGGGTTATAGYTGGGTTTATAGAGGGAGTCAAGGGTTTACCACTYAGTTCCCTGCCTCCAGGACTCCGCCTGAGTCCCGACAGAGCTCCCACAATCGGTGGGGCARCCTCCCACAAAGGCCTTGGYGYGGGTTACGGGCCACACGCCCGCCTGCCGCCTTCCTTTCAGAGCCAAAGGACCAGACTTTAGAGTAAGAAGAGCAGGATAAGAAGAAGTAAGACTCTCAGTCTCAGGAAGGACACACTCATACTCACGCGAGAGGGCCTTGATGTCTTCACTCGCCTGAGGGCCCCGCAATGGTGGCCAAACAAACGCAGCAACCGACTAATCCGGAGTCAAACAGTTGAGCTTGAATCTCCTGACGAACTTTCGGATCGCAGCAATAACCTCCCTTCACAACCCTGGCCACATCCCCTTCCTCACCTTTCCTTTATACTGTAGAAGCAGCCTCACCACATAGCCTCTCTCAGCATGATGCAGCGGCCGTATAGCCCCCAAAGCGGCTGCAGTTGGCAGCAGCGCAACAGCCTGCAGTTAACCAGCGTAGCGTATTGTAGTGGACCCTCGCAGTTGCTGTAGCAGTCAGCGCAGTCTACGCAGCGAAATACATGGCCACAACTAGAAACAAACTGGCGTTCCGGAACAGCGCAACCCAAGAATTAACTGCAACAGCCGACGCCGACAGCAAGCGACAGTTAGTGCAATCTCGAGGGTCTGGCGAACTTCAACAACCTCACTTTCGCCCGCTTTTGCCCAGACCGGTCGTTGGTCAAACGCACGACCAACAGGTAAGTATCCAGCACCCCAAAGCCCGACAAGTATAGCCTCCGTCTACGGGCGGTCCCCGCCCCCGCTGTCCGCGCTCACTCAATCAGAGGCACCTCGCACTTGTATTTCCTTCCTCGTACAACGCTGGCCCCGCACATCGGCCCGACCAGACGCCACTTACACCACAGATCACCGTAGGATGGCCAGCGTACCGAGCAACGGGTGAGTCCAGGGCCCTTCCCTACTTAGCTCGCCGTAGCCAGCCCCCGCTCCTACAGGTTCTCGCTGGACTCGGTCCCGCCAAGAATCAACCAYGCCGTGSGTTCTTCCTACTCRCCTCCGCCCTTCAACGTGCCGCTCTCGTGCAGTCCTACTGTYAGCTAACTCGATCTCTACTAACCCCCTGCGCCACTAACCTTTGCTACTAATTCTAACTCCARCCCCRCCTACCCCCAAACCCTCGTTTAACAACTCCCTCGGCCCGTTCCTATCAAGGAATGGGTGAAATCTGCATTTTCCCGCCTTGTTCCAACCACCATCCCCGTYGCCCCTCGCAAGCTCTTCTCTTTCTCGCCCCTCTCCTCCTAATCTTCTCCCCGATCTGGCTTCAGACTCGGTGTTGCCCACCTTCGRAACCTCCAGCTTGCCCCCCCCTCTCTTGCTCTYGTCCCTTTTGAAACGGTCGGGGAGCGCCTTACTCCTCGCGCCACATTTGTACCCACCCCATCTTCTTCACCACCTTCGGCTCCGAATGCACCCGGCCCGACCACCCGTCCCGGTCCGTTCGCTCATTTCAACTACCTYCGTCGCCCTTTCGTCGCCTGTCTCATCGCCCGCAGCTCGCCCCTTTCTCTTCACAACCCGTCGCCTCGCCTTCGCTATTSCCTACTTCGCTCCGCTCTCCCTCTCACCAACGCCACTTCTCGTCGGTGCGCCCGGAGTGTGTCGCGACGAAGCCRAGCTACGYGAACAGAGTGACAGCCCCGGGGTCCGAGTCATCCCCCCGTTTATGTATGCCCCCACACACGCTGGCCAGCCAATCTTCCTTACCCCGAAGGACTTTGCGCCGACCGGTCCGCGGTTGCTGGCGCAACAGACAGCGGTCGGGCGAGTCTGACCGTGGGGCAACCTGTTCCGCCCTTCGCTCCTTTTTTCTTATCCGTACCCGGTGCCACCTGCGCCCAGGTTCATTCCGATTTTTTGTGCCCCATCCCTGCACAATGACCGACAAATCCTCCTCCTCCCCTTTTTGCCTGTTGCACTCCCCTAACCCGGTTCACGTCCGGGTTCATTCCCGGACCTCTTTCATATGCCACACTTATGTAGCGGCCATGCGGATCCTCCTCGGTGTATCGGATCCTCCTCARAAGGTCSCTCCYGYGRCAATACCCCCGCTWCSCTACTACTCYCGCGTGAACCCGGCCTCCTTTTGGGGGTTATGCGTCTCAGCCTTACGCTGCGGCCAAACTAATCCTCCCTGTATCATTCCGATTTTAACGGATGCCCCCCGCATGACACTTCAATGTTCACGTGACCAAAGTCGCCTTGCCACTGCGCACGCACCTTGTACGCGCTTCGGACCTTATGCGGGCCGGCCTCACGCTGGGGCCATGCAAATCTTCTCTCCATTACCCCATCTCACAGGTCTCCCAGTTCCTCCGCCTGTTCCTACCCCGTCCTCCGTCCAGGTTCGTCCCCGGCCTCTATACTGTTGGCCCCGCAGATCTTTCCTATACCGATCTGATCTCTCGGGGCACCGGAGGACTTTCCCGCATCAGCACTTTCGGGCTTCCACGCGCCCTCACGCCACTCTTCTCTACCGCCTCCTTCGCATGGACCTAGCCCTTTCTCGAGGCCGGATTCAGACCGCACCCACCTCATGTCCCCGCTTGGTCATAGGTCTTGGGGCAACCCTACGAGCCCAAACAACCCCTCGTTTGCACGTACCCGGCCTATCTAGCGGCCGGGGTCATTCTCTATTTGTGGGTGCTACCCCTTGACGCAGTTATCTTACGAATCTACCGATTCGATTTTGACGCCGCCCAGGATAGTGCCCGCGGCTCCTCGCGGCCGGAGCAACTCCAAACACCGGTCCCCTTCTGGATCCAGCCCCTAGTCCTTACTCCCTCACGCGCACCTGGCGCGACTATCGTCCCAGGTCCACTCACGGGGTCTGCCTCCATCACCCTTACCTGGCCAACCATGCAGACCCCCCTCGTGTCGCCCTGGCGTTGATGAGTGCCTCGGGGAAACCTGACTACAGCAGACGCCCCCCCCCCTTTTCCTTTTGGCAGCCCTCAGCCCTAGTCTCAATGGGGTTTAAGTACCCTCAGAAATAAAGACGAAAAAGCAAGGGTGGGGGATCGTTTGAAGGGTGGAGCGAGCTGCGGGCCCTGCCAAAGCTCCCGTAGCCTCGCGGTGCTGGTCCATGGTAGGGCTCCCTCAAACATGAAAAGAAAAAAGGGGGATAGTCCCGCGGGGCCCTCGACCCCTTTTCTTCTCACTGCTCCATTGCTCTTGCGTCGCCTTCCGCCGAACTCGAACCTCGTACCTCCGCCATGCAACCCCAATGCCGTAACCTATAGGATTGAACCCAAGCCTGTAACCAGCAGGCGCGGTTTCCTACATAAAGTGGTGTCGCGCGGCGTTCCGGGCCAAAATACCGCCCCGGCCGCTTTCCCCTCCTCAACCGTGCGCGCCACCGCCGAGTATCCGCACCGTCTTGCGCGCGTCGCGTCGCGGCCACCATCCACTCCTTCTCACATGTCGGGCCCACCGTCGGCCGAGCGCAATAAATGAACGCGGACCTTTTAACCCTTAATTTAATCAATAACAAAACAAGCCTGATGGTTATGCCGGTGTCGTGACTAATCTTAAAACAGAAAGAATCACACGCGCACCTTAAACTTGCGCGCCCACGTACCCTCTACCGGGACAGGGCAGACCCTTGCCTACGTGCGGGCGACCCTCACATTTTTCCGCACGGGCACTCAAGATCCAGGTTAACCAAGCCTTTCTGTCACTTGCAAAAGCCAGGGCGGATACCCTTGTAAGGGTATTCGTGCCGACAACGCAAAGACTGAGCATTTTGCCAGTAGCTGCACCTCCCTTTCTCATCGCCCCCCACCCCTCATCGAGTAGCCGCAAAGGCTATGACCAACATTCTCCCACGCATCGAGAACCTACCCACCGAGCCACTACAATCACCTTCCGACTGAGCCACTCCAAGCACCTGCTCACTGAGCCACTCCAAGCACCTACTCACCCCGCCACTCCAAGCACCTACGGACCCAGCGACTCCAAGGCTTAGCACCTACCGACCGAGCGATCAAGCACCTACCATCTGAGCCACTCCAAGCACCTACCGACTGGTCCATTCCAAGCACCTACCGATCGGGCCAGTCCAACCACCTACACCCCGAGCCACTCCAAGCACCTACACACCGAGCCACTCCAAGCATTTTGCCAGTAGCCTTTCAACCAAGCCTTTCTGTCACTTGCAAAAGCCAGGGCAGATACCCTTGTAAGGGTATTCGTGCCGACAACACAAAGACTGAGCATTTTACCAGTAGCTGCGCCTCCCTTTCTCATCGCCCCCCACCCCTCATCAAGTAGCAGCAAAGGCTATGACCAACATTCTCCCACGCA
>BFEA01000519.1:877471-889187 GCA_003427395.1 Chara braunii | reverse complement strand
CACCAAAAGTTGATCTTTTTCGGTTTTTTTTTTGTGGGGGGGGGTGGGGCAGGGGATGCGCCGCCACGTGGCGCCGTCAGAATCTTCAAACCCCCTCCCCTGCGGCCGCCACGTGTCCGCAAATGCGCGCGTTCGCGCGGACACGTCCGCGGGCTTGGCGGCCGCGGACTTGGCCGCGCCTGTCAGCCGCCGGGGGGGATTCACTGGATCAGGGTACTTAGCAACTACTCCCTCCATCTCCGGCGGCATTTTCATCGGCTCGCCTGCGACAGAGACAGACTAAATACATACCCTCCTCCTGATTTTGCTTATAATAATTGTGGAACGCGGCCGCACACATGCACCCATAGGACTCAGTCAGACTACTAGCTTTAAACTTGTGTAATATGGCGGTCCCTCCACCTGGCAAAGTGTGTTTGACCAATTTTCGGTCCCAGTCAAACTGGGGCTGTGCTACAGAGAGGTAGCACATACCTAGTAACATATCCATTGGGAGCTCGTCACTCACTAGGAACGAGAGACGATGTCTCAAGTCCCCTCCCGCGTACAGGAAACAACACTCAACATCCTGGAGGTAGTCGTTGACTACCATGCGCTGTTTGTTGGCACAGGTCGACTCCACAGGTCAACTCCACAGGTCAACTCCACAGGTCAACTCCACAGGTCAACTCCACAGGTCGACTCAGGCGCTGCACTCACCCCTGTAAACGCAGCCTCTCAACGCACGCGCGACTAATAAAGTTCCTAGTCGAGCAAGTGTCATAATAGGCCCCGCCCTTACGGCCGCCAATGACAACCTCGCTGACAAACATCTCACCTTTAGGGGCTTTGACTAGGGTCGTCCAAGAAGCTAGCGGGTCTGATCTAGACCACTCCACTTCTAGCTCCTCTAAGGACTCGAACACATTCATCGAACAGAGGCTCGATGTGTCTGAATGTGCTTGCATGACGACGCTGGAGTCAGTAGCTTGGGCCATCTCTCGAGATGGTGAGGGTGTCTCCACCACCTCGACCCTAGCAGGAACAACTACTATTCCTACTGGCCCGATGTGTTTCCCGGAGCACTGCCTGAAGTACTGGCAACATTGCTACCAACGGGATGAGAGGATCCCAACACGTGCCCCATCGTAGGCGGGATCTTTTCTGTCACTTTCTTATTGCGGCACTTGAATTGGCTGTGGCCATATTGACCACAACGAATACAAGCCTGCCGTGAGTAACAGTCTCTCCACACGTCCTCAGTAAGACCCGCTTTCTCCCATGGAGAAGCATTGGGGTCAACTTGACTCCTTGACCGGGAACCTCCACGGCGTCTACCGGTCACCTTTCCTTTTTTAGCTACGACAGCGACTACTCCACCCTCTGAAGTTGTTACGTTGCCCGCCTCTGACCCTACTCCCTCCTGGAAGTGTTCGTCTACTTCGATAGTGGAACCATCATTATCGACAAACATTAAGCGACCCTTCGCCTTCCAGTTAGGAGGCAGTGTCTTTTTCCTCCCATCCGTAGTGGGTGCCTGTCCACGCCCTATCTTAGCCTCAAGGTCTAGGGCCAACTTGCTGAACGAAGGAAAGTTGTGCATATTGATGTTGGCCTCTCTTGCCATCTGGTTCCTGAGAGGCTGAGAAAAGCATCTCAAGTACGAGGTAAGGAGACCCTGAGGGTCATAGCGCACCCCAGGGACACAGATCAAACGCTCAACAGCGTCGGTGGCTTCCCTTACTGACTTAAAATGCCATGTGTGCAGTGGCAGGATCGCATCAATGGCCCTTTGGGCCTCCTAAGGATCATGCCACCGGTTCTCCACCATCCTCAGGAAGTCCTCTAATTTCTGGGTGACTGGCCAAGCGCGGAAGTTATGACCATACCCCTGGAGCTGCACTAAACCACTCAACCATCTTGCTGCACTACCCTCTAGGTAGGACACAACCACAAGCACTTCTTCGTGCGGCAAGGTAAGTTTACACCTGACGTAGACCGGCAGTGCCCTCAACCAAGTGTCGAGGTCGTCGCCCCTCTTATCCCCTGTGAAAGGTTTGGGAGCGGCTATGGCCGTCTTTGGAACCCACTGTGTCTGTCCCGGTCCCTGCATCACTACGGGTTGTGGACCCCGTGACACAGGTTGCTGTGCCAACTGCTGGGGCTGTGTGCCCTGCGGCTGCACAGACTGCGAAACAACAGGCTGCATGGTGATTGCAACCTGCGACGGAGTTTGGGTGAACACTGTCTGAATAGGAACCTGCAAACTAGTCCCTGCTGATACCCCTCCTGACAGCGGCATGCCCAGGGAAACGATCGCAACCGATGACGGGGCTACATATGGGGATACCCCTGTCACCAGTGGGACAGAAAAAGGAGGATATGGCACGGGCCAGGCACCAGGCCCGGACGCTGATGGTGCCGCCTGAGCACGCCCTGCCAGAATGGCTAGGCTCTGCTGGATGTCCTGAAGGATGGTAGTCTGATGCTCCTGCATCTCTATTACTCCTAGCAGGGCCTTCCTAACTACCCTCACATCATCATCCATGTGTGTCAGGTCCATCGTCTCTAACTCCTCTATGTCTGCCCCTCTCCGCTGCATCCTGGCTCTTCTTCTAATCATCTTCTCCTTCTCCGTTTTTATCTGTCCTAATGTCTGTTGTAGCTGTGCCTCCTGCAGGGCTGCCTGCTGGATGGCGACATCCTCTGGGGTCAACACTACTGCCTGGCTTGCCATCATGCCAGTGGACTGACTCACGGTCTGCGCGACCGTTGACCTGACGATACCTGAACTGCTGGCCTGGGAAGTCTGTTGCGCAGAAGTGACCATAGTGAAAGTGGCCATGGCTGCTGTAGCAGTGCGCTGCTACACTAGCTAAAGCCCTGCTCGCCTCGGCTGCTCTAGCTCTCCTCTGCTGCTGCTGCCTCTCCCTAAGCTGGCGGAACAGAATCCTATCACGCTCCGGTCATAAGGACACGTGGGCTATCGAGCGTCTAGCTGATCCCAAGATCCGGTCGTCTGGTGGTGTCCTCTGTGTCGCTCATATGCTACAGCACTGTGCACCGTCTACACTAGGTCACTCTGGATGCCTACCGCAACAGAGTACACGGACCAATTTAAGATAAATAAATAAATAATTGGTGACTATTTCGGAGCAGATACATTCGGGTCCTAACAGGTAAGTACAGATTCCTACAAATGAAACTAATTTTAGTCTGACTAATCCGCAAACAGAAGCACCACGAACAATAAACAGTTCTAACTAATGTTGTCTGTCAGATGTCAATGGTTGTCCATCTAACTACTCGAAAACATAAAAATAGAATCATTTGTGTGGATAGGACAGCATGGAATTTTCTCGAACTTATCACCTGGAATTTACCCCTCCCTTAGTTCCCCTGAGTATCACTTGACGTCAGCGTCCCTGAGCAATCCGGAGGCATTGCGTGTCTAAAGGTGTGTGTCTGGCCCACCCTTGTGCCCCGAGTAATCTGCTGAGCTGGTGTTACATCTTCAACGCCACACGGGTCCCACCGGACCCGACATAGGGTAGAGGGACACAGTCGGGCCAAAGGCCCGACCTTGGGGGTACTACAGGCCGTAAAGGCCTTACCTTGGACCAGACCCGACGGGCCAGCCCAAACGATGTTACCGTTTGGGCCTGGTGGCACTCTTGAGGCTGCCGCCCGCCGGTTGGGGCTGTACCGTCCATCTGGACGGTTCAGGGCACAGTCAGGCCTCGCAGCATAGAGGCCGACCTCTGCCCACCGGTACAAAGGTACCGGTCCAGCCTCAGTGAGGCCATCGACCCACCGGTATTCTACGCGGCACGGTAAGGTCAGCGCCAGAGCGCCGTTTGAGCGCTATTCTTAGCGCAGGAGGAAGGACAGCAGCAGCGCGAGCTAGCGCAGCGGCAGCAGCGAGCGAGGACAGCAACAGCAGCACGGCGGCCATCGCCGCCTCAGCAGCAGCAGGGCAGGTACCAGGAGGCGAGGATCTCTTCCTCCCTCCACGGTCCCGTTCCCCTCCTCCTCACCTCCGTCTTCTCCCTCTCTCTCTCTCTCTCTCTCCCTCTTCAGACTCCATCTTCTTCTCCTTCTTCTTCTTCTTCTTCTTCTTCTTCTTCTTCTTCTTCTTCTTCAGATTGGAGACTTATACTAGTTGGACAGAGATCAGTGTTGGACTTCGGTGGTATGAGACTGTGGTACTTACCGGATTGGAGACTTGGAGATTGTTGGGGTTGATACTCGGCCGCATCACAGTTCGAACACCGGTTACATTTGGACTCTATACCTCCGACATTGGTGACCTATTGTCCTCGACATTTTGATCTTGTTGGATGACATTTTTGGACTACCATATCGGTGACCTATCAGATTCTATCTCGGTGACCTTCGGTGCTGTCTCCCTCCCCCACCTCCTTCGTCTCTCCTCCCACCTCTCATCTGTGTATGCGTGTACGAGGTCTGGGCATCGTCTATGCTTGGCCCATACCCCACCATCTCACGATTGTATGTGTGTGGAGTGATTCTTGAGTCAGTCTGTGTGAGTCAGTCTATGTGAGTCAGTCCGTTTATCANGATTGTATGTGTGTGGAGTGATTCTTGAGTCAGTCTGTGTGAGTCAGTCTATGTGAGTCAGTCCGTTTATCAGACTTCCGCTGCATATATGCTCAAGCTACATTGGTTGATCTTTGGTTCTGCCCATACTCATTGAAGTATGTAACAGTTTTGGTATCGGAGCAGACCAGTTACGGATCTGCTCACCAGGTAAGACTGATTTAGGAATTAGATTGTTTTCTCAATCTTCCAAATCAGCGCCGTATTACTGTCAAGTTCAAAGTTGCAATTTTTTTTCTTTTTTCGATAGTCTGCTTATTTCGGCATTTCCGTTTCAATTCACTATTCGGACTTATTCTTCGGATTTCTGCTTTATGCCGGTATGCTGTTTAATTAGGTTCCGAGAACTTGATACTAATCCGACATACTGTTAATTGGATTTCTGATTAGGGATTCGTAATTAGGGTTTAATCAGTATTCCGTTTAATTCGGCATTATGGTTTCTTTCGGTATTCCGTTTTATTTCGGCATTCTGATTTTTAATCCGGTAGTTCGTTTTCCAAATCGGCATTTCCGTTTTATTGCAGTTGAAATTAAGGTTACGAAAATTTTGGTTTTTCGCTCAACTTGGGAAATTCGAATGTTTTGGGAACCGTAAATCCGAAAATTCCGCCGAAATGCGGAAAATTAGGGTTGGGCCCGAAATTTTCACGATTTTTTTTTTTCTTTCCTTTGTTTTGAGAAATTCCGAAAACGGGGTTAGACCGTTAAAAATCGGATTTTGACGGTGGAATTCCCGAAAATTCACGTTTTTTGAAAATTCGAGTGTTTTTCCCAAACTTTTTCCGAAATTTTTTTTGGCAAACTAATCCGAAACTGACCCTCAAGTTGCAACTTCCGGATAGTTCACTCATTAATGGTGAACTCCCGGACTAAAAATGATCTCAACGGATACCTAATCTTGATACAATTCAAATTTGTTCGTTGTCATTATTACAAATATTGCTTATGGATTATCATTACCAAATTTTATTGCAAACATTGTTTTATTGATTATCATTAAGAGTTATTATTTCGATATTTATCATTAATTCACTTTATTGATTAAATAATTTGTCAATTTTATTTCTTATTACGAATTTTTGAATTGTTTACGGAAAATTTATTTTTTCTGTTTTGATTAGGTGTCTACAGTCCATCAGTGGGATAGGGGACTGTATGCATATTGTTTGATTGTTCTACCCCTATTCCCACCCTCCCTACCCTCCCCGTACTCTGTGACCACCGGGTTTCTCAAGTACCACATCAGTTAGCACTGATGTCGATGGAACAAGACACGGGGGCACTGCCACGACGCAGTGCCAGGCTTGCAGGGCGTGCCCGCTCTGTGATACCTCTCCGACGCAGGACTCTGCGACTCAGCAGCAGGACGACTCCAGCGGTATCGAGTGCAGCATTGACGGTACCGGGTACCACCGGAGTTCTTCCCGCATGCCCGGTCCAAGGGGCCGGTGAGCCGTTGGCAGATTACCTTCAGCGGGTACAGGCATTCACCGATGCCGTAGCAACCGCAAAGGCACAGGAGGAAGCAGAGGTGGAACGTCAACGGCTGGCCAAAGAGGCGGCAGCCCAAGCTCAGCAGGCTGTTGAGGATGACGCAGCAGCACGGGACCAACGGAATGCCGCCAGCACGGAATCCCTGATTCATAATGAGAATCAGTGGACAACGATCCTCGAGGGCATGATCTTTGTGCCTTCGGAAGAGCAGGCAGATCCGACACTGGCGGAGGCAGAGAGGACTCACGTGATGTTGACAATGATGCTAGCGATCATGTGGAACAATACGATGTATGCAGTACAAATACACGAAGGCAGACAGCTGCAACAGATTCAGCAGAAGGATTCTGCAGCCTTGTCAGCAGTTGTTCGCACTACCGCCACACATCAGCAACAACAACAACAGTTGTGGAACACCACCACCGCACGCGTCAGCAGTATCGAGGCTAAGGCCTCAGCAGCGCCAGGCTGCACGACAGACGAGACGGAGCAACTCAACGGGCGCATCGATCACGTCGTCAAGCTCATCGGCGACATAGGTATTTTCAATGGGCCGGACACAATCAGTAGCACGGTGGCCGCCATCAAGACGGACATCACCAAGCTACAGACGAGACCGGACGCCGCGACGAAGAGTTACAAGATGCCACACTTTGACATCAGCAAGTTCGACGACCACAACAAGACGGACGCCTTGGCATGGTGGCAACGTTTCCTTACGGAAGCATCCTGCCCCACTGTCCCAGACGACTACATGATGAAGGCGCTATACTTACAGCTGATTGGAGGAACGCAGGCATGGATGAACCACCTAGCGGCTACCCACAAGTGCACCATCGCCGAACTCCACACGCACATCACGTGGAAGGAGTTCGAGCAGCTATGGTTCACCCGGTTCATGGTCCGCAACGTCGTGAAGGCGGCCATGAACGAGGTGTACACCTGCTCTCAAGGAAGTATGCGAACTCGAGACTGGACAACCAAGTGGCAGAAGATAGTGACCACGCCAGGCTTCGATTTGACTTTTCCAAATCAWCGATCCGAGTTCTTTTCGCGATCGTGCGCAGGATTGCGGTCGGCACTCGGTAATGAGTACGACTAYACCTCGTTCCAGGCCATCCTGGATCGCGCAAACCTGGTCATCCAAACGGACGACAAGGCCGCTAACGAGAAACAATCCCAGCTGCATTATGTGGCTAAGCAGGGCTATCAACCTCCGGCACATAACAATGTCGTAATTTCTGAAGGAACAGACGATCTCCACGCTGCAGCAGTATCCTCGAGTGATGGAGGAATTGTAGCAGCGTTCCCGCCGAAGCGTTCTAAGAGGGTCCGAAAACCCAAGGCGACACAAGAGACGGCATCGACGGGAACTGGGCAGCAGCCATGGACGGCCTACAACATCACAAAGGAAGTCTATGAACTTCGTCAGAAGTACAGATATTGCCTTTGGTGCAATGGAGTCACACACTTGACTGCACAATGCCCCGAAAAGGGCAAGGCACGCGTACTCCGTCCAGCAAACTCGGGAAACCGAGTTACGCAAGGAGAGGGGCGACGTCTCTCCTCACTCCGCCGGACCCGGTCGCCTTGCTAGCAATCGATGTCACTACCGGGGAGCATGCGTTAGTCGCTGATTCTCGTGCTACGTACGAGGATTATGCCGCCCAGCTGGTACCACCATTAGACCAGCCAAGCCACGTGCATTTAGCTAGCGTATGCTCAGCCTGTACACCGTCGGCAAGTGATCCGGTCAGTTAGCCACTGATTTACGAGGACTCGACAACGTGGTCAAGACTTGAGGAGCTTGACCCGCTCACGAGAGAGGACTTCGCTTGGATGTCTTTACCCTCGACTGGAACCTTGCCAAGGCCGCATTGCAACGCCTTCATGGCAACTCTACGCTCCTATTTGCACACTACAGTACCGCGGTTGTCGATCTCCGCTCCTATCTTGCGAAGATTGACCGCGAGTACGCCACCCAAAGGTACGCCGAAACCGACGCTCCTTTGCTCTATACCCGCATTCAAATCAGAAAGGCAACCTATAGTGCCTTGATTGATTGCGGAGCGTCTCGCAACTTTATGACCCAAGCCTTTATGGCTCGCGCAGGTCTTGTCCCGCGCGTTCGAAGGAAGACGCAACCCACGCAAGTTACACTCGCGGACGGCCGCACGCAAAAGTCAATTGACCGATGCGTCGACGGCGTTCCGGTCTACTTTGCGCCACTTGCGTGCAAGCCGGTGTCTTTTGACATCCTCGACACCAAGTTCGACATGATTCTAGGCATGTCTTGGTTGCGTAGCACCGATCATCCGGTGAACTTCCATGACCGAACCGTTCACATCCGTGATCGGAACGGAGTGTTAGTCCCATGTACTGTCGCGACCCCTCACACTTCGATTGCTTGTCACGTGGTTTCTGTTGCGAGAATTCGCGACACCATAGCTCGGAATGACGTCGAGGAGATGGGCCTTGTATTCTTGCATGCTCTCCCTTCGCCGGACGGACCAGCCGCGTCACCGTCGGACCCACGCATTTCTCACCTCTTGGACGAGTATAGAGACGTCTTCGAGGCTCCCACCGGAACGGTTCCGGATCGGCCCATACGTCACGGGATCACTCTCGAGGCTGGCGCCGTCCCTCCGCGTGGATGTATCTACCGCATGAGCGAAGAGGAACTCGAGGTGCTTCGCGCACAACTCGATGACCTTCTCGACAAGGGCTGGATTCGCCCTAGTTGCTCGCCATACGGCGCCCCTATTCTCTTCGTCCGGAAGAAGAACAAAGATCTACGGTTATGCATCGATTATCGAAAACTTAGCGCACAAACCGTAAAGAACGCCGGCCCTCTCCCTCGGATTGATGATCTTCTTGAGCGGTTAGGCGGCGCGACGTACTTCTCGAAGTTGGACTTGAAGTCAGGTTACCACCAGATTGAAAACCAGCCTCAAGATCGGTACAAAACCGCGTTCAAGACACGGTACGAGCATTTTGAGTGGGTTGTAATGCCATTTGGCCTCACCAATGCCCCCGCAACTTTCAAGCAGCTATGACGACGGAGTTTCGCGACTTGCTTGATCGCAGTGTCCTCATCTACCTCGATGACATCTTGGTCTATAGCAGGACGTTGGACGAGCACATCACACACCTTCGCGCTGTTTTGAATCGCTTGCGACTGGCCAAGTACGAAGCGAATCTCGACAAGTGCGAGTTGGCCAAGCAGGAGCTTGAGTACTTAGGTCATTTTGTCACGCCGAAAGGCATTCGTCCCTTAGCCGACAAGATCCAAGCCATCGTGGATTGGCCGGAACCCCGTTGCACGACGAATGTACGCTCTTTCATGGGTTTGGCTGGACATTATCAGCGATTCGTCGAGTCATACTCGAAAGTGGCCGCTCCTTTGTCAAGACTCCAGTCCCCGAAGGTGCCCTTCGAGTTCGCCGACGCAGCCCGTGGCGCGTTCACTACGTTGAAGGCAGCGATGGAAGCCGCACCTGCCCTCCGTATATACGACCCCTCCTTACCCACCCAAGTGACTACGGACGCTTCGGGATACGGCATTGGTGCGGTGTTGGAACAGTGTCACCAGGTCGGTTGGCATCCGGTCGAGTACTGTTCCCAAAAGGTGCCCCTCGTCAACACTCTAGACGACGCTAGGAAGAAAGAGCTACTCCCGTTCGTCACCGTTCTCAAACGGTGGCGCCACTTTCTTCTCGGTCGTCGGCGTTTTAAATGGAACACGGACAACAATCCATTGACCTTTTACAAAACGCAGGATACGGTCACTAGTGCGATCGGTCGATGGATGTATTACATCGACCAGTTCGACTTTGACCCGTGCCACATTCCCGGTCCAGCCAATCGAGTTGCGGACGCCCTCTCACGACCGCCCGACTTTTGTGCCATTGTGACCACGGCATTCGACCTTGATGACGATCTGCAACCGCATTTCGTCAAAAGGCTACAAGTCCGATCCGACTTACTCTACGCTTTACGCGGAGCTTTCATCGGATCACCGACCGGCTAGCCACTATCGGATTGCAGACGGGTTCCTTCTCCTTTCCACGAGAGGAAAGAACTTGTTAGTTGTGCCCCAAGATCGCATCTTACGGACTCGTCTTCTCGGCGAATTCCACGACGCACGACTTTTGGCACACCTTGGCGTGAACCGCACACTAGCACGCCTCCRCCAGCGTTTTCACTGGCCCGACGTCCTTCATGACGTCACGAGGTAAATTGAGTCATGTGCAGTTTGCCACCGTAACAAGGGTCGATCTCGAGTCCACTTTGGGAAACTGAAACCGTTGCCGATCCCTCGGGCACCACGCCTCTCCATTGCTATGGACGTGACAGGCCCGTTTCCCCGCGATCGCCACGGCCATGACGGTATTCTCACGGTCGTTGACCGTTTGAGCAAGTATGCTCGCTTCCTTCCTTGCAAGTATCATGTTGCAGCACCCGAGCTCGCACAACTCTTGCACACCGGTTGGATTACCAACCAGGGTGTTCCGGAAGACATAGTGAGCAACCGAGATACTCGCTTCATGTCAACCTTTTGGACTTCCCTCGTGGCCGAGTCCGGTACGACAATGAAGTCGAGCTCGGCTCGGCACCCGCAGACGGATGGCCAGACGGAGCGAGCGCACCAGACCGCTCAGATGATGTTGCGTACGCTCATCCATCCCGACCAGAAAGATTGGGTTGACCGGCTTCCCGACATCGAGTTCGCCTATAACACTTCGGTGCACCCGGCGAGCTGCGTCACACCATTCGAGCTACATCATGGTGGAGAGAAAGCACGGATCTTCGTTGATCTCCTTCTGCCACAGGCTGCCGACATAGACGTCCCTTGCTCTCCCGCTTCCGTTCGGAAGTACCGGGACTTGCTGATCAAAGCCCGCGCAAATATGCAAAAGGCTGAGATCTGCATGCAGCAGCAGGCTAACCGACGTCGACTTCCATGCCCTTTCCGCGAGGGAGACCTTGTTTGGGTCCTCTCCGAGGAATTTGCGCTCGAGCATGACGTTTCGCGCAAACTCCTCCCGAAATGGTTCGTACCATGGGAAGTCACTTCTGCCGTTGGAGACGACCCCGCAGGTCCTTCCTTTGTGATCAACATTCCACCGCACCTTACAGTGCATCGAGTCTTCCACTCATCGAAGCTGGTCATCTACACGCCACCTTCAGATGACGAGTTTCCCGGACGTCGATCACAGGATCCGCCCTCCATGGACGGACATCAGGAAGTGGACCGAGTCATCACGCACCGCAAGTATGGCAACAAGCCAATGCAGTATAAAGTCACATTCAAGCAATGTGCACCCGACGATACTCGGTGGATCTCTATTGCAGACTTGCAGACTTCTGCACCCCTTATCTTCGCCAACTATGAGAAGACACGACTTGCCAAGGCAGCAGCTCGTCCCACCCGACCCATCCCGGTATCGGACAGACAACTCCGCMCTCGCAAGTAGCTCGGTCTTTTAAGAGGGCGAGTGTGTTACATCTTCGACGCCACACGGGTCCGGGCCGGTATCGGACAGACAACTCCGCACTCGCAAGTAGCTCGGTCTTTTAAGAGGGCGAGTGTGTTACATCTTCGACGCCACACGGGTCC
>BFEA01000519.1:829121-844817 GCA_003427395.1 Chara braunii | reverse complement strand
CTYYYCYCCCCCCCCCCCCCCCCCCCCCCCCCCCAAAAAAAAAAAAGATGCAACTCGAAAGAAAAAAAGAGGGGAGGGAAAGGAAAAAAACACGAATATGAACACCAGGGGTGGGTGCAATGGGGACTCAATCGGCCCACAGAAGACAGATGAATTTAAGAAAAGGGTTATTTTGTGAAGCCAACTTAGCCAAGTGCATTTAAAATTGGCAAACACATTAACTGTTCATTACTTCTTTTTTTTTTTTTTTTAACCAGAAAAAAGATAACAGATAATAACTGTTCATTACTTCTTTTTTTTTTTTTTTTTTTAACCAGAAAAAAGATAACAGATAAAGACTGTTATTGAAGTGTGAACAAATGAAGCAACACTGGGCCAGTGCCTGTAAACGCTACAGCAAATGTCAAATAGAAAAAACAAAAGGGGTAAATGTGAAAGAAACGAGCCAAATAAAAGAGGGCAACTCTCAGCGGATTCCCCACGTGCCGGCAATCCGCAACTTCGCCGAGGTATCAAAGATAAATTCATTTGAAAAAAGAATGTGTAGTTTTGTAAAACCAACAGGACCAAGATTTCGTATCTCCAAAAGAATCTGTTTTAACTTGACGTTGATTGCATAGCGTTGTTTTTTTTTTGTTTTTTTTTTTTTATATAATGAAAAACTACGCTATATTCTTCTCTCAAATCTTTCATCATCTTTCAAATTCTTTCAATTCACCTTCACTACCTAAGGCTTATACAAGGGACCCCTGCGAACATAGCTTTGTCATCTCCCTCCAGCCATCAGAGCATGGCCCACTATTTTTATTTTTATTTTTGGTCTCTCTAAAGAATCTGTTATGGTATTCGAGTTTGCAAGATGAGATAAGATGCACAAGGATGACCCACCAAAAACAACTACCCTGGGTCTGTGCATGGGTTCTTTGATCTCTTTTGCGTTTCTGCTTTTGAGATTCCCACTCAAGCTCCAGTCTCCAGCGTCTCGTCCGTGGCCGCAAGTCCGAGGGCATCGTTGCACGGCACACGAAACGAAAAACAAAACGATTACATCTTCCCACAGAAAACGGACAGGTCCGTCAGCTATAAATAAATATTAAATAGTCACAACTCCTAAGGAGTATATTTTGCCACCTTTCATGGGCAGATGCACTCGCTTCGTTTCCGTTTCTTGTGCTGTGTGGCAAGCCCCTTCGCCATCAGTATGTGTTCTTGGGCCTTCTGGCAGGCGACAAGGCGACGGCCACAGCCCCACACCACTGGCAAACTTTGCCATATTATCAAAATGGGTTTAACATTTCAACCCTGAATTCATTTAAACCACCACTGCCCGCACGCCTCTTTTCTCCAATGTGAGTTCATCCCACCCCTCGCACTCTCTTCCAAATCATCATAGCAGGGGCAAGGCCTACCAGGTGCCACCCGCCATGTCGATGCTGTGGGCAGGGAACCTGTCCGCACCCTCGCGTCGCACAGGTGAAAGCCTTCCCAGGTACCACCTGCTTATTTGCGGCACTCTGTTACCTCAGATCAACGTGACGGGGACCAGCATTTGCAACTTGGCAGGAGTGCCAGGAACCAGCATTTGCCCCAAATAGCTAGTATGTAAAATAATGCGATGATCGGTTCAGCCACAGGGTGTACGCCACGCCGACTGCACCTTGGCCGGAAAGAAGGAGAATATCTTTGGAGTCTAGTCAGACTAGACTTGTTGTTTCCAGACCAAGCCGCAGATTCACCTCCCAGAACTATAGAGTTGTTGGCACTTCCTTCTTCCCCCGATGAGAATATACGGGCATGGTACCTGTATTTTGGGCAACTTTCCGACTAGATACTGAGATAATGACCGTGCATTCATTTCGTGGGACGACGGTAAAGTACGAACAGACCTTGCCGAATCGTGTGGAACAACTACCGAAATTTCAGCAGCTTGCGATCGTACAGGAAAATCAGCACAGACGAGTCCGATCGTAAGAATCCGCACCAGAGACGAACATATCACGGAAACTAAATGCCAAAAAAATATGGACCATGGACAGTACTAGATATTATCGGAGATGATCATGACAGTCCCACTTAATAATATGTGATTGCTGTTGTTCCTCACCTTCTCACTTACCCAGTTTTTCATCCTTCACAGCTGCTGATACCCTTCTCCAAAAGTGAGCAAGCAGCTTCCTCCAAGGCGGTGAGCTTTAGCGCCCCTCCACAGATTGCTGCTTTTTTTTTTTTTTTTTTTTTTCCCCTTCCTCCACAGATTGCTACGTGGATGTTGATACTTTCAGAGAGCACCAGCATATGCCAGTGCCTAAGCCAAAAGGCAGATAGCGAACACAGCAGCCATAGATACAGGTTTTCTTCCGTTCGTTCCAGACATCATGTAGACCGAAGCGAAGATCGGAAGATCGGGGAGAATTTCGCCAATAAACAATGAAGGAACTAATGAAGTGTAATGAAGTCTGCAGCCCAAGGGGTCATAGGATATGGGCGAGCTCTCCGAGGAGAGCAAGGGCAAGAGAGAGTGAGGGTATCTCGGAGGACTGGGGACGTCTCCAGGCCGCGAAGCAGCCAGTTCGGGCCCCTGGTCCCAGAGAACAAGGCACGATGCTCGTCTAATCATGCATGCAAGCGGTTAATGGAAGGCCAATATTTCAGCAAATTTTGGCAAAATTTTCACCGAAACTGCCATATTTTCCTGAAATTTTACTTTTTTCTTGGTTTTTCTTTTTGCCTGATATGTATGTGCTTTAGGGTATATCTGTATTCAATTTCGCCTCATTTGGACCAGTAACGAAAAACTTAGCAAAAACACCGGACTCGATGAACGATCTGGCGAACTCCGAAAGCTATAGGGTTCTAGTGCTCTCGAGTTTGTTTTTTTTGTTTTTTTTTTGCCTGTTGTTTTTTTTGTTGTTTGTATTATGACCCTGCATGGTTTGTTCGCAAAAGTTTCGACAACATTGCTTGTAGCGACGCGGTGAAAAAAAACGATTTTTTGGCCTTCCATTAACCGCTGGTGGCATGCTGGTCCCTCAGTACATTTTTGTCATTAGCGGAGTTCGCACAGGGGGGTTCCTTGCAAGTGATTTGATTAACTACCCCTTTGGGCATCTAGCTTCGACCTTCCTGCCCGCAATTCCAACGTTTCTTTAACCCAAGTCATCACGGCTTACCAGTCTCCCGCCAGTAGGACCTGACGATTTTGGTTCAAAAAAGATGAAATTGCGGCCAGGAACGTCGAACTTAGATGCCCAAAGGAATATTAATTATTTATAGATCGTCAAAACTCGGGTAACAGAGCAGGGGACAGGTCTACCCTTCACCCCTGCTCTTCGCGTGAAAGCACGTGAAGACAACTTTGCTCTTTTTTCAAGAAAGTTTTTGTCATAAGAAAGCACGACTACTCGAGCAAGGTGCTGCTGGTTAATGCATCGGGCTTTCGTGGATGTCGCCTGCCTGCCTGTGTCGGTTAAAATTCATTCATCGTAAAAAAAGCGTTTGCAGGCCTGGAGAGGATCGCCGATAGGTCTCCGGTACTACTGGTGGTTGAAGCTCTTTAACTTTTTCTGGGTATTTCAAATATTCTATGTATTTGAAGCAGCAGTACCTCTAAGCCTCCTTTCTGGATACAGATTTGCATTCAGCGCCAAAACAAAACGAACCGCCAGCAGCACACATCTTTTTCTTTATAAAAAAAAAAAAACATGCTTCATTATATATACAGCAAAAGGAGGCCGGGAATCCTCTTTGGCCAGCACCAGCAGCGATTTTGGTACGGTAACGCTGTTTATCTGACGAACCCGGATTGGGTTCAATTTTTGGACCGCCTATGGGTGCGCTGTCACAATGTCGATGCTCGAATTCGACTGTGCAAGGCAGGGGTGGTTTTAAGCGCGATATGGTGGAATCCCACACATTTCAGAGAGGAATTTCAAATTACCAACACAGTCAGTTGAATCACAAAAATACTTATCCAGATGCTTTTAGCCCAGGCTTACGGCTAGATTCAGTTGAACGAATCAAGACAGCAAGTTCCTGCACATGATCGCCTGGAGTTATTATCCGATTCAATCGAATTGCACTGATACTTTCCTGGCTGACAGATTCATTGGGATTATCACACAGATTTTCCTAGATGTACTTGGCAGAGTCGAAGAGACTCAGCATCCAATCACACAACAGCTAATGTTTTCGAGGATGTATGTATCTGGAATTATCATCAGATTCAATTGAATCACGCTAGGGCTTTCGTGAATGTATTTGAGAGGAAAGCCAAACAGATTCGTTCACATTCGAATAGCACAAAGACTTTCACACATGTATTTGGTGGAATTGCAGGGACTCGGTCCAATCACACTTAAGTGACTTAACACTCACGTGCACCCGTGCAATTCCATCTATTGCCAGGATCCGATCAGATACTCGGTACTCACTGTTCCACGCTCTCTTCCTCTCCCCTCTTCCCTCCACTCCGCAAAACAAACTACTCTCTCTCTCTCTCTCTCTCTCTCTCTCTCTCTCTCTCTCTCTCTCTCTCTCTCTCTCTCTCTCTCTCTCTCGCTTTCTCTCACACACACACACACACACACACACACACACACACACACACACACACACACACACACACACACACAGAGCACCCCTTGCAGGAGCCGTTTTCTCCCCACCTCTCTCGCTAGATAACCATGGGAAGCATCTGGACTTCGGCATCCACAGTATGATTCAGGGCCATAAGCATCCAGCCCCCCGAGACATCCTTGAGAATTGGAGCAGTACACAGAAAACTGGCATGGCCATTGCGCAAAAGTTACACACACAGACCAAGAAGCGGTCTAAATTCTAGACCTCAAAATGGTTGCAAATCGCACAACCCACCCTCCTCCTCCTCCTCCTCCTCCTCCTCCTCCTCCTCCTCTGTGATCTAATCTCCTGATGCTTTCAACAAAACCCCGTCCTGCCAACCTTCCTTCTTCCTTTCTATACATTTTTCTCATTTCCTCGGGGGCTGATCAGGGATGAGCTGAATCAGATTGTGCACAAATGGATAGCACTCCCATAGTCACATTATCTATAACCAGCAGATAGTGCACAAAATAGCACTCCCACAATTACGCTATCTATAACCACTCTATGGCAAGGCTCGCAGAGCTTCCTTTGCATCCGCAGAGCGAGGGAGTGTCGACAGCCACCTATGTAGCAAGCCATTGCTTGATTGCCTCCTCCCGCCCAAATAGAAAGTCCACTTCTCTTCATCATACGCCAAAACAGAAGTCCACTTCTATTCGACAGCCACTCTACTTCATCATACGCCAAAATAGACGTCATGAGTTCAAAGTTCATCACGGTGCATTCACCCTGCGCTACTGTCGTACCTAAGTTCTTACAGGTGACTATAGTGCTTGATTGCCTCCTCTCGCCCAAATAGAAAGTCCACTTCTCTTCATCATACGCCAAAACAGAAGTCCACTTCTATTCGACAGCCACTCTACTTCATCATACGCCAAAATAGACGTCATGAATTCTAAGTCCATCACGGTGCATTCACCCTGCGCTACTGTCTTCCCCCAAATAGAACTTACTGTCATCACATCTGTATTTCGCACAACTTCCTCACTAGCTTACTGTCATCACATCTGTATTTCGCACAACTTCCTCACTAGATACGGCGAGAAAAGGACCGTGAATTCTCTAATTTCTATCCGAGGGGAAGAGGGTACCACAATCCACCCTCTCCTACCACTGCACACTCAACGTCACTGATCCCCACTCATATCACGAACTCGTTCTGACCACAAGCACAAATTGGAAGTCATGAGTTCAAACTTCAAACCCTATCAACGGCACATAACTTCCCGGTTCATCCCCGTTTACTTTCCTGAGGATATCCAAGACAACAGGATAAAAAAGCTCTTTCCGGGAACTGCTCCAGCGATCATTTGTCACACAATAATCAAGCAGCAGAGTTGCTGGACTTGAAGAAACTGTCACACACTGCTCCCCAGTGACCATGTGTCACACAGTAATCAACCAGCAGTGTTGCTGCACTTAAGAAATTGTCACACACTGCTACTTGACAACAAGACTGCACAAATCGCAAAGTGACATCATCATGCTACTAGCACGATCGATCCACATCATGCTAGCACAACCAACCCACACAAAGCGAATTTTATGATTGAATCAAATTCAACTTTCTGCGACTTCCACCCACAGACCATGCTTTTTCTACTGAGACCTAAAAAACTATGTTCAGCAGCATTGCCTTAGGAGGAGAGCGCCATCTCGAGGGGGCAAAAAGCGACTCTATGTCTACCTTTGGGTGTAACCGGCACCACTGTCCTGCCTTGATGACATGCCGCCCTTGTACCACTCTAGACCAGCAGGGTGGAAAAAGTAAAACCGATCTTCAACTACCTTAGGGCAAAAAACCTGCCCAACGTTTGCGGCACCTCTGCCCTTTTGTTATCAACTACTAACACTGTTTTTCTCTGCTCGAACTCGGAGGATACGTCTCTTGAAGGCTCTTCCGCAGCATTGCTTGAAGAGAGGGCCAGCTCGAGGGGTGAAAAGCGGCTGACATGCCGGAAATGACTCAAAAAAAGAAGACAAGACACAAATAGAGGAGCATGATGGTAAGGAAGTGGAAGGCAATGGCAAGGCAGGAGAGGTGAAAAAGGGAGAAGAGAAGGTGAAGGGRAAGGAGAAGGACAGGGAGGAGAATGAAATGGSAGGACCTTCTGRAACTGCAAAAGAACCTACTTCCAATGAGTCTCCTAAGAAACGAGGCACAAGGAGATGGACAGAGGAAAAGAGGCGGAGAAAATAAAAAGAAAACAGGGAATACAAGAATTGGGTTGTGACCTCGTTAAGAGAAAATGAGTTGCCTTCAGACGCACACTGGAGCTTGAAGTTGGAAAGAAAAAACACTGCCCAGCGTTTGCAGCACCCCTGCGGCTTTCCTTATTAACTAGTTCGCACTTTTTTTTCTCTGCTATAAGTTGGAGGATAAGTCTCTTGAAGACTCCTGCGACTTCCAACTCACATTCTAAAATGTGCAATGATCTACTGTCTTCCCCCGAATAAAAAGTACGGTCATTCTGCCTGTATGTAGTGCAACTTTCAGTCCATATGCAGCGAAAATGACAGTATGTTCTATTCAGGTGAAGACGGTAGTAGTATACCATTCAACGATTCTACACGTCCTGTTTATGCTACACATATGTTTCTCCTTCTTGTTGATACAAACCAGCTATCGTCATCAAGCACTGAATATCAACAGCTTCGTTGCAACCTCTCTAGTCCCTCGCCCTTTTTTTTTTTTCTTTTTTTCTAAGCCAACAGGTTAGCCATCTGAAAACCCTCTGGCTCTCACATCAAGCAAAAAGTGAGTCGCGAAAACTCATGGATAGGTAGATAGATAGGTAGATAGATAGATAGATAGATAGATAGATAGATAGATAGATAGATAGATAGATAGATAGGTACAGTTGGGCTACCTACAGTCTCAATTCCCCCAGTGCTAACATATCCCTATACACAAGCAACAAGGCCAAACTCTCCAGTTCTGCCTAGCTTGAGCTTGGTCATTTGGACTCCTGGCTTCCTTCGCTCTGTGGAGGCCAAAGCGTATTCCCAAACCTCCTGCACCTATGGGTTTTGCAGCTTCACTCCTTTTCTGGTCATTTCAGGCCACCTTAGCTTCCAAATGCACCACAGCACAGCCTGCCTTTCATGTCTCAAAACTTGTGAGCAATTCGTTTTCGGAAACTGACGTTACGACAAGAGTATACCAGCCATGACCTCTCTACAAGTGGCCCCGTCTCTTCACTGCTGTAACCAGCTATCGCATGACTGCAACCTGCATGATTACTCACTTGTATTGGAGAGCAAGCTGCATGATTACGCACTTGTATCTCACACACACACACACACACACACACACACACACACACACACACACACACACACACACACACACACACACACACACACACACGCATGCAAGCTCACGTGCGCAATGTCTTGCCATAGTGTGATGCTATTGCCTTATCACTTCTTGGTCTACCTTGCTTATTCCATGAGATGGAACCAATGTACTGTCTAGTAGTCGGTTGATTCATGTTGGTTCATTCTTGCTTCACTGGTGGAGCTCGCTGGTTCAGTCGCATGGTGGCAACTCGTTCCATCTTGCTCGTCCATGCTTAACAGTCCACTCTTCCTCCTCCTTTCTCACTGATCCATTCTCACTGGTTCATCCTAGTTGGCCCATTGTTGCTGGTCCATTCTCACTGGTTCATCCTTGTTGGTACATACTTGCTGGTCCAGTCTCACAGGTTGATCCTTGTCAGTCCACCCTTGCTGGTCCATTCTCACTGGTCCATCCTTGCTGGTCCATTCTCACTGGTCCATCCTTGCTGGTCCATTCTCACTGGTCCCTCCTTGCTGGTCCATTCTCACTGGTCCATCCTTGCTGNTGGTCCATTCTCACTGGTCCATCCTTGCTGGTCCATTCTCACTGGTCCATCCCTGCTGGTTCATCCTTGCTGGTCCATTCTCACTGGTCCATCCTCGCTGGTCCGTTATCACTAGTCCGTCCTTGTTGGTCTGTACATTGCTAGCCCATCCTTGTTGGTCCATTCTCGCTGGTCTGTTCAGCTTTCGCTGGTTCAGTAAAATGGCTGGCAGCTTGTTCCATCGAGCTCGTCGATCCATTCTTGCGGGTCCTGTGCCTGCTGCGCAAACCTTGTGTTCTCGTGTGCCGATTCAGTCACATGACTGTCGACTAAATCCGTCTTGCAGGTTCATTCTTGTCAGACCATCCTTGCTCGTCTGTTTTTGCATGGTGGTTGTCAGTTCACTCTTGCCGCTTCATTCTGGTCATGTTCTGGCTGTGGCGTCGCCTTCGCCACCAGCTCATTCTGGCTGATCTGTTCCTTTTTGCTGCCTCAGTCACGTGACTGGTAACTTGTTCCACCTAGCCATTTCGTTCTCGCTCCTTTCTGACTGGCCTCTTACTCTACTGCTGACGAAGAACAGGTATGCTCACGCTACGACTTCCCCCGGCCACAATCACAGTGGAGTTCAGCCCGAAGGTTGTCTTGTGAGTCTGGCCTAAGACACTCAGCCGACCCGTGCCTCCCTTGTGAACACCATGGAATGTCGATATGCACGAGTCCACAATCCCTTGGTGGACGTTCCGTGAAACCATTGCGCGCAGCGTCACGCAGTCACCGTCTGCGGAGGGTGCTCCAAGTCACGTTTTATTTACGATGCACAATTTTGACGATGCGAGGAGTGCAAGCTGTGCGGTCTGTTTCTTCACCCTCAGCACACTGTCCACGTGTTGCCACCATGGGCATCCAAGCTGTGCTGTCTGTTTCTTCGCCGTCAGCACACCGTCCACCCATTGTCATGATCCTGTCCATGTGTCGCCACCATGGGCATACAAGCTGTGCTGTCTGTTTCTTCGCCATCAGCACATCGTCCACCCATTGTCATGATCCTGTCCACGTGTTGCCACCACGGGCATCCATGCTGTGCTGTCTGTTTCTTCGCTGTCAGCACACCGTCCACCCGTTGTCATGATCCTGTCCACATGTCGCCACCATGGGCATGCAAGCTGTGCTGTCTGTTTCTTCGCTGTCAGCACACCGCCCATCCGTTGTCATGATGGTGGTTAAGCATCACAAACACTTCAGAATAGAGATGTGGTGCCTCGCTTCACAGAGCACAGTATCTCCACACCTGCCAACCTCTTATACATGCTCAGTAAGGATGAGGCTGGTCATCCTAAGGAACAGGCTCCGTCCGACCACCAATCTCTGGGGTAGTGAGGCTGTGAGAGCACATCTCGCAAGCGAGTAGATGCTCAACAAACTTGACATGCTCCTGTCGGGAGATGACCGTCCGTCAAGATGTTCAACATACTTCTGTCAGGTAGTTGATGCTCTCCAGGCGCTAAGCAGCATGCAAGAATGGATACCATTGGACTGGCACACTGGCATCACAAACTCTTCAGCTGGAACTGCACCATCATCGGTGGGCCCACGGGGATTCCGCTCGCGGAAAAGTGGCATGAACCTGGTCGACATGCCGACCAGGTTACGCCAACATAGCTTTTCACACCTTGTGGTTAGAAGCCGGAGGGGATCGCTGTAAGATGAATAACCTTGATCAGGTCTTCGATGGGCCCACGGGGATTCCGCTCGTGGAAAAGTGGCATGAACCTGGTCGACATGCCGACCAGGTTATGCCAACATAGCTTTTTCACAGCTTGTGGTTAGAAGCCAGAGGGGATTCTGTAAGACAAATAACCTTCATCAGGTTGACCCGATGACGAGGTTACTATACATTCCCACACTTTCTCAGACACCGGAGCCCCTGTTCTTGGTATTCCATTTTGGATATCCAGAACTCTGGCTTGTCCTTCATGATGTCTGCCAGAACTGCACCCCCAAGATAAACTGTGTGTTTGCGATAGGGTGCATCTTCTATGCGCAGCCGAAGACGCCTCATTCCCTCCGCATTACCCTTCAGCACCACCTTACAATACAGCTCACGAATCTCCTTCTCCAATCTCGTTGGAAACCCCGGGTACATGGTGGTCCCGCCGCTCAATACAATGTGTTGGTAAAGCGCCATTCGATTGTCAATATCCATCCCTTGTATGCACTTCAACACCATGTCGGGTAACCCCTCGCTTTCGACATCAATCAACTCCGGTGAGAAGAGAGCCTCCGGCGCCTGAAAGCGTTCTTGGCCGATCTTTATGACCCTGCCGTCGGGCAACGTGTAGGTCTTCATGACAACGGTGGTTTCTCTCGCAAGCCGCATCTCGCGCTTGTAGTCGTAACTCACATAACACAGTTGTTCCTTCAATTCTCTTACGGTCTCAAAATCCGCCGTTCGGTTGAATGCGTAGCCTCTCCTCAACAGCAAGTCCACCAAGTAGGCAGTGATATGACGACCCGCCACATTCAGGCGATTCGTCAAGTGTGGAAACGCAAAGCCATCCACAACTGGCACCACATGCGATACACCGTCGCCCGAGTCGACGACCAGCCCGGTCAGCAGACCTTGGGCATACAGTGTCAGCACTGCCTGAACTTGAATGTACATTGCACGAAATCCATACTTCTCAAACATTGTCTCGACCATTCGTTCCCGGTTCCTCCTAGGGTTAAGAGGCGGGTCAGTGAGCAGAATCTTGCATTCAGGCGGGTTAAGCTTAAGAATATCAAAGAAGGTATGGTCCCACACGCTGCCCATATCGTCCCAGTCCTGCACAATTCCATTCTTAATCGGGTATGTCACCTCGAGCTGATGGCGAAGCTCTGAGCACCGCTGGCCAACCACTAGATCTTTCAACGTGTTCGGCCTCAACGCCTCCTCATAGCGAAGCATTGGCCTTCCCACCATGCAGGGAAATACTGCTGCAGGAAAATTGTCACCGGCAAACCCACACTTGACAAATCCCGTTCCATTGTCGCACACGACGACATTCTTGCGATCCATCGATCGTCGGTCGTTGGCGTCTCCCACTGCCGCCAGACTACGTCAAAGCTTGAGAACCTCGAGCAGAAAAAGTGTCGACGACTCCTCGAGCAGAAACGTGTCGACGACTGGGCGACGATGTGTTGTTGATAAACGACAAACAGACGACCACCATCGGATCATCAAGTCCCTTACAACTGGTAGTGCTTGGCTTTGAAATTCTCAGCATTTCACAGGCGACTTACCATCATTTTAATAATATAATAATAATATAAGATATTCGTCTAGCGGAACGGTTGTTTTAATAATATATATTCTTAATCTTGTGCAGAGGGTGTATGATAGCAACTACTTGCTTCATCGTGCTTCATCAACAAAGAGTAAATCACACCAAAGGGCCTAGCTCAGTTGGTACACCCATGAACTGATGAAATTACAGACCCGAGTTCAAGTCCAGCTGCAACCAGATGACCAGATTAAAACTTAAAAGCATTCTGAATTACCTGAGGCCGGTCAGTCGAATGTCCCAAGGCCGTGGCCCTTCAGAAAAAAGACAAGAGTACAACACCAACCAGTGTGCCATGAGGAGAAAGCAAGAAGGAAGATGGGAAAAAGGTCCCAGAGTGCCGACAGAGTGCGCACATGCATCGGCCTTTTGGTTGAGAGCTAGTGTAATATCCGTTCTGATCAGTTTAATATCTGGGGGGCCCGGGGGGCGGGGGGGGGGGGGGGGGGGGGGGGGGGGGGGGGGGGGGGGGGGGGGGGGGGAAGGGAAGGGAAGAGTGCGCACACATGATCGTTAAAGGATGTAACAAGAAAGTAACGGCCAAGTCCACCGGTTCCTTCCACCCATCCAACAACTTGCAAGGGAGGATGGGTGACTCGACCATCTGCATGGGCTTGTGATGGCAAATTCAGAGCTCCGCCAAAGCGTACGAAGTCCTCAAACACACCACCACAAGCACTACTGTGCAAGGCACAGAGCTTCTCTGTGTCCATCCTGCAAGTGGGTGTGTGCTGCTCCAGTCCCATAACTTCTGCCTAAGAACCTCGCTCGAATTTGTAGCGCCAACGGTGCGAAGAAAGGCTAACAAAGACACATGCAAGAAGTATTGACTGGCAAAAAAGAAGGGAGAGAAAGCATCTCCTAAGCGTGGAGTTGCATCCAGTATTGCATATACTGCACATGCGCAGTTCAGATGCAGATTACCAGCCCATCCTGAACAACAGCAGGTTATCAGGTTTCTAGAGCAATGCTTCAGCCATCGTCTCAGTCAAGCCGCACCACCCTGAGCGTCAATGTTAACCGAAAATGGTATAGCTGAACCGTTACACGAAAATGATCCAGATGCACCATTATACGATCACTAGAAAATGGTAAGGAGAACAGCAGCAGCAGCTATGTCTACACGCTCGAAGAAAGAACAGGACCAGGGACAGCGTGACAGCAGGCTAGGTGTAAGAGGTGATCTCCTCAAGGGTTAGGTGATGACAATCTCGCGGGGTAACATAGCCCCTGAAATGTGGGGTAACATACTCCCCCCTGAAATAGGGTACTTCATTTACCCAGCCATGCTTCCACGCAAGGTGCTGAACATCGCGCATGGTTCCTAAGAGACGATCCTGGCAGAGATGATGACAGAGGCACCTATGTGTTATGCCCTCAAAATCTAAACCATCACACCCTAAACCTTCCTAGAGACCTAAAGAGTGAGGAATCAGTACACAGACCGGTTCAGGAAAATATCGGCTAAAATGGGATTTTGTTGGGACGCTGGGTCCAGTTTCCAGCAAAAACCGAAGCTGGGTAATGGCACCAGTACATACCGGGTTGAATTGTGAGGTCTCCGACCTTGAGTGGATTTTGGACCACCAGTACCTTTGGCGTCCGGTTTCGACAAGTCTTGGCCAGTACCCGAACTTTCAGGAGGCCGAGCCCGACGTTGATCAATCTGATCGACGGCCGTCATTTCGTTTCGGCCTCCTGAAAGGTCGGAGGCCGAGTATTTCCGAACCGACAAAGGTACTGGTGGTTAATAAATTGTGCTTTTCCACACACACACAAACAAACAAACAAACAAAAAACTTAAACCATGGACCATCAAAGTTCCCCTCACATGTGTGACGACAATCTCCGCCCAACACTAGAAACGAGCCCCTAGAACCTTGCCCCTGAACCTGAGCCCCAAAGCACTGGACAAAGAACTTTCACATTGGTTACTAGGTAATGGCGACAAAGACATAACCTTGTTCATCGCATGGGAGCTGATCATAGGACATGGTTCAGAGAAGTCGTTAGATAATAGAGGGATGATAAAGACCCCCAACAGATGCACCCCCTGGTTGACTGCATGGTAGTACTCGGCGAGTTGGGGGTGATGAACCCCTTGGAGTCCTTTCCGGCCAAAAATAATACTAATATTGCCTTCAATATGTCAAGCTGGAAGAGGCAATAGTATTTCGGCCAAAAAGGACTCCAAGGTTATTTTCCCTAAAAACATCTCCAAAGTTATTTGGGCCAAAAAGGTCTCCAAGGTTACTTGGGCCAAAAAGGTCTCCAGGGTTGTTTGGCCCAAAAAGGCCTCTAAGGTATTTGGTCCAAAAAGGTCTCCAAGGTTATTTGGGCCAAAATGTCTCCAAGGCGAATACGCACACCTAATTGGTCTTCAGAACAAACTAATGTACCCCCTCTTAAACCACCGGTACTTGGGACCATACACCAGCCGCGGGCCCCTCACCGTGACATTCAGATGCCGTAAACACGACAAAGGTCGTTGATGAGATTAATCAACCGTAAATCATAATCCGCATGTCGGGGGGTTCAAATCCCTCTTCGGCCGGTCGTCTATCTATGCTTTCTTCAAGTTTATATATACGATACATTTGAATTTTCTACTGGTCGTTTACGCCGAGTCTTCTCCCCCCCCCCCCCCCCCCCCCCCCCCCCCCCCCCCCCTCCCGGGTAGTGTACAATCATACTACAACGTCCTGACAACGTACACAAGATGGCTGCAGCAAAGCAACTTGTAGACTCAAAAAACAATTCACAAATCGCGGTCGGCAAATCCGCTTCACAAATTCATAACAGTCCATCACATGTAGATAAGGCATCCATTTTTTGGTTTGGAGACATCATGAGCGCGAGCAAGAACAGACAAAATGCCGTGTGTGTAAAGGACAGCAAGATCTCGTTTACCTTCTGCTGGTAGGGTTGTGCTCTCTCTCTCCTCGAGGAGGAGGACTCCCCGCCGTGGCCCTGACTTTTGCCCCCGTACGATCCTCCGCCGCCGTCCATACCCATCATCTTTTCCAGGCGATGATAGTCGATCGAGACCCCAATCCCAATCCCAATCCCAATCCCAATCTCCACAAAAAATAAAAAAATTGCAGTCATCCAACGATCATGACGCCTTGGACATCAAAATCGAACGGTCGTCACATCTTTCATATCTGTTCAGAATCGCAAGCCACCAGCCAGCCAACATCTACAAGTACAGTCAGATTAAATTTCTCTACCCCCTACCCACCTTAACACCCCCTTAAACCACCACTGCATTCACAGGCAGCACAATAGATTTTGCTCGTACACGAGTACGGGGCCAAAATCTACAGTGCCCTGGCCCGGTAGAGGAACATTTTTCAACGGCCGGCACTGTATATAGGTTCGAGGCTCGAGAAAATGCAACTTCTGGTTCATCAATTTAGCTTCGGATGGGCTGGATGTTTACCATCCTCCCCCCCTCCCCCGCCCGCCCCCTGCCGCCAAGATCGGTGGGGTGTAAAAAGCACAACTCCAGTTGAGTGCAATTTTTTCGTCCTCCGACGTGGCGAAGCCGCTTTCTAACCCAAGATTAGAAAAGAAATTACCAAAACTGAATATTCCAAAAAAAAAGAGCCTTTGTCATCAGATTGTTTATTCAACCCTGATAACAAATAAGGGGGGAGGGAGGGGGGGGGGGGAACCTTCGAAAAAATAACAAAAAAAAAAAAAAAAAAAAAAAGAATTGCAACCCAAGCTCAAACCCTGAACAGTAAACAGAGAGCCATCAAAGTCGATTGAATAAATTTCCATTTTGAATATGAAAGACGCAATACATGCGTCCTTAGGGACATCCGTCAAAATTGCAACAATGCAGAGAAAGAAGAAGATTAGCATGGCCCCTGCGCAAGGATGACACGCATGTAACAACAAATGCTCTCCTCCCC
>BFEA01000519.1:762605-784571 GCA_003427395.1 Chara braunii | reverse complement strand
AGAGAGAGAGAGAGAGAGAGAGAGAGAGAGAGAGAGAGAGAGAGAGAGAGAGAGAGAGAGAGAGAGGGCAGTCTGCTCAGACTGACACACTCTTCATCGATCAATCAATCAATCAATCAATCAATCAATCAATCAATCAACCGATCAATCAATCAATCAATCACTTCATCGATCAACTAACTACCTACCGTCGTCGTCTGTAGGTAGTAACTGTTACATTGATCAATGAATTGATTGATTGATTGATTGATTGATTGATTGATTGATTGATTGATCATTAAAAATAATATTAAAAAAAAACATGTAGAATACGGGAAAGATGAGGAGGATGAGAAGCATCAGCTGGGATGACGAGGGGAATAAGAAGAAGACCAAGGTCTTGGAGAAGAAGAAGAAGAAGACTATGTAACAGGGGGTGGTGGGAGGATGATGACGAGGAGCCGGGTCGGAGGAGGTGGAGAAAGAAAAAGAAGAAAGAAGAAGAAGAAGAAGAAGAAGAAGAAGAAGAAGAAGAAGAATGGCAAGGGGGAGGGGGGAGGAGGAGGAGGAGGAGGAAGGCGCAAGATGTATTGCGGAGGAGGGAAGGAGTAAGAAGAGGAGGAGGAGGAGGAGGAGGAAGGAGAACAAGTGAAAGAGACGAAGGAGGAGGAGGAGAGAGATATGGCGGAGGAGGAGGAGGAGGAGGAGAGAGATATGGCAGAGGAGGAGGAGGACGAGGAGGAGAGAGATATGTCGGAGAAAGAGGAGTAGGAAGACGGAGAAGCAGAGGAGGAGGACGTAGGAGAACATGTGGAAGACGAGAGGGAGGAGGAGAGATATATGGCGGAGAAGGAGGAAGAGGAGGAAGACGAAGGAGAAGCAAAGGAGGAGGACGGAGGAGAATAGGAGGAGGAGGAGAAGGAAGAGGGGGAGAGAGATATGGTGGAGAAGGAGGAGAAGGAGGAGGAGGAGGAGGAACAAGAGGAGGGTCGGGTTTGGGGGAGTATCGGGAGAGAGTTGACAGGAGGAGGAAGAAGAAGAGGAGGAGCAGGGGTAGGATGAGTAGGATGAAGACGAGGAAGAGGATGAGGAGGATTATGAGAAGGAACCTCGGACTAGCGAGCTGCCGCAAAACAAAAGGGCGCGATGTCGGGCCTTTTCATAGGAGGAGGAGGGGGAGGAAGAAGAGGATGCGGAGGGCGAGGACGAGTAATGAGAGGGAGGTAAGGGCACGTCTCTTTCTCTCTCTCTCTCTCACACACACACACACACACACACACACACACACACACATACACACACACACCCTTACCGTCGGGCGGTGACGTGGCGATCGCTCCTCCACAAGGTGACGACGACAACATAGCAGCTCTTGGCGACGTCACCAACGGCGACGATAGCACGGGCGATGGCGGCTCCAGGCGACGGCAGCGATGGGCGATGATGGGCGTCCGATGGATGCAGTGGTTCGATTCGAATTCGAATTGAGGTTGGGTCTCCCCCCCCCCCCCCCGCCCACGCAAAACCCCGCCCGACCTTCCCTCAAACGAAAACAGACCTTGGGGCGCTTCAAACCGATCGACAAGGCCCCAAAAAATTGTGAAAACGGGAAAAAAAATATACGTACGGGGGGTTGTCTGGACTTGTACGTACAAGTCCGCGTACAGGTCCACATACGAAAAAAACTCGTACGGCTTGTACGGAAAGGCCCCGTACAGGTACGCTGTGCAACGCAGGTTCAAGTTACCCGAAAATCACGAAATATCATGAACTGATGAACGTCCCGATAACAATGAAAGCAACCCTTGGGACCATCTGTTCAAGCTACCCGCAAATCATGAAACATCATGAAGTGATGAACGTCACGAAGACCATGAAAGCAAACCTTATAGCCATTTGTTTAAGTTACCCGAAAATCATGACACATCCTGAAGTGATGAACGTCCCGAAGACCATGAAAACAATCTTTATGACCATCTGTTCAAATTATCGAAAATTTTTGAAATATCATGAAGTGATGAACGTCCCGAAGACCATGAAAGCAACCCCTATGACTACCTGTTTGGACAAGCCGAACAACATCTAAGATGAAAAAAAGATGAAAGATAAGAAACCCTCAACGTTTTAAATAAGTTATGAAAACTGAGGGTGGCAGTGAGGAAAACAAAAATAATGAAAAAAAAAAGAAAGTAAGTTGCATACATAATATATGTATAATGAAAATTATACGTGTTATTAACCTTCTTTCGGAGGAGGGACGGAGACGCAGAGGATGAGCGGAGGAAGAGAGGTCGTTTATTGCACGTTTTCTTTATTTTTTTTTCAGATTCACGCATAACGAAAATTCCGATTTGCATTGCTTCTTGCTTTTTCCGTTAATCCGAAAATTTCAAAAAAAAAATCCCGAATTTATTTGCGCTGATTTTTTTAATTCACGCATTTTTAACGGTAACGGAAAATTTAAAATTTGTAGTATTCTGTTAAGTCCGAGATTCTGAAAAAATATTTTTACGGAAAATCTCTCATTGCAGTTTATCTTTCTGTGCAAACTCTCATCTTATTAATTTCGACTTTTTGTTTTTTGTAATTCCCGGAAGTTGTGGACAATTTTCGTAGTTCCGTTGTTAACTATTCATTAGTATCATTATCATTATCATTTGCAGTCTGAAAAATTCATAATTTTTTAATTATTACTAAGTTCGATTTTTCGGGGATTGGGAGACCTATTGAACTTGCAAAGTCGATTTTTTTTACAAATTATTAATTTCTCGAAATTTTTTGCAAAGTTCAAACTTTCCTTTTGATAAGTGGCTCCTTATCTGGGCGATCAACCCCACCCCCCTCCTATGTTGTTGCACCATCCTTTCTTCCCTTCTCATGTGTCTCCGGGTACCCCCTACTGCGACATTGGTGAGTTGCCACGTCAGCAGGCTATATCAGCAGACCACGTCAGCAGGCCACGTCAGGAGATCATGTCAGTAGACCATGTCAGCGGGTCACGTCAGCATACCATGTCAGCAGACCACGTCAGCAGACCACGTTAGCAGTGACACGTCGGCCGATAGTCGTGCCACGTTAACAATCCTTCGGCCTTCTCTATGCTCACGTGCCCCCAAACAGTCGTTATGGATCAGAAGCCAGGGGAAACAACCGAGGCCTATCAGGCTCGAATGCAGACCTTGATCCATGTGGCCAAGCAACGGTCGGATGTGGTAGCAACCGCAGAGAAGAAGAAGGCCGATGATGCAGAGAAAGCACGTCTGCTGGTGGTAGAATAACAACGCTTGCACGACGAGGCAGCAGCAAAGGCTGCCGATGAAAAGCGCAGTTAACAACGCGAGAAGGTATTCAGCGAGGAGAGAGCTCTACTCACTATGGCAGAGGAATGGCGGGCGGAGGCCGAAGGTGGCAAACTCACTGACAGCGGACCATGAATCTCGCTGTTGCTCTCCCGCCTAATGGACCTCCCGGCAACGTGCATTGCACAACAGGAGGACATATATAGCCTCGATGACCAGGTCAAGCAATTCAACAGTCGTCTACAACAGCTGGAGCAACGACCCTTCGCCGCCCCCGTCGCCAACTCCTCCAACACTACCGATCGTCTTGATGCCTTGGAGATCAACGTCGAAACGCTCACGGAAGGCGTATAGGCACAACAAGCGGCTACTCAACAACTTGAGCAGCGGATCTGCGCTGCCGCCACTGGCCCAAGCACGTCAACACGCGAGACAATTTTGAAGTTTGATGGACAAGAGATCTTCTGCGACTCCACGAAGACGGACCTAATTCCATGGTTCCTCCAGTTCGAGCTTAAGTTAGAGCTCCACCACACAAGGGAAACCAAGAAGCACGCGTATTTGTACTTCCGATCGGGGGGTGCGTGCCAAGCATGGCTGGACAATCTGTTGTCCACGAACGAAGTGGTGGTATCCGACTTGCACACCAATATCAGTTGGACTGTTCTGAAGGCGGCGTGGCATAAGAGGTTCCAAATCGAGCTGCCAAAAATGAAAGCAATGGGCAAGTTGATCAAGTTTCACCAAAACACAATGTTGAGCGGAGATTGGATTGCCGAGTTCCAACGCTTGGCAGCCACGCCCAGCGTACCAATGGGCTTTCACGCCGTCAAACACTACTTCATCTCGAGGTCGTTTCTGACATTGTGCACCGCGCCGACTCAAGTCGCAAACACTCTCACTATAACTGCGGAGCTCTTCAACAAGGCTGCGCAGATCATCGTCACGAACACAGAGGCCAAGAATCTCAAGTGTTCGCTTGCGGCAAACCAGAGCAGAGAACAACATCGGCCGAAAGTGGCTGTGTTCGCGGCGGCAATGTCGATTGACCCTTCAAGCGAGGCTGGATCTGCCAATGAGGGGGACCGACTCGCAGCCACCCGGGATGGTGGCCGCCCTGGCAAAGGTCGAGGACGCGACAGATCGAAGACAAACACCACATAAAAACCCGGGCCTGACGCAACAACTCAAGACCCATAGAACCACTATGGTCTCTCGGAACATGTATACAAGCTACACACGATATTCCGCTATTGTTTGTGGTGCAACAACAATCTCCACGAAACAGTGGGCTGTCCTTTGAAAGGCAAGGGCGAATCAGGAAACTGAGCACTGGCGGGAGTGAGTCGACGACACTCTCGACGCCTTCGGAACCGGTTGCTACGCGTGCGACCGCCCTTCGTTCCGAGGCACATGCGGAAGTTGATAGTCCTTCCATCTTATATTCTTCTGAGGACTATGCTGCCCGACTCGTTCCTACGCTGGGTACTCATGCTCAAGAACAAGACGTGTGTGCGGTATCTTCTCCATTTGACAACGACGACTTATCGTCTTCAAGTGGTTTTTCACGTTTATTTAGATGAATAAGTTTTGTTTTATACGGTGGGAAGTGGAAGGGTTTACCTTCCCTTGGAATCCATTCGAAAGTCGGATATAAAACCAACCGGCGACGCCAGCCCGTCCGAGGGTGATTTTTACACCACAAAATACCCACCCTAACCTCCGCCTTTGGTCGATATTCGAATACCCCCCTTGTTTTTTTGTTTTTTGTTTTGCGCTCCAACTGTTTGGTCGAATGGTCCGCATACTGATATTTAAGACACGTTCGGCATTCAATCCATCCTCACGTTTTGGTGCGCCCCAGTCGTGGTGCCTTGGTTCATAACGGTGCTCTGAGGCCAAGATCCACGTACCGACGCTGCATTGGTGCCTGAGGTTTTAGATAGTCTGCGTCGATGTCGCCCTCCTGATTACGGTTCTCCTGCTGTTTGCTACTTTGTCTTCTTCACAAAATTTTTGTCTTCCCTTCTCACCTTTTTCCCGTCTAGTGTCATATGTGTAACAGTTCCCGCTCCCCCCTCGGTAGTTTCTAGTATCACTAAAAGGCAACTGGTGAAATACTGGATATTCTTCTTCAGGTTTGACGAACGCGGACATGGGGGATGCAACGACATCATCAAGGGTGGTAAATACATCGGATACATTCCCTCTCCCTCCCCCTAACACCTTCACACCATGTCTTAATCCTTGGCTTTAAAAATAAAGGCCTTGTCCCTTTCGACACGATAACTAAGGGCATTGTTTCCCCTGATGAGCCAATCATAGCAGGTATTGGCGAAAAAAACTTTGGGATTTCCTGCTAGCTGCCCTAATATTTTGTCGACACTATGGGGTCGTTTAGTTGAATTAGGATTTCTTTCTGTGACTCTTTACGGGTATATTCGGATTACGATGCTACCAGACATTGTCTTTCCACCTGCGTTGTTGTGTTCGTTACTGTTTGTTTGTGAGTTGTGACATAGGATTTTGTACAATCTCGCTAATCATGATGTGCTCACAATTTTAGGAGAATAGCATTCCAGATGGAAACTGCATACATCTCCGTAACCATGGTCACTATCTTCGTCATCTTTCTTGCGTCGCTCGCTTTCTTTGTGGCTATGGAATTTTCTATTGTACGCATGCTTGACTGCGGATTTTGATTTGCAGGCAATAACTCTTCGGGAAGGGGTGCGCAACCTTGATTCTATCGTAAGGAGTAGGAGGATGAAAGGTTTTTTCTTTGTGTTAGTTGCTTTATTCCTTTTGATTGTTCAAAGGGCCCTTTCCTTGTTCACGATGATGACTTTTATGCTGGAGTACTCGATGTTTTGGTCAGCAGGAGGAGGTGTTTGTTCGAGGGGGGATGGGCTTTGGCCTGTACTTCTTGGTGGTTCTTTGCTATTTCTAATGGCGGCAATTGGGGCTCTACTTACATATTGGATGACTAAGCCCTCCACATTTCTCCTTGTCTACTATCACATGTCACGTGAATAGTCGCCTTGATTGAATACGATGGAAATGTTGGATTGAATGCGTCCGAAAAAAATGATGGCATGATTGAGGCGCATGAGGGTTAGTGAGTGTGGAATAGCTCGATACGGGGATATGGTTTGGAAGGAAGATGCAGATCACAGATATCCAATGACAGTATTGTAGCTTAAGAAGGGTTGTTAAAAATTTCTTTCGAGTAATGACGGAGCGCTGCTGATAATTTTGACGACCTCGAGCACAAGTATAAAGCGGTATTCTATTAATGGAACAGTAGGATTCTGATGTTTTCCGAATCACAAGGCGTTGTTGGTATATTCAATCCGCTATCTCTCCTTTGGAGTTTAGGTCAGTTCGGATTGGCCATGTTTTCTTCCATCATCACGTACACAATTGATTTGGGCAAAGTTAGATAGCTTTGGGGATGGGGATCTAATTGATCAATGCATTTGATCAAGGCGGATGTATGCTCCTGGGATAAAAAGTATGCTTAAGAAAGCCTAATAAGGAGAGTATTGGATGCCTCTAGGGAATTGGCTTTCAAGCAAAGTACGCATGGGGCCTGGTGGGATTGCAGCAGCCATGTACTCCTACGAGGTCTTATTGTTTTCCCATCGTAATCTTGTTGTTTTTTTCCAATCGACCGCGTATTATAGCAACTAGCTGAGTGAACTGTGGAGGATTACGTAGCGTGCTGGTGATGACAATCTTATAAAAAACGTTTTTTTAGTAGAAAATTTTGTCAGTATACTTGCATAAACCCTCTCGCTTCGTATGACCAGCGAATTGGTTTATAGTACATGTGAATGAGTAGGTTTTTATTTTGATCATGCTTGAGGAAATTGGTTTTTGATCCAGCTTGCGCACATCCATGGTGTATGTTTTTTACGAAATTTTGGTGCAAAGGTTATAGTTATGTGAAAAATGCGGAGCGGTAGTGTGAATCCGCGGGATAATGTTGTTCCTACTTGTTTAGAATTAATCTGATTTGATTTGTTCGTTGTATGTGAAACATGTTTGACTTGAAGTATGGTAATAGCTTTGATACATCTCTAATCATTATTTTGCACGTACATACGTCTCTATTCTGTTTGATTATCTTGGGTTTCCATCGCGGTGACCATCGCTGGCCATAAGCGTACCACCCAGTTGGTTATTTCAACATGGATATTACTTGTTCCAAAAAAAATCCATTGGTGGAAAAATATCGGGCTCATGAATTAATTTGATGCAATCCCCCAAAGAGAATTTGTTTCATATCTCCATATAACCATATCGTATGGATTTACATCGTCAAAATAGATGTACTGTATTGCTATGTTTGCTGCGCTGGTTTAGGCGCAGTGGCTTCCTGTTCAAACAAAACACACACACACGCAGACACACACACACACACACACACACACACACACACACACACATACACACATACACACACACATACAATCATCTGGTGATATTCTTTAGAGGGAAGTACGTTCATGTCACATCAAAGTTTTTTAGGAGAATAAAAATACATACGTCGGCAAAGAAACCAGGCGAAAAGGGCAATGAAACTACCCCGGTCATTGTGTCAGGCCGGGTGTCATATTATACACGGGTCGGCTGTGGTGTCAGATGGGGGAAAAAAATAAAAATAAAAATTTCTCGACCAAAACTGTCGTTTCAAAATCAGGCGCATGATTTATTTGTCAGTGAGTGTTTTTTTGCCTTTACGAACTCAAAACAAGACCTGCAGCCATTATTTCTATTCTTTATTTGTAGTTTATTACCATTTGTTTACCTGTCTTCTTCAAATCATGACCAAATGTGTTCCTTTCGTCCCTGGGTCTTTTCTCAAGTGTTTCCAAGTGCCTAAGTAACTGTAAGTTGGTGTTTGTTTGCATAGAGTGCCTCTAATACTCTTAGGTGGGCTTCTGTCTGGGATGTCTGTGACTCTGTGTTTCCTATTGCAACAGTACTCTTTCCCCCGGTCTATAGGTGGACCTATTTGGCTTTGTGCCTGTTCGGCCTACGGGACCTGCCCGTTTGCCTGATCTGTCAGGCAGTATGTCTATTCCGTTCGCCGATGGTATCAGTCCAGTCATTCCGCTGGGGGTATACCCCAGCGTGCAACATGTTTTTCCATGCATTTTTCTATACGAGAGTTTGGGGTCTGTCCAGTGTGAGTCCTTGGTGATGATGTGTGTGTTTTTCTCTCTCCATCTCCACCTGCATCTCCACCTTCTTCCTCCTCATTCCCTTCCTCATTGTAGCGGGTTTGCCATGCAGGCAGTCCTACTTCACCTCTGAGTTAACAATGATAGGCATTCGGACCTACAGTCTGCAGTGTTTATGAGTAGCTGATAGTCATCTTCATCGAGTCTTCGACCCTTTCTGTGTCCATGGGTTTGCATTGCTTTGTGTCTTGTTTTGTGGGTGTCCTGCGCGCTTGCGCCCTACTTACCTTGCCCTTTGAGGCCTTGCGGTTCACTGTCGATTCTCTTGCTGGAGTCGCTCCTCATGGTGCTTCCTTACAACTTGCCTTTTTCTCTTTTTACTCTTTTGGAAAACGACTCTGATTTATTAGTAGGGAGCAACACGTGTTGAAAACCGAGATCAACGTCTCTTATGAAAATGTATAGGAAGATCGTTACATCTGTTGGGGTTGATACCTTGTTTTTTTTTTTTTTTTTTTTTTAACACCCAGGTTTAGCAGGTGTGATGGTATGAGCAAACACCCTAGCTTGGCTAGCGTTCAACTTCATCTCAACTCTACCCTAGCATTGACTTCATAGCAACGCTTGCGGTTGGCTAGGCTGAGGTAAGATGAGAAAACAGGAGCAACTTGCCCTTGCCCTTCTTTATTTTTTTTGTTTCAAGTGAAAATGTGCGAACTCTCTAATTATTACGCAAAAAATGGAAAACAACAATGATTCCCAGATGATACTGGGGCCATTAGGCAGCTTTGGCTACCATTCAACTTCATCTCAACTCTGTCTTGTTTCCCTGCTGTTCATCGTCTTGCCCTGCTGCTTGTCTTGCCTTGCCTTGCCTTGCTGCCTTGCTGCCTCGCTGCCTCGCTGCCTTGCTGTGTTGTTGCCTTGCTTCTTCCCACCTGCTTCAACAAAAAAATTTCCCAGATTTAAATAATCATTCTATAATAAAATTATATTTTAAATTTTAAATTTTCGTTTCATCTTAAAAAATGTCATTCCAATTTGAATTTTTTCGTATAACTTGAAAAATTTCCTTCCAAGAATGGGGCATCCCTTCTTATTTGAACTACATGCTAGAGATGGAATGAAAATGTGGATGAGTTCATGAAATATTTTAATTGGACTATTGTTCTAAGTAAGGATTTCCAGTCATAAATAGGTTAATCCAATCCAAATTATAAGATATTTGTTGTAATAGAATGAAAGTTGAAATAAAAATTTACATAAACTTGTCCAGACTTTCATTGAATCTTAAACAAATAAATGTAGTTGGAAGGGAAAGTTTATATTTAGACTGGAACTTGTCAAATAAAACTGAAAATTTTAGAATTTGACGAACATTGGAATTATAATTTATAAATATGAAGAAATTTTTCTTATGGAATGTTTTCTCAACTTTCATTTCTCATGGGAATTTTTCTGTTGTTGCAGGCCTTGCTGTCTGACTGCCTCACTGCCTTACGATTCAAAGTCTTCACGGACCCAGTCCGGGCCATCAACCAGACACACACACTTGGTTGTACGCAGATATCCAGACATCATTCAGAAGTCTGCAACTGTACAACATCCAGGCCGTCGGTTGTGAGTCAATCTGAGCCTTCGTACGTGAGGGACCAGAGGCTGGTCAACTTCGTCAACACTATTTATTGACCCTGACCCTGGGAGTCAACATTCAGTCTTGCCTTGCCGCTTGATGCTGGCATGACGCTGGCTGGACGTTGGCAAGACGCTGGCTCTACGTTGGCATTGTGCGACGGCGACGCGAGACTGCTGCATTTGCATGTTGGTGCCTCTATGCTTTTGGCGCCAGCTGTCTTCTTGGATGCTGATATGGCACTTGGTACACTGTCTTGGCATTGCTGATGTGGCACGTAACACACTGTCTTCGACAGTGTGGCACGTAACACACTGTCTTCGACAGTGATTGGAATGTGACAAGGAGGGTGATCAAGATCTGTGGGATTGATAGAGTGAGAGAGAGGGGACTCACCTGTTAATGTTGTCGATATTGTGCGCTGCAGAGAAGTCTTCATGGGAGAATTGTGCCTAGTTGGCACTTTGCTATGATCAAGTCTCGTCAGGCTCATTTCTGGGACACTGTTTGCTAACGTGGATGTGGGGGTGACGCCCGAAGAAGAAGAGGGAGACCAGGGTGTTCTGTCGATGTGGACATTGATAGATACATTATCTTCCACCCTCTAAGTTTATTCTCCCTCCTACCTCCTTTGTCCTATGGTTACGAGACATTTTATTACAGATTACATATCACGATTATTGGAGAAAATTATCAGCGCTAAGTCATCTTGTACTTCGACACTTGACAAGTTTCCTCCTGACAGGGTTTTGAGTCATTGCATATGTGTGTGCGTGTGTGTGTGTGTGTGTGTGTGTGTGTGTGTGTGTGTGTGTGTGTGTGTGTGTGTGTGTGTTTGTGTGTGCCCAGTTGGGCAATGTATGTAGAGTCAAGGATCCGCAACGTGATGAAAAGGATTGAATGGAGATTGCAATGTCAGTGGAACATCGGCACGCAATGTACATCCTGATACATACAAAATGGCACATAGTAACGCAGTGGAAGAATTCAAGATAAGTCATGACCTAACCGGGACTGATACAACACCCCATGACTCGTCACACATGTGAGAGAGGAGGAGGGACACCACACATAGAAGAAAGGTCCCTCCTTTGTACACGCACATGGGGAGATATCACAGATGAGAGATGGGGAGAGGAGAGACGAAAGATGGAGGCGAGGGAAAATATCAAGATCACAATAGCGAAGTCCAAAAATAGTCCCTTGCCGATGTCCAATCAATGTCTGCCTTAGAAATGTCGGATCAGATCTTGGGCGCTCTGCCCCTAGTAACCTTTGCCCATATCCTCTACCTGGGACCTCTCTCGCTCACGTATCTGAAGAAGAAGAAGATGAAGAAGAAGGAGGAGGAAGGAGAAAGGAGGAGGGAGGGAGACAAGATGGAGGTCGAGAAGGAAGAAGAAAATGTCGCCCTCCTCGCTGCCTCACCTGCAGGTAACTGATGTCGTACTGAACGTCGTGGTCGTCCTGTGCAGGTACCGCGCGGAGCCCCGGCTATGGCGCTAGGTAAGTTCGCCACTACAGGTATGGCCTCCGCCTCTCTCTACCTCTTATGCCTCTCCTTCCCAGCCTTGCAGCGCAGCGCCAGAATAGTGCAGCCTCCAACCAGCAACGTGTCGCTCAAGAAGTGAGCTACCCAAATTGTCCTCAGCCTAGCCTCAACCCAGCTGGAAGTGGTGCTAGGTTTGCTGGGCATCCTCAGGTACTGGCCTCAAAACGGCCTACTCGGTCTAGGCCCGTACCGGGTATCCAGACCGCGGTGCTGATGCGTCGAGGTGCCAAAACGCGTCTGGCCTCAAAAAGGCCTCGTCCTTGTGTACGTGGCCTAAGGCCTCGCCTTGGGACCTGCAGTCCGAAACGACGTGTGAACCTATTGTCTGAAACGACGTCCGAACGGACAACTGTCGGTACCAGCGGCCAAAAGGTCGTTGTGGGCCTGCAGAGTGCGCGCTGGATGGCGCGCGGCCTGGGGGCCCCTTAGCAACCGTCGGGCCCCTCAAACGAGGCCCGTGTGCAGGCGCAGCATGCACCCCCCCCCCCCTCCTTATGAAGTCAAGTCGGGTCGAGGGCGAAGCTGACGATCTGAAGGTGAAAGCTGGACGTGAGCGTGACGTGGAGCCAAAGATGCCGGCTTGCCTTGCAACTTGCGTTCGTAGCGAGCGAGAACATCCGGAGTTGTTGCTTGAAGTTTTGCACGGGTCAACCAACGGTCAACTTTATAGGTGCAGTACGTGAAATGTACTAGGTACTTAATCGGCCTGTGTCGTAGCGTCGCTGGGAGATGATGTCGTTGACCTCTTGAAAACCGTCCATAGACGGTAGGTCTTGCGATCGTCACCCAGGAAAGTCGTCATGGAAGGTCCTTCGGGTGCATCCCAAGCGGGTGCCACGATCGGTCAGGGCCCCATCCATTTCGGGAGGCGCTTGCGAGAAATGTCTTGTTCGAGGGCGAATTCCGCAACGGAAACCCATACGAGGTTACTGGTGCGGAATGGACAAGGAAGACGCTGGTAATTGGCCTGTTCGCTCATGCGTTGCTGTGTCTTTGCCATCTGATCGCGTGCCTTGACAAGTAGCTCTTGCATCCGCCGCAAGAAAAGAAGATGGTCGTCACTCTCAGTCGCCCGTGAGATGATTGTGTCCAACGAAGAGTCGACCGGTGAGTCGTGCTCGAACTCAAAGGGCGACATCCCAATAGTCGGGTGAATGGACGAGTTGTAGACCAACTCGACATCTGGCAGCCGCTCGACCCAATCCTTTTGGTCGAGATGGATGAGAGTGCGAAGGAGAGCCTGTGCGGTCTGATGCGCCCTCTCCGTTTGGCCATCGGTTTGGGGTTGGCGAGCCGAACTCAGCTTCAGAGATGAGCCCCATCGTTTGATGAGCGCCAACCAAAAATCGGACATGAACTGAGTGTCGAGGGCGCAGACAATTTCCTTGGGGTAACCCTTGGTTTGAATCCAATCGGCGTAAAGAACCTCGGCCAACTTCGGTACCTTGGCATGATAGTAGCAAGGCAAAAACATCGCGAACTGGTGAGTCGGTCAACCACCATGAGAATCCCGTCCACACCGGTTTTGTGCTTGGGGAACATCCCGGTGATGTCCATGGCAATCGCTTCCCTTCGGCGCAAGGGGACCGGTAATGGTTGCAACTCGCCGTACGGACGATGATTGCGGGATTTGCAGCATCGACAAACCTCGCATGACTCGCAATAGCGTGTGACGTCGCCGAAAAGGCCGGGCCACCAAAAGCGCTCGTGAAGTCGGCCAATCGTTCGATTGAGTCCAAAGTGTCCGGTAGCCGAAGCATTGTGGAACTCACCAAGAAGCCGCATACGCAAGTGAGAGTCACTTGGAACACAAAGAAGGTTCTTCCCCCACGTGTGGATGAGCAAATACCCTCTTGGATCCGGTAGTGTGATTGCGTCAGATTAGGAGAGGAGCAATTCGCGTACTTGTCGTGAAACTCGCGGTCGGCTTGGTAGCCGCGGATGAAGCTGTCTCGCAGGTCGTCATCGATCTCGAAGGTGCAATGCTCCGGACGTCATGAAAGAGCATCCGCAAAACGGTTTGACTTCCCCGGGATATGATCGGGAAAGAAGTCAAATTGGTCAATGAAAACCATCCAGGGGGCGATGGTGTTGTTGACCGTGTCTCGGGTCTTGTAGAAGACCAATGGATTATTGTCCGTCACCCATCGGAATAGACTTTGACCAAGGAGAAAGTGCCACCACTGCTTGAGCACGTGGACGAAGGCTAGGAGCTCCTTCTTTCATACATCATCGACTGAGTGCACGACGGATACTTTCTTGCTGAAGCACTCGACCGGGTGCCAGTCCACGCCATCGTGTTGTTCGAGGACGGCACCGATGCCACAGTCGGACACATCAGTAGTGACGCGCGTTAGCAATAGCGGGTCATAGATGCGCAAGACCTCCGCAGATAATAACGCGGCTTTGAGGGCCAAAATGAACCCCGCGCATCCTCACCGAAGTCAAACGATCGATCCTCGCATTGAAGCTTGGTTAAGTGGGTCGCGATCTTCAAGTATCCCTTGATAAAACGTTGGTAGTAGTCGGCAAGACCAAGAAACGAACGGACATCTGTGACGTTCCGCGGCTCCAGCCACTCTTGGCTGGCTTGAATCTTGTTCGACAACGGACTGATGCTCTTCGGTGTGACAAAATGGCCTAAGTATTCCAGCTCTTGCTAGACAAATTCGCACTTGTCGCGGTTGGCTTTGTACTTGGCGCGGCGGAGCGCCTCCAACACTTGTCGAAGGTGCTCAAGATGGTCCTCCAAGACCAGCACGAACTGGTCCAACATCGCACGGAACTCGTTGGTCATTACCCCTTGAAAGGTCATCGGGGCATTGGTGAGGCCAAAAGGCATAACCACCCACTCAAAATGCTTGTACCTCGTCTTGAACGCGAATTTATAGCGATCATTTGAGCGTATTGAACTCTGATGATATCTCGACTTCAAGTCCCACTTAGAAAAGTACTTTGCGTCACCCAATCGCTCAAGAAGATCGTCAATACGAGGAAGAGGCCCCGCATTCTTGACAGTTTGCACGTTGAGCAGTAATCGATGCACAATCGTAGATCCTTGTGCTTCTCCTATACGAAGTTTCGGCGCGCGAGTTCAACATAGAGGTATTGGACCCACTCACGTCCGAGGATTCCACATGGCTTCCTCTCCCGACCATGAGCCGCTTGCCAGGACCGCAATGCGCAACACTCTGAGCTCATCGTCGCACATACTTATCCTTCTATGTACCACCAACTTCACCGATGGTTGACGAAGTTGTGGTGGGGGACATCTTTGCGTATGTTACCAAGGTGGCCCACAAATTTCGCAAGTAGCAGTACGATGACAATAACGCACCGCTCCTCTATCTCCGCTTCCAAGTTGGGCAAGCGTCTTGCAGCGCTTCGCAAGATAGCGGCTCGACTTGCAATTTCATGAGCCAAGCCTTTATGCAAAGGGCTAGCCTTGGCGCACAAGTTTGGAGGAAGGCAAACCCAACGGCGATCAAGTTGGCAGACGGAAAAACGCAACAACTTCGCGATCGCTAAATCGAGGCCGTCGCGGTGTATTTCGCACCTCATGCATGAGAACCGGTGACGTTCGACATTTTGGACACGAACTTCTATATCATTTTGGGAATGCCTTAGCTTGCAAGTGCGGATCACACAGTCAACTTCCACCGGCGGACTCTTACCGTCCAGGACTCCTTCGACGCGAAAGTGCCGTGTACTATTCCTCTTCCGCACCCTTTAATCCGGTATCAAGTGGTGACCGCCAAGTCATTCCGGGCTACTTGTGCTTACCAGTAGCCAAGATAGGCCTATGTTTCCTACGGACCGTTGCGGTAGTCGACTCTTCACCCATCGACTTGTCTTCGGACCCCCGTGTGGTGCAGTTGCTTGACGAGTTCGCTGACATCTTCGAGTCACCTACCGGTGGGGTGCCGGATCGATCGATCTCTCACGAGAGATTCTTGAGGTCGGTGTCGTGCCGCCGAAAATGTTGCATTTATCTCATGAGCGAGAAAAAGCTTATGGCCCTCCGCACACAACTCGACGACTTGTTGGACAAGGGTTGGATCCGCCCTGGCTCCGTACGCTCGGGCGTTCGGGGTCCTGTACGGGGTCCGAACCCGACGGCGTTCGGCCCCCGCCAAAAAATATTTCGGGGCTTAAAAATATATATTTTTTTCTGAATTGTTTTTTATGAGTTCTCCATGACGTGAGGTACATGTCTATAAATTTTCAAGTCATTTGTCTTAGCCAAATAAGAATTAAAAATCTCCAAACATGGCGGTGTCAAAACGTGCTCGCCCACGTTTTTTTTCACTTTTTACTTTTTGTTTTCACTTTAGTTCGGGGTCTAAACAATTTTATTATTTTTTGAAACTTTTATAGTGGATTTTGTATTATGTAAAGTACAAATCTGTAAATTTTCAGGGCATTTAGCTATGCCAAAAAACAATGAAAAATCGCCAAAGATGGCGGTGTCAAAAACATGCTTGCGCACTCACTCAATTTAATTCTCTTTTTATTTTTATTTATTTATATTATTAGTATTTGTTCTGTGTATTTGATTTTTATTTCAAATTTGGTAAGGAATTCGGACGTATTGCTCAGGAAAATCTTGTTTAATTTATTTTTCTCCATAACATATCTTTTTTTCAGAAGTTTTTGATGACTTCTGTTTTTTTTTTTTTTTTTTTTTTTTGGGTCCGCGTTCGGCCCGAACGGCCGAACGCATCCCCAAGGGGTCCCATACGTTCGGGCGTTTGGGTTCGGGCGTTCGGCCCGTCCCGAATGCCGGTTACCCTGCCTATATGTATATATATACAGACCTCTTTTTAAATATATATATATATATATATACATATATAAACAAAAATTACACAATTAAAAAAAAAATGTATATATATATGTATATGAGCGTGTGTGTGTGTGTGTGTGTGTGCGTGTGTGTGTGTGTGTGTTTGACCTACCCCTGTCCCTGCTGGCAGGCTGCTGCTGAGGCAGGTGACAGGTACCTGCCTCATCTGCAAGGTACCTGCCAGCTACCTTTCACAGTCCTTACCGGTCGGAACTGAAAAAAATAAAATTATTATTATTTTTAATAACTCAACACAATTTACACAAACTTTTAGTCACACACCATCATAGGATGGGGAAGATTGGTACCTTGAAAATGCGGCACGTTGCTTGCACATCCACTATGGGTTTCATGTATAGATGTGGAGAGTCAAAAACTAAATATGCACAACGTAGACACTTTTGCTTGTGGAAACCATTCTTCATCATTTCATCCACAATGCACCATAACTCGTTAGCTGCATCGAAGGTTTGAAGCATAGTACCAGGACTATGGCAGCTTGGGAGATGATAATATTAACTGAATGCTTGACATGTCGATTTGAGTAAAATTTGACATATTTAGATATAGAGAAGTCCATCAGTCTTCTCTTATCAAACTTGGTAGTAACAAACTCCCCCGTCTGCTCCGAGATGACAAAAAATTCTAGATTTAGGAATTGGGTTTTTAACTTATATATTTCCCCTGATGCTCCCTTCATGAAGGTTCCCTTTTGATTCTTGATCTCAACGAGATCCATAGGATATAGCTTATATATGCTATCCTCCTCCTTTGAGATTTTGAGATCTAAAAATTCCAGAATGAAGAGATTGCTCAAACAGTGCAGATTGTCAATGTATCTGAACGCATTCTTAAAGAAGGGAAGGATTTCATACGCCTTGTTGTCTAGGATTCTCATTATCATCTTGTATTCATACTTAAAAAAATAGACAGTGCAAAAAGTTGGAGAACACGGAAGCCCCATTGGGATTCCAGATTTCTGCCTCCAGTAACAATCGCCAAGGCTTGTGAAGCATATGTCAAACACCCATTGCACTAGCAGGATTATCTTCTCTTTGGTGAGGTATATCACTCTTTTTGAATCCTACCCAAATTGTTGTACACGACTACATACCATTCACCGACAATTTGCATTTGAGATATTTGGTTGGACCCTTCACTCGCCAACCTAAATCCAGAAAAAACTTCATCGCAGCCGGAAACCCATCCTTTTTCTGTCCGATGGGAATATTTTCAAAGCAACGAGAAATATCTGCTGAATACTGAGAAGACTTTGTCAGGTAGGTTGTAGCAATAGTCCTAGACTGAATCCACAGACCACGATATTGGGGTTTCAACTCGGTGAAAACTTTTAATACCATTCGTAATTACCCTACATCTGCTTTTTACCAAAGGGATTACCGACTTAATGGAGGTGGTGAGGAAAGAAAAAGATGCATTCGTTATCCACCTGAACAATTTTTTATGGTGTTTGTAGAGAGCCATTAAAAACGATATTCTATCTGGTATGTTAAATTCGTTTGGTAAGATATTAAAAAGAGATTGCTTAACCTCGATTATGATTTGTTTATGTGTGCCTGTCGTAGGTTCAAGTTCGAAATCAATGTTGTTGAGCCGATCAAGGGCAAGCTTTCGAACCAAATGAATGCAGACAAATGATGACGTATTTGCTGCTTTGTCCGTTCTGGATATAAAAACAGTTATTGTGAGAAATTTTATTTCATTCCTAACCGCGTGACTATCTAGCACACAAGGTGGATCCCGATGCCTTCTAAGGCAAGAAGCAGAAATTTGTTGTGCAATCTGATTGTTGACGTATTTGTAGGCTTCCTTGATGGCTCCAGCGGGGAGAAAAGTTTTAGATCAATTAGACCAACAATCTTTTTCCAAAACCTTAAGAATTCCTCTTTTGCTTTAGCAATTATCACGGGCTGGAGTGAGATACGATGATGCCATTTTCTAAGAGTGAGCTGAACGCATCATTTGCAGAGAAGCGAGGGTCAAGCGTTAGGACATGTATGGATGGTGAGGTGAAGAGTTGAACCATATCCTTAGTACAATATGCATGATAAGCGAGAAAACATTTGCGCGCACATGGGCAAGTGCTTCTGCCAGAGCATTAAAGGATTCATTTTGAAGATTGAAATCTTTGACTACATCAGCGGGCAGGGATAATACAGACTCCAGAGAGCTCAAGTAAGTCCAACCAGTGATGAGAGAGGAGAAAACGATAACAGTCATAGGAGAGAAAAACAACTCGAAGGTTTTTTCCACAATCTCCTTGAATCTGACTGTTTCCATTGCTTGATTGACATACTTGATATGGACATACATTCTGCCTTTCTCACACTGTTTCATTTGCCATTTGAGTCTCCCAGGTTCGTCGGTGACTAAACATCCTTCTGCATCCTGCACACGAAAAATACATGCATACATATACGATTAAGCATGATACTTATTTAGCAAACAGGGACGCCCTTGCGTTTGCTGTCCTGGGGCTTCTTCTTGGCTTCTTACTCGCAACCGAGCCTCCACGTCCTGATTGGATTGTGATTGAAAAACATGGAGGAGTCTCCTGGGCCGCAATTCCTTCCGAATCCTCGAGGGGTGATGCCGACATTTCCACCGGTTGGCTTCCATTATTGTGTTGTTTCTGTTCTCCTTCCGTCACAACTGGTCTGACATAATACGTGAGCAATGTGTTGCTCTGCCTTTTCGCTGACCGATTGTCCTTCTCCTTTACCCTCCGTTTCTTGGCAGGGGCTTTGATGTACTTATCAGGCAAATTTAGAGCAACCATCTTTCGCGGGAATTTGCGCGCCATTACTACCGGATCGTCATGAATCGTATCCTGCTACCTACTGGGTTTAAGAATAACGTTCTCATCCATCTGTGTCATGATGAGCCTCATGTGCACAAACACAATGGAAGCGAGGATAGGTGCGCGCCATGTTTTCTTGAGAAAATTTCTCATGGCTTTGATTCGAGCCCTGAGTGAGGGAGCAGTAGGGTAAAGGTATTCTATGTGGATGAGAATATACCAGAGGACGTGATCAAAGCACATGATAGTGGTTTTGCAGTCCTCCTTTCCTTCCTCTACACAACGACACTTGAGGAACGGTCTTCCCACATTCCAAATTCTCTTCAGTTCAGAGATGACATCAGGCCATCACAAAAACTTCTTATCTTTAGCTGCGAGCCAGACAAGGAGCACTTTATGTGATCAAAGTGCCCAACCGGAGGTAAGGCCATGGCATCAGGACTGATCGGGTAGGGGCCCTTGATGAGTTCCGTGTCCTAACTAAGGGCTTTGTCCATGCACAGATCCATCTCGGCCTCAATAACGGAAGCCAGAAGTCGGTATGCCGTCCCTATACTCTTAAAGAATGCAAAGGGCCCAGCGTGACGCTTCCCGCTGGGCCCAGTGAAATTCGGTGTGGAGGCGGGTGAGACTGGGGCAAGGTAAATCGGTCGTGGCGTTTCGTGGCGGGACTGCGGGCGGGAGTGAGGGAAATTCGGTGTGGCGGTTCCACGCGACACGCCCCGCTCTGCAGTGTCAGGAGAACACAAAGTCCCGTTCCCCGCTGCCACGATTTTTCTTTCAACCCCCCCATTCAGTTCTGTTTCCCGCCAGTCCGTGGTGCCGGGCGGGGGTCGCGTCGATATGGAAAAGGGCGGCGATGGAAAGATGTGATGGCGGAGGGAGGATCAATGCAGGAGGAGGGAGGAGGAAGAGGGAGAAAGACATTTAGGGCATGTGGCACGTGTGCGCTCAGAGAAGGAAGGATGGGAGAAAGAGGGAGGATGAAGAGGGAGAAGCATGTTTGGGCCGATCGAAACAAAGGAGGCAGCATGAGGAGCAGCGAGGACGAGGAGGACCAACGAAAAAGAGGAGGAGCGAGGGGACGATGAGAATGGAGGAAAGAGGAGGAGGATGGAACAAAAAAGGAGAAAGAGGGACGGGGACGATAAGCATGGCAGGCAACTAAAATTCATGGAGGAGGGGAGAGGATGTAGGGAGGAGGTTGCCAGGGGGAGGAGGACATCGCACAAGGGGGAGGAGGAGGTCGGAACGAGGGGGACGAGGAGGTCGCAAAAGGAGGAGGAGGTTGTGCGAGGGGGAAGTGGACGTCGCGACAAGGAGGAGGAGGTCGGAAGAGAGGTGGGAGGAGGTCATGCGAGGGGGAAGCAGACATCGCGACAAGGAGGAGGAGGAGGAGGTTGTGCGAGGGGGATGAGGAGGTGGGTGGACGACACGTGAGGGGGAGGAGGTCGCACAAGGATTAGGAGGATATTGTGTGAGGGGGAGGAAGTGGTCAAGCAAGGGAGAGGTCAGAAGAGGGGGAGGAAGTCGCACGAGGGGAAGAAGGGGGCGCTAGGGGTAGGAGGAGGTCGTGCAAGGGGTAGGAGGAGGTCGCGCGAGGGGGAGGAGGAGGAGGTGGTTATGCGAGGGGGATGAGGAGGTGGGTGGAGGACACGTGAGGGGGAGGAGGTCGCACAAGGATTAGGAGGACGTTGTGTGAGGGGGAGGAAGAGGTTAAGCAAGGGAGAGGTCAAAAGAGGGGGAGGAAGTCGTGCGAGGGAGAGAAGGAGGGCGCGTGAGGGGTAGGAGGAGGTCGCGCGAGGGGTAGGAGGAGGTCGCACGAGGGGGAGGAGGTTGGAAGCCGATGTGTGAGGGGGAGGAGCGTGTTGTGCAAGGACGAGCATGAGGTCGTAAGAGGGGGAGGAGCCTAGGAGGAGGTCGCACAAGGGAGAGGAGGAGGTCGAAAGAGGGGGAGGAGTGGGTCGTGCAAGGGGGAGGAGGAGGTAGTGCGAGGGAGACGAGCAGGTCGCACAAGGAGGACGAGAGGTTGCAGGAGGTCGTGCGGAGGTCGGAAGGGAGGTGGAAGGAGGTCACGCGAGTGGGATGAGGAGGTCGGAAGAGGACACATGAGAGGTGAGGAGGAGGTGGCGCAAGGCGGAGGAGGAGTTGGAGGAGGTCAAAAGAGAGGTAGGAGAACATCGCGTGACGGGGAGGAGGAGGTTGGAAGACGATGTGCAAGGGGGAAAAGCAGGTTGTGCAAGGACGGGGAGGAGGTCCTGTGAAGGGGAGGAGGAAGTCATGCGAGGTCGAGGAGGAGGTTCGAAGAGGGGGAGGAATGGTTTGTGCACGGGGGAGGAGGAGGTCATGGGAGGGGTAGGAGCAGGTCGCACGCTGGGATGAAAGGTTGCAGGAGGTCGTGCGGGAGGGGGAGGAGGAGGTCGCACCAATGGTAGGGGGAGGTCACGCTAGGGGGAGGAGTCTGTGCGAGTGAGAGGAGGGGGCCACGAGGGAGGACGAGGACGTCGCGCTAGGGAGAGGAGGTCGCACAAGAGGGAGGAAGTATGTGCGTGCGCGCGCAGACGAGAGAGAGAGAGAGAGAGAGAGAGAGAGAGAGAGAGAGAGAGAGAGAGAGAGAGAGAGAGAGAGAGAGAGAGAGAGAGAGAGA
>BFEA01000519.1:720697-740897 GCA_003427395.1 Chara braunii | reverse complement strand
ACACACACACACACACACACACACACACACACACACACACACACACACACACACACTGGGTAGTTTTTTTACTTTTTTTTTTACTTTTTTTTATTCCACGCGTGTCCCGCCATGTGTCCGAGCCCCATTGCGATCGACCCGTTGATCGGAATTCAACGGGAAGCCCCCGTTATACTGTTCAATGGGGATTCAACTCGGGCCTCATGGCCATTCAACGGGTACAACGGAGTTGAATAAATCCCGTTGGTAGTAGAATGGACTCACAGTCCTCGACCGCCTTGACGACCACTAAGCCCGACGTCACGTCCAAGTCAAAGAACGCCGGATCATAAAAAAATTACTACAATAAGAAAAATAATAAAAATATTCAGAACTTTTAATCGTCAGGACGTGATGACAAGGGAAAAGAAACCGCCGGTAGCATTCTGACGCCGCCGTCGACAGACTCAAGGGGGATAGCCCTGCCGCGCCCTCAACTCCGCTGTACCGTTGTCAGTGTGAATACCCTTACAAGGGTATCCGCCCTGGGTTTTATAGGCGACAGAGAATAGTTTTGCTTTAAAGTCTAAGTGTACCGCGCGAGGCGCGGCTAAGTCTATGGTTTACGTTGACTGAGTGGCTGATTAGAGTAGAAAGTGTGTGGGCGCGTAGACTTAAGGCACACATGATTTCTTTTTATTTTTTATGATTGAAGAGCCGGGGTGTACGCCGGCCAAATTTTTATTTTTTAACTTTTGATTAAACTAGGGTTAAATAGATTTCGTCGGTGCATTTACCGGTGACTTGTGCGTACGTGCGGAGAACGACATCGACAACGAGGAGGCTTCAAAGTGTTTTCAGTAGGCCCGTGCGTCACACGGTGTCCATTTATATATGGGTCCGTCAACACTAGATCCATCCTTGGGCCTAACACTACCGGTTGCGGCGCCGGATTTTCGTTGAGAAGATTCAGGGATCGAGATCAAGTGGCGGCGATGCGGGAATATCAGAATAGCGCGAAGGGAACGAGAGAATGAGGGTCCGGCGGGGCTATCCCCTTTAGCTTTGTCGTTGGTAGCGTTAGAACGGTGCCGACGTTATCTCTTTCCTCGTTCGTCATGTTCTGATGATGAAAAGTTCTAAATAATTTATTAGTTAGCGTCATATTATTATTAGCTTTATGCTCCGGCGTCCCCTTGACTTGGACGCGATGCCGGGTTTAAAGGCCATCGTGGCAGCCAAGGACCTTGAGCCATTCGGGTCTCGGCGTGTTGGGGTGTTGACGAAATTCCCCCGCCCCGCCCGTTCTGAGGAGTGGACCGAAGAGTTTGCCGTGCAGAAGAGTGGGGGAAGGTCCATGGTCGTGGCTTCCCTCGCTTTCCACGTGGAGAGCGTCGATAGCCTAAAGAAGAAGGGGAACGAAGAACATTCCGAGCACGACCACCGGGGGCCGCGAAATGGGGAACTATGCCTAGGGGGGGGGGGGGGGTTGGACACCAGTGTGGGGCTACCGTGGTGTTGACTATGCGGCAGGACTGTCCGAACTACTGTTACCATAGGACTCCTCCCAAACTTCGACCTTCCAAGTTCCTTTTTGACTACTAGTTACTATCACTAAGATCTGCACCGGGACACGCCCCACCTTAGTGCTTCTTGTAGGTTCCGAGGAGAGGCAACGCCTTTTTTTTTCCCGACACGGCCTCAGAGCCACTACAACGACCTAGTGCGTGGCGTGCCTCAGCACAGTTCGTTCCCACTAAGACTCGGCCGCGAAGTGATCACATGTGCCTTGGCAGGTCTTGATTTTTTGCATGACCTTCGCCCTGCTGTTCGTATTGCTTGTCGTAGTATCCATAATAGAGCGCAGTTCGACATCGGGCAAAACGGCTGGCGGACGAAGGCAGAGAGGGCAAAAGGGAGGGGGCTGGACTTAGACGAAGAACTACGCTAGGTGCAAGCGGAGGAAGGGAAGGCGCTCGGATAGAGGAATGTGGCTGAAGCTGAGCCAAGAGGAAGGGCGGGCTGCGCTAAGCCTCCGAAGGAAGATTGGCTGAGAGGAGGCTGGGACGAGTAGCATATAAGGGTGACTGAACCTGACCCCCATTTGCGTCGGGATACATTCGCAGAATGGAGAGGTCAGGCGGAGCGAACCGAGGGTCGGACACACCAACGAAAGAAAAAAAAAGAAGGGGGCGGAATGGACACAGGCGTGAATTCGCGGTGGGTGCATCCGAATGAAACAGTGATGGCGAGGTGGTGAGATGGGGCGTGGCAAGTAGGAAGAAGCTATGGCCGGTGTCTGCACTAGTGCGATGAGCCGCGAGTCGCCAGGCTGCGCTAACAGAGAGACGAGTAGCGGCGAAGCAGCCTGGGGAAGGGATTTGAACAGGAGATGAATCCGGGTACGTTTCCTCATCGGATTCGCTCGAAGAGAGGGGCTATGGGGACGTAGTTGAGGAGAGCATGACTCTCTCAATCCTCGATGAAAACGAGGGGGGAAAGGGGCGATCCCGGGGTTTTGGCCCCGGGCGAATGCATTGGTAAGGTTAGATTGGTCAATAGATCAGTAAAATAGGAGGTTAGTGAAAAAAGGGCCGCGTGGAGTTTTGATGGGAAGTGAAGGAAGGGGAGAAGATATCGACATAACTCAGTGATTTCATGACCGATTTTTGTTTAAGATACTAAACTGAGAGTTTTGGGTCGGGCGAGTTAGATGGCGTGGTCAGTTTTGTTGCTAGAGTGATGGGCAAGGAGGTAGTAAGAGGAATGGTTGCGCGGAGCTATGGCGGAAGCTTGTATGGCAGAAAGAAGGAAAGGTGATTTCGCACCCGGTTCTCGGCAGACACATGCGAATAAAGGTTCGATCATAATGTTTTGGGCCATGGCGACCCCGAGTACGTAGGTAGATTGTGGGGAAGATGAGTGGGAGGCGAGTTAGTATGAGTGAGGGGTGCACGGAGAAATGGCGGAGGCAAATATGGAGGGAGCCGAGGAACACGAAGGTCAATCGCTTCCTGGTGGAATCGGGCAAGGGAGGAAACAAAACGGGGGTTTTGCATAGCTGCGAAGTGGATTAGCAGTTTAGTTTTAGATGTTAGAAGCTAGCTTTTGAGATATAGGGCAATGAATCTTTCTGTGATCTAGCGGAAGGTTCATTCTATTTGGCTCATTCTGACTCATTCTAAATATAGAAATATCGTGGGGCGAGCATCAAGGAAGGATACTTACTTGTTGCTCGACGCGTTGCTCATCCCATCGATGGATGTAGCTCCCACCAACTTCTACGTACACAGCCGAGTTAGCAATGCGGTATGAACCTAAGGTCGAGCTACAAAGCCAACCTGTGCCCTGACCTGGCCAATGTACGGGGCCAAGTTCGTACGACAAAGGAGCGCAGGTGCAAGGTAAGGGAGTGTGCGGTCTGGAGGAGGAGAGAGAGAGAGTAACGAGACGATGGAAAGGGTGACGGAAAGGAGTAAAAGGGAAAAGGGGAAATGGATACATACGTGGTCTCCTTCTCGGGGAAGAATCGTTCTCATGTCCAAGAAGCTCGGCGCAAGTATAAGCTGGGCTGCTGGGGAACGAAGAATCAGAGAAAGGATTTGGACGAGCATGGGCATATGGATAGGTTATGATCGATTAAAGCAAGAAGAGAAACAGGGGGGATGTAAAGCTGTACTCACCCCAAACGATTGATGATGAGAGATGAACCAAATGGCAAACTATGACACCGGACTGCACACCAGCGGGAACCGTGGGGTAGTCTATGGGTGTATTGCCTAGCAAACTGCGGCAGTTGGCAGGAAGGGCTTTTAGTGTGTGGCGGACTGTATCGTGAGTTGCCCGTATTCTGGAGTTGCAGCACGGCTAGGCTGTGCCTATATGGAACGTTGCTGTCAGGATGTTACTGTCGCGTTCCGTTGCTAGTTTCGACACTTTGTTTGTTCGCGGCTGAACAACCGCAGCTAGGCTTCTGTTAGATACGGTTGTACATTGTTGTTTAGGCATTGTGCGCCGCTGCGTTTCCGCTATATACATTGCGCCCTTGCTGTGTGCCTTTGTGTTTTGCTATTTGGCGTAGCCTCTTGGACTGTTGCTGGGAATTGTTGTTGAGCTTGTTGCTGCCCGCATCGACTGAGCGCGCTGCGTATTTGCCAAGTTTTGTTGCCTGTTACCGGCGACTCAAATGTAGCGTGGGGCTAGCTGCGTTGTGCCTACAGGGAGAGAGAGAGAGACGACTTACCTGGCAAACTGGCGGTGCGGGATGAACCGAAATACGAGTTATAGCGCCGAGCAGCGGAGCACAGCGACAGTGCTAGGTCGCGTGCTAGCCCAAAGCGCACGTTGGATATCACGGTTATGATCTGACAAATCGGCTGGGGAACAGGCCTAGTAGTCGGTGACGTCGGTGGTGGCGTATCCTTCGTGTTCTACTGGAAGATCCATTCCCTGCCGCTCTGTCGGAAAAGGGTGACACCGCTGCCCTTCGTAGAAACCACGCTCTAGCTCATAGAGGCTTTACTGAGATCTTTGTGGCCGCCTTCTCGATCCCCAGCTCCTCGTAGTTCTCTGAGTCTTCAATGCTCATCCAACAGTAGTAGGTAGGCCTTACTGTTGTCTACCTCGCCCATGGGTATCAGCTCGCTCAGGGATGTTATTCGGACCGTATACGGGTAGACTATAATGCTTCTTAGGCCATCGCTGTTCTTACTTCAGCTGCTGCTCAGACTACAGCTACTACTCAGACTTCAATGGGTAATCGGATTTCAGTGTGGCTTCCCTGAAGACTGTTGTTTTTTACCGAATGTTTACGGCCGTTCTACTCATAATCACGGAATTGCTGCGGTATAGAAGCAGTTCGCGGTACCATTCGTAGGGATAGTTGCCGCATATAAAGGCATGTTGATGACTAAATAAGGAATTCTGATGGCGGATTAGCTGCGGGGCTCTATTTTGTGCAGTGCATTGTTGCGGTGCCCTGCAACTGCGCACGATTCTTAAAAATACAGTTATCCGTTGAGCTCTCATTAAAGTTGCCTATATTTCAAGTAGAGCCCAGGGAATGTGTTCTATTTGAGTAGACAACCATCCTAGGCTAAGTAGCCCCGCTTAGCCAGAGGTTGGAGCCGATGTTTTGAAGGTGGTGTCAGACTCTTTATAAGGCGATTGTGACTGTGATTTGGGAGATCGTTGGAGGGGTGATTCAACAGTTTTACTTCAAGTTTGACCAAGCTGTTGTTTTTGGCCATCATTGTGGGACCCTCAGGAGCATCAAGGTAACAAGGTCCTCTCCTGGTAGTTGAGTTTGTCCCTCTCCTGTACCTCGAACGCCTAAAACCCCTAATTCTATCCTTCTTACTCTCAGTCTGATCCTGTTCTGAGAGGAAGGCGGCAGGCGGGATTGCAACCTGTAGGACCGCAACAAGACTCTGTGGGGAGGCAGCCCACCGATTGCGGGAGCTCTGCCGGAACTCGGGAGGAGTTCTGGAGGCAGGGAACTGAGAGGTAATGGTTTCGTTTTCCTTCTATAAACCTGAGTATAACCCCTACTTGTAATAATTATTATGTTTGACTGAATATGTTGTCTGTCTCCCTATTTTGACTTGCAGTCCGAGTTCATGACATAAACGGCGATAAAGCAGATTTAATAAAGGAATGATTGTGCAAATTTAGTTTCAGTTTTTGTTGTTTGATTAAAAGCAGATTGTGGGATTGCATCTGGGGAAAGGTTGGGAGGAAGATAGTTTTGCATGAGGTTCGACTAGCTCATTTGAGGCTGGGAAGTTCCTATAAGTTTGGGGAGACCCAGTGCTGCGTTTATTTTTAAATTGCCTGGAGAACCAGACATGTTCCATAAGTTTGGGTGGTCTGGTTGCTCTGACTTGTGAGGGCTGAATGTGATTGACTTTTAAGGGACCAAGCGTTTTCCATAAGTTTGGGTGGCTTGGTCGCCTTGTTTACTTTGGGTTGTTGTCAGTTTCTTTAGTTCCTGAACGAGGAGGTCTGAGTATGTTCCATAAGTTTGGGTGACTCCGCCTCTTCCTATTCGCATATGCTGAAAATAGAAGGTTATAATTTGGCTATATTTTATTTTTATATTACCAATGAACAGGCTAGTCAGACAGAGTCTCATAAGTTTGGGTGGTCTCACTATTCGGACAGAGTCCCATAAGTTTGGGTGGTCAAACAGGGTTCCATAAGTTTGGGTGGCTTGGTCGCCTTGTTTACTTTGGGTTGTTGTCAGTTTCTTTAGTTCCTGAACGAGGAGGTCTGAGCATATTCCATAAGTTTGGGTGGCTCAACCTCTTCCTATTCGCACATGCTGAAACCAAGAGGTTATAATTTGACTATATTTCATTACTATATTACTTATGAAAAGGCTAGTCAGACAGGGTCCCATAAGTTTGAGAGGCAACCCACCGATTATGAGAGCTCTGCTAGAACTCGGGAGAAGTTCTGGAGGCAGGGAACTGAGAGGTAATGGTTTTGTTTTCCTTCTATAAACCTGAGTATAACCCCTACTTCTAATCATTATTATGTTTTGACTGAGTATGTTGTCTGTCTCCCTATTTTGACTTTCAATACGACTTCAGGACATAAACCAGATTTAATTAAAGAATAAATGTGCAAATTCAATTTCAGTTTTTGTTGTTTGACTGAAAGCAGATTGTGGGATTGCATCTGAGGAAAGGTTGGGAGGAAGGCAGCTTTGCAGGAGGTTTGACGGGGTCATTTGAGGCTGGGAAGTCCCCATAAGTTTAGGGAGACCCAGTGCTGTGTTTAGTTTTGAATTGCCTGGAGAACCAGACACGTTCTATAAGTTTAGGTGGTCTGGTTGCTGTGACTTGTGAGGGTTGAATGTGATTGAATTTTCAGGGACCAAGCATGTTCCATCAGTTTGGGTGGCTTGGTCGCCTTGTTTGCTTTGGGTTGTTGTCAGTTTCTTTAATTCATGGACGAGGAGGTTTGAGCATGTTCCATAAGTTTGGGTACCTTAGCCTCTTCCTTTTGGTTTGGCCTGCATGTGACTGAGTGCGACTACTATTTAGTCTGAGTTTCAGTTTGGTAGGTAGTTGCTTTAGTTGCTCGCTACGTGCTAGAGCCACAAGAATTAGTTTCAATTCCTGCATTTTCTAAGTTAAGTTTTTTCTACTTAGATTAATTTCTGCATTTTCTAGGATCTTTTGTTATACTTGGGTTTGTATAAATCTGAGTAAGCCACTTTCTCTACGGGAAGCCCTGCCGAAATTTTTACTAAACCAAGGAGTTAGTCAAGTTTTGTCTTTTTCAAGGTCCAACTTTTCTGACCTTTTGGCTTAGTAAAAATTTGGAACATCTCCTTTTCTAAAGGGAGTGCTGCCCAAATTTTTGCTAATTCAGAGAGTTGGACAAAATTAGACCTTGAAAAGTCAAAGCCACTTTATATTTAGAACTTAGCTTTGTATAAATTTTGGAATAGCACTTCCTCTATGGGAAGCGCTGTCGAAGTTTCTACAAATCTAAGGAGTTAGTTAAATTTTGTCTTAGTTGAACTCAGGTTTTGTTCTGAGTTCATATCTGACATAGTATAAATCTAGGAAGTCCCCTTTCTAAAGGAAGTGCTGCCCAAATTTTTACTAATTCAGGGAGTTAGACAAAATTGTACTTTCCAGAATTAAGGTTTGTTTTTTTTTCTCATATTTGAGTTATTAAAAATTCTGGAAAGACATTTTTTCTACGGGAAGCGCTGCCGAAATTTTCTTAGTTTGAAGGAGTTAGATTATAATTTGACACGTGGCAATTTTGACAATTCACTCTGTACAGAGGAGACTCTACCAAACAACCATTTCGTCAAAACGGACATATTATATTTTTTAAACGAAATCAAAACTGATTTTTTTTGCGAAAATCTGGTCAAAATTTTTTGCTCGTGGGGGTCTGGTGTTCCCAAAACGCCGGACCCCCCAAGAGCCAAAAATTCCGACCGGATTTTGGCAAAAAAAGTCAGTTTTGATTTCGTTCAAAAAATATAATATGTCCGTTTTGACGAAATGACTATTACCAAAGGTCTACCTTTTCTTTGGCATTTGCTTAGAGGTAGGCTTAAGCTTAGTTAAATAGGATGATTTGAGTGAGATCGTGATATGGAGCTGCATTCTCCATACACTTATGATTTTAGCTTGGGGATTGACCTGTCTTGTGTTACATGTCTTCTTGATCGATTGATTTAGGATTTGGGCTAGATTCAGTTTGATCCTACGAGAATCATCTTCTGTTATCATTGATAAAAGATTGGTTGCCGAGTCGTCAGTTTACGATTCAACTCCAATCCACTTCTGCCACTTAACCTAAAGGTATTAGCTTTGTGATTTGAACTATTTTGTTGTGTTTTCACCCGGACTTTATTCGAATGACGATTTAAAGAAAAGTACTGAGTCTCTTATTTTGGAGAGTTGCACAAAGAGTGAGGCTTGTGTGGCTAAAAGCAAGGGGTGTGAGTGCAGGGAATAGTTGAAGTTGACCCCGTGTAGTTGGGGTGTTGACGAAATTCCCCCGCCCCGCCCGTTCTGAGGAGTGTACCGAAGAGTTTGTCGTGCAGAAGAGTAGGGGAAGGTCCATGGTCGTGGTTTCCCTCGCTTCCCACGTGGAGAGCGTCGATAACCTAAAGAAGAAGGGGAACGAAGAACATTCCGAGCAAGACCACCGGGGCCCGTGAAATGGGGAACTATGCTTAGGGGGGGGGCGGGGGTCTTTGGACACCAGTGTGGGGCTGCCGTGGTGTTGACTATGCGACAGGACTGTCCCAACTACTGTTCCCATATGACTCCTCCCAAACTTCGACCTTCCAAGTTCCTTTTTGACTACTGGCTACTATCACTAAGATTTGCACCGGGACACGCCCCACCTTAGTGTTTGCTGTAGGTTCCGAGGTCTACCTTTTTTACTACAGGCTACTATCACCAAGATCTGCACCGGGACACGGCCTCAGAGCCACTACAACGGCCTAGTGCAGGGCGTGCCTCAACACAGTTCGTTCCCACTAAGACTCGGCCGCGGAGTGATCACATGTGCCCTGGCAGGTCTTGATTTTTTCTATGACCTCCACCCTGCTGTTCATATTGCTTGTCGTAGCATCCGAAGTAGAGCGCAGCTCGACATCGGGCAAAACGGCAGGCGAGACGAAGGCAGAGAGGGCAAGAGGGAGGGGACTGGACTTGGACGAAGAACTATGCCAGGTGCAAGCGGAGGAAGGGAAGGCGCTGCGATAGAGGAATGTGGCTGAAGCTGAGCCAGAAGGAAGGGCGGGCTGCGCTAAGCCTCCGAAGGAAGATTGGCTGAGAGGAGGCTGGGACGAGCATCATATGAGGGTGACTGAACCTGGCCCGGATTCGCGCCGGGATACATTCGCAGAATGGAGAGGTCGGGCGGAGCGAACCGAGGGTCGGACACACCAACGAAAGAAAAAAAAAGAAGGGGGCGGAATGGACAAAGGCGCGAATTCGCGCCGGGTGCATCCGAATGAAACAGTGATGGCTAGGTGGTGAGACGGGGCGTGACAAGTAGGAAGAAGCTATGGCCGGTGTCAGCAGTAGAGCGATGAGTCGCGAGTCGCCAGGCTGCGCTAACAGAGAGACGAGTAGCGGCGAAGCAGCCTGGGGAAGGGATTTGAACAGGGGATGAATCCGAGCGCGTTTCCACGCCGGATTCGCTCGAAGAGAGGGGCTATGGGGGAGAGGTTGACCGTAGTCGAGGAGAGCATGACTCTCTCAATCCTTGATGAAAACGAGGGGGGGAAGGGGCGATCCTGGGGTTTTGGCACCGGGCGAATGCATTGGTAAGGTTAGATTGGTCAATAGATTAGTAGAATGGGAGGTTAGTGAAAAGAGGGCCGCGCAGAGTTATGACGGGAAGTGAAGGAGGGGGAGAAGAAATCGACATAACTCGGTCGTTTCGTGACTGATTTTTGCAGTTTAAGATACTGAACTGAGAGTTTTGGGTCAGGCGTGTTAGATGGCGCGGTCAGTTTTGTTGCTTGAGTGATGGGTAGGGAGGTAGTAAGAGGAATGGTTGCGCGGAGCAATGGCGGAAGCTTGTATGGCAGAAAGAAGGAAAGGTGATTTTGCGCCTGGTTCTCGGCAGAAACGGGCGAATAAAGGTTCGATCGTAATGTTTTGGGCCATGGCGACCCCGAGTACGTAGGTAGATTGTGGGGAAGATGAGTGGGAGGCGAGTTAGTATGAGTGAGGGGTGCACGGAGAAATGGCGGAGGCAAATATGGAGGGAGCCGAGGAACACCAAGGTCAACCGCTTCCTGGTGGAATCGGGCAAGGGAGGAAACAAAACGGGGGTTTTGCATAGCTGCGAAGCGGATTAGCAGGTTAGTTTTAGATGTTAGTAGCTAGCTTTTGAGATACAGGGCAATGAATCTTTTCGTGATCTAGCGGAAGGTTCATTCTATTTTGCTCATTCTGACTCGTTCTAAAGATAGAAATATCGCGGGGTGAGCATCAAGGACGGATACTTACCTGTTGCTCGACGCGTTGCTCATCCCATCGATGGATGTAGCTCCCACCAACTTCTACGTACACAGCTGAGTTAGCAATGCAGTATGAACCTAAGATCGAGCTACAAAGCCAACCTGGGCCCTGACCTGGCCAATGTATGGGGCCAAGTTCGTACGACAAAGGAGCGCAAGTGCAAGGTAAGGGAGTGTGCGGTCTGGAGGAGGAGAGAGAGAGAATAACGATACGACGGAAAGGGTGACGGTGAGGAGTAGAAGGGAAAAGGGGAAATGGATACATACATGGTCTCCTTCTCGGGGAAGAATTGTTCTCATGTCCAAGAAGCTTGGCGCAAGTATAAGCTGGGTTGTTGGGGAACGAAGAATCAGAGAAAGGATTTGGACGAGCATGGACATATGGATAGGCTGTGATCGATTAAAGTAAGAAGAGAAACAGGGGGAGTGTAAAGTTGTACTCACCTCAAACAATTGATGATGAGAGATGAACCAAATGGCGAACTATGACACCGGACTGCACACCAGCGGGAACCATGGGATAGTCAATGGGTGTATTGCCTAACAAACTGCAGCAGTTGGCAGGAAGGGCTTTTAGTGTGTGGCGGACTGTATTGTGAGTTGCCCGTATTCTGGAGTTGCGGCACGACCAAACTGTGCCTATACGGAACGTTGCTGTCAGGATGTTACTATCGCGTTCCGTTGCTAGTTTCGACACTTTGTTTGTTCGCGGCTGAACAACCGCAACTAGGCTATTGTTGGGTACAACTGTACATTGTTGTTTAGGCGTTGTTTGCCACTGCGTTTCCGATGTATGCACTGCCCCTTTGCTGTGTGCCTTTGTGTTTTGCTATTTGGCGTAGCCCCTTGGAATGTTGTTGGGAAATACTGTTTGGCTTGTTGCTGCCCGCAGCGAATGAGCGCGCTGTGTATTTGCCAAGTTTTGTTGCCTGTTACCGGCGACTCGAATGTAGCGTGGGGCTAGCTGCGCCGTGCCTACAGGGAGAGAGAGAGAGACGACTTACCTGGCAAACTGGCGGTGCGGGATGAACCAAAATACGAGTTATAGCGCCAAGCAGCAGAGCGCAGCGGCAGTGCTAGGTCGCGTGCTAGTCCAAAGCGGGCGTTGGATATCACGGTTATGATCTGACAGATCGGCCGGGGAACAGGCCTAGTAGTCAGTGACATCGGTGGTGGCGTATCCTTCATGTTCTACTGGAAGATCCATTCCCTGCCGCTCTGTCGGAGAAGGGTGACACCGCTGCCCTTCGTAGAAACCACGCTCTAGCTCACAGAGGCTTTACTGAGATCTTTGTGGCCGCCTTCTCGATCCCCAGCTCCTCGTAGTTCTCTGAGTCTTCAATACTCATCCAACAGTAGTAGGTAGGCCTTACTGTTGTCTACCTCGCCCATGGGTATCAGCTCACTCAGGGATGTTATTCGGACCGTATACGGGTAGACCATAATGCTTCTCAGGCCACCGCTGTTCTGACTTCAGATGCTGCTCAGACTACAACTATTGCCAAGACTTCAACGGGTAATCGGATTTCAGTGTGGTTTCCTTGAAAACTGTTGTTTTTTACCGGATGTTGACGGCCATTCTACTCATAATCACGAAACTGCTGCGGCATAGAAGCGGTTCGCGGTTCCATTCGTAGGGATAGTTGCCATATATTAAGGCATGCTGATGACTGAATAAGTAATGCTGATGGGGGATTAGTTGCGGGGCTCTATTGTGTGCAGTGCACTGCTGCGGTGCCCTGCAACTGCGCACAATTAAATACAGTTATCGGTTGAGCTCTCACTAAAGTTGCCTACATTTCAAGTAGAGCCCAGGGAATGTGTTCTATTTGAGTAGACAACCATCCTAGGCTGCGTAGCCCCGCTTAGCTAGAGGTTGGAGCCGATTTTTTGAAGGTGGTGTCAGACTCTTTATAAGGCGATTGTGGCTGTGATTTGGGAGATCGTCAGAGGGGTGATTCAACAGTTTTACTTCAAGTTTGACCAAACTGTTGTTTTTGGCCATCATTGCGGGGCCCTAAGGAGCATCAAAGCAACAAGGCCCTCTCCTGAGAGTTGAATTTGTCCCTCTCCTGTACCTCGAGCGTATGAAACCCTTCATTCTATCCTTCTTACTCACAATCTAATCCTGTTCTGAGAGGAAGGCGGCAGGCGGGATTGCAACCTGTAGGACCGCAGCAAGACTCTGTGGGGAGTTAGCCCACCGATTGCGGGAGCTCTGTCGGAACTCGGGAGGAGTTCTAGAGGCAGGGAACTGAGAGGTAATGGTTTCGTTTTCCTTTTATAAACCTGAGTATAACCCCTACTTGTAATCATTATTATGTTTGACTGAGTATGTTGCCTGTCTCCCTATTTTGACTTTCAGTCTGACTTCAGGACATAAATCAGATTTAATAAAGGAATGATTGTGCAAATTCAGTTTCAGTTTTTGTTGTTTGACTGAAAGCAGATTGTGAGATTGCATCTGGGGAAAGGTTGGGAGGAAGGCAGTTTCGCATGAGGTTTGACTGGGTCATTTGAGGCTGGGAAGTCCCCATAAGTTTGGGGAGACCTAGTGCTGTGTTTATTTTTGAATTGCCTGGAGAACCAGACATGTTCTATAAGTTTGGGTGGTCTGGTTGCTCTGACTTGTGAGGGCTGAATGTGATTGAGTTTTCAGGAACCAAGCATGTTCCATAAGTTTGGGTGGCTTGGTCGTCTTGTTTACTTTGGGTTGTTGTCAGTTTTTTTAGTTCCTGAACGAGGAGGTTTGAGCATGTTCCATAAGTTTGGGTGACTCAACCTCTTTCTGCTTTGGCTTTGAGAGAAATGAATTAGGCTGAGGACCAAGACATGTTCCATAAGTTTGGGTGGTCTTGGTCGAACATCTCGCACATGTTGGAACCAGAAGGTTATAATTTGGCTATATTTTATTACTATATTACTTATGAACAGGTTAGTCAGATAGGGTCCCATAAGTTTGGGTGGTTTGAATATAACCTATCACCAACTGAAGAGAGTACTAATTAAGAATAAACTTGTGGTACGAAGAGGCAGACTGAATCTTGAGCTGAAGATAATCGGTTCAGTTATATGCTACCTCAAAAGACTAAAAGTGCAGACAAATATATAAAGTTGGGATACTTAAACAGTTAAAGGCGACCAGGGTGACCTAGTCACATGCCCAAACAATAAAAAAGTTGTTGTGCCCTGTGTTTGTGTATACTCCATGGCTGAGCTAGACATGTTCCATAAGTTTGGGTGGTCTAGCTTTATGCCCTCTGTAAACTGGGTATAAAGGGATAAATCATTGAGAGATTACGAACTATTGTTTGTCCTGATTGACTTGTAGACGGTGAGAGTACTTACCTTTGTGGTTTGGCCTGCATGTGATTGAGTGCGACTACTATTTAGTCTGAGTTTCCTGTTTGGTATGCAGTTGTTTTAGTTGCTCGCCACGTGCTAGAGCCACAAGAGTTAGTTTCAATTCCTGCATTTTCTAAGTTTAGTTTTTCCTACTTATATCAATTTCTACATTTTCTGGGATCTTTTGTTATACTTGGGTTTGTATAAATCTTGGTAAGTCACTTTCTCTACGGGAAACGCTGCCGAAATTTCTACAAAACCAAGGAGTTAGTCAGATTTTGTTTTTCTCAGGGTCCAGCTTTTTTGACCTTTTGGCTTAGTAAAAATTTGGACACCTCATTTTCTAAAGTGCTGCCCAAATTTTTGTTAATTTAGGGAGTTGGACAAAATTAGACCTTGAAAAGTCAAAGCCACTTTATATTTAGAACTCAGCTTTGTATAAATTTTGGAATAGCACTTCCTCTACGGGTAGCGCTGTCGAAGTTTTTACAAATCTAAGGAGCTAGTTAAATTTTGTCTTAGTTGAACTCATGTTTTGCTCTGAGTTCATATCTGACTTAGTATAAATCAGGGAAGTCTACCTTTCTAAAGGAAGTGCTGCCCAAATTTTTACTAATTCAGGGAGTTAGACAAAATTTGACTTTCCAGAATTAAGTTTTTTTTTTTTTTTTCATATTTAAGTTATTAAAAATTCTGGAAAGACATTTTTCCTACGGGAAGCGCTGTCGAAATTTTCTTAGTTTGAAGGAGTTAGATTATATTTTGACACGTGGCAATTTTGACAATTCACTCTGTACAGAGGAGACTCTACCAAAGGTCTACCTTTTCTTTGACATTTGCTTAGAGGTAGGCTTAAGCTTACTTAAATAGGATGATTCGAGTGACATCGTGATATGGAGCTGCATTCTCCATACACTTATGATTTTAGCTTGGGGATTGACCTGCCTTGTGTTACATGTCTTCTTAATCGATTGATTTAGGATTTGGGCTAGATTCAGTTTGATCCTACAAGAATCATCTTTTTTTATCATTGATAAAAGATCGGTTGCCGAGTCGTCGGTTTACGATTCAACTCCAATCCACTCCTGTCACTCAACCTAAAGGTTTTAGCCTTGTGATTTGAACTATTTTGTTGTGTTTTCACCCGGATTTCATTTGAATGACGATTTAAAGAAAAATAATGAGTATCTTATTTTGGAGAGTTGCACAAAGAGTGAGGCTTGTATGGCTAAAAGCAAGGGATGTGAGTGCAGGGAATAATTGAAGTTGACCCCGTGTAGTGCATGAGCTTTTGGTTGAATCTTTGATGTGATTGCAGATATGTTTGGTGATTCAGACTTTGGATTTGACTGTCTGCGCTCATATACATATATATGGCTGAGAGGAGTCTCACTATGATTGTGAGAAGTGATCGTCACATATTTATAACCCTCTATATATATGTAAATACATATGTCTTGAGTGTTTCACCTGGCCTACTGGGACCGCACGTAAGGGTTAAACAGATTATGTTCTTGAGAGAAGAGGGAGATCCTCTTTTATGCTTTGCTCTTTATAATTTCTATGGTTGGACGTTGTAGTCCATGGCAACCGTCAAAGTCAAACCCCTTGACTCGTTTCCAGGCCCTAGATGATGGAGTTGGTCTCCAAGGCAATAAGAGACGATTGCCACCACAGGTATGAACCCGTGTACCACCCACTCTCCGCAGGGTGCAGAAGAGGGTGTGGTTTTCAATCGCCCTTGGCGGTTGTCCAACGTCGAGAGATTAACCCTCAAGGCGCATGTCAGCCGACACTTGAGTGTCGAATGCGACCCTCGAGATTAACGAGGATCGCTTGAGTGTAGGTACTACATAGTACGCCATCATTGCAATCACTTGCGTACGCTTGCACTGTGAATCGATATGAGTTAGCCCTGCGTCCGCGCGGTTTTATACTAAGTCTTGCGCGCGACGCCTATCCGGTTTCCACATCGGAAAGTTATGGGATGACTACTAAGGGAGTAGGAGTGTTGTCGAGTTGTTTGTTCAGTGTCGTTCTGTATTTGTATATGTTTACGTATGCATGTGTGTTTTTATTTTTATGTTCTTTATAGCGGTGTGCACGTGGTGTGTGGGATGTGTCCTAGTCGACCGACGACGGGTCGCGCTTGGGACTTCAGTCCCCCAAGATGTCGGTTCGCGTGCAGGTCCGATAGAGGCGTACTACCGCGCGTACCCCCTATGCTACAACGAACGAGAAACGCCCTCGGCTGGTCCACCTCTGCGATTGTAGCTGATCAGCTTTCGTACTGTGGACTGGTAGCTCGGCGGGGATACGCCCACCGAAGGAAGGTGACAACTCCCGTAAGGTGGAGGTAAGTTGTGCCTCCCGTAGGCCCTATCATGTCGTAGGGGCTCACGAGAGGTATGGCTGGCGCACTCGGCCGGAGCGGCTTGCGGAAGCTCCATGTGTATTTGCGACGAGGATTAAATCCAACTCCTGCGTGACGCGGCCGGGAGGGTCCTGCACTGCCCTTGTGTGATGCCGGACCGATGCGCTCGACACTGTCGTACAAGGCAATGTCCGCCAAGCGGACGAGTGGTGCACCACTGTTTTGGTGGCGAGGGGATCGAGGAGCAGAGGTCTGTGCTACGACTGAGTGAGTCGGCACAAGTCCTGGGGAAAGGGGCGCAACTGACTGTACGCCCGAACGTCATGGGGGACCGGCGGGGGCAACCGCGACAGGCTGCGAGGGAGCTGCGGTAGAAGTCGCGGCAACCAAGGGAATAGGAAGAAGGTAGGATGGGGCAAGATAAGGTGCAGGGCGAGGGAAGCAAGCCTGCATGGAAGAAAGAGTAGAGGAGGGGGTGCACCCGAAGGCGCGGCCACCTGTGAGGGTGGGGGTGGCTGAAGGCGTAAGACGGCGAAGTCGGCCCGGGTCGGGGCAAACTCGTTCTCGAGACGTCGAACGTAGTGAGGAGTAGAAGGAGGAAGAGTGGGGGAAGTGGACGCACGAGCGGTGCAGGGCATCCCATAGGGGGGAGAGCCAGGTGGCGCTGCGGTCGTGCGAAGGGGAGGGAGAAGCGGGGCACCTTGAAAAAGTTGAGACCGCAGCAGCGGGTTTTAGTCCTGTGGTCGTAGCGACCGGAATTTAGGCGGGTGCGACCGTAGAGTGGGGGAGGGCCTGGTTCGTGGCGACTGTCGAGCTAGGGGCGTGGAGGGTCACCAAGATGGCCGGGTCGAGGGCAGCGGAGGAGGAAGCTCCACCGTGACCACCCCGTCAGAGGATTGGGGACCTAGACTGGTAACCAGGAGAAGAGAGAGAGTCAGGATGTGAAGGACAGGCAGCGTCCTGGAGTTGCTACATATCGGTGGCAAGGGTCGCCACCTGCGCCTGTAAGGGCGTGAGGGTCGAGAGTTGCACCTGGATGGGCGCGAGGAGGGAGGTGAGGAGGGTGTGCAGATCCCCCTGGGGCTGATGACCCTGGTCCGCCGGCATGGGTCTGAAGCCCAGTGCCGAGGTCATCGCCTCGTCGGCGGCTTGTGACCCGCCGTCGGCCATAGGGAGGTAACGGGCCGGACTGGAGGGGGCCAGAGGAGGTCCGCGTGAGCGAAGGGCGTAGGGGGGGGTCTGTGGTAAAAAGCGGCGGACGATGCTAGTGAGCCTAGCGGGCGCGGCATCAAAGGGGGAGGGGTGGTTCGGGTCCAGGGTGCCCGAATGGGAAGGGAAGTAGGGGGGGTTAGGAAAACCCAAAACCCTAGAAAAACCCTAAGAAAATCCTAACCGGAGTTTGAGTGGTTACGGTAGGGTACCGGTGACCTAATGAAGAAAATAAAATAGCAAGCATGGGGGGAAGGCGGGAGAAAAATAAATAAATAGTGAAATTTGCGAGAAAAATAAAAATAAATAAGAAAATAAATAAATAATAAAAATAATTAATGAAATAAGGAAATAAAATGTGAGGAGAGAAATAATATTTATTTTTTGGGGATTTTCGGCTGCATTTCCTTGCCCCCCATGGGGTCAAGAATGCGCCAAAGGAAGGAAGATACCAAGATAAAAACTGCAAATTAAAAATTTTATAAAAATAAATAAATAAATAATAAATAAAAAAATAGAAAAATAAATAAATAAATAAGTAGATGAGGATGTGAAGAGAAATTAAGTGTAGGATTTCTTAAAAATTTCGGCAGCATTTCGTTACCCCCATGGGGTCGAAGTGCGCCGTCAAGAAGTAAGGCTAAGTAAAATGGGAAAATTTCGGCAGCACTTCGTTACCCTTACGGGGTCAAAATGTGTTTCGAAGCAAGAATGACTATTAACTAACACCTAATTGGATTTAAGGGTGCCGCAAAGAAATTCGAATTTTTAGAATAAATAAAAAAAAAATGAAATAAATCAGAAAATGAGAAAAGAGGGTGGGGAATAAGATAATTCAATTTTTTGGGAAAAAAGAGCAAATATAAATTTAAAAAAAATGGAAAAAAAAAAATAAAAAAAAATTGAAGTTGGGGGGAAGGGGGATGAAAAAGTTAAGCAGAAAAGAGAAAAATAGGTGAGAGAGAAAAAGAGTAAAGGGGGAGATGGGGGGAGTGATGGGGTTGTAGTTGGGGGAGAGGAGGGAGGGAGAAAGGGAGAGAAAGGGATGAGAAAGGTAGAGAGGGATCAAAAAGTAGAGAGAAGAGAGAAAAAAAAGAAAATAAATGAATAAAATAGAGAAGAATAGTGGGTGGTGGGAGAAAAGGTGGGGTGGGGAGAGGGGTATGAGTAGTGAGAGTGATTAGAAGGAAGTCAGTGGGGTGAGTAAGAGGAGAGAGAGGAGGTAGAGAAAGTGGAATAGTGGAGAGATGGAAGAGGGAAGTGATACCTGACCCTTGGTATCTCCAAGGACACAAGTTATACCAAGAATAGGAGGGTTTTGCGGCAGCAAGCCAGCTTGATCAGCCCCTCGCAGCAGCACTGCAGCACCAGGGTGTGTTGTGTGAGCAGACCCTCACCAGTGTAGATCAGCCCCTTATTAAGGGGTCTTCAAGCCACAAACAACACTGGAAACTCATCCTACCCCCGCTCTAGCCTAGCCTCCAAACCCGCCGAAACGTGGGGGCATGAAATCTTTCACCACGATACTTCCAATAAGCGGAACCTTGAAACTCGGCCCCGAAACAGACCCTACCCCCACCTCCAGCTGCACTTCCGAACTCGTCGACGAGGGGAGGGGGCACAAGACTCCTTCCGAACTCGTCGACAAGGGGGGGGGGGTGCAAAAAACTCCTATTGTCCGTTCCAGCCACCTGCCCCAAGTGGCGCAGTGGTTATCACACCGCCTCGTAACGTCCGACGCCGCCGTTTGCCCGGGTTCAAACCCAACGTGCCGCAAAGTGCATGATCACCATTACGCAAAAAACGAAAATTTTCGCAGCCAAAATTTCACAGCGCCGCCAGTGAGGCTGTCGGAGCTTGCTGCTTCGACCCTCTTGCACAAGCGGCCAAGAACTTCTGTTGCCCGCAATGATTGCAGTCGGCCTACAAGATGCTGCTTTTCATCTGCTGCAGCTCCGTGGTGCCTGTAATGATGGCGGGCAGATCTTCTGCCCTACTTTCCCAACCGGGAAAGTACAGTGCCGTCCACGACCGGACAGCGGGATGACTAGGGTGGGTGGGCGGGATCAAGGATCGATCCCGCTCCGATACCAATGTGGCGGACCCACCGGGTGAGGTGCTCCACCTGGGGTACAAATGGACTGTGTGTCCATTCAACAGGCAACGAGATTTTTTCAACGCCGTTGTACCCGTTGATCAGCGCTGGGGGCCCCGTTGAAACCCCGTTGAACAAATCAACGGGGCCTTCCCGTTGAACACCGTTCAACGGACCGCTCGCAACAGCCGTCGGGCCCGCGGGCATGTTGGCGTGGACACAAAAAAAAGTGTTTGTCATTGACCTCGCCGTTGTATCCCCGTTGAACCCGTTGAACGGCCGTCAAAAGACCATTGAACGGATTCAACGCCGTTGAATGTCCGTTGAATCCCCGTTGAACGTCGTCGCCGTTCCGCGGGAAATCGAACAACGGGGGGCGCGCTCGTGGCTGCGGGCACATCGCTGTACACGCCGGGAGCGCTGGGGGTCCCACCACAAAAAAAATAAAAATAAAACACCTGCTCCATGGCCTCCGCCATCCGCCCAGCCCAACCGCATGCACCGCCATTACCGAGCCCGCCGACCCCGCCCAGCTAGCCTACCCCCGCACCACCGAAGCAACCCCCACCTCACTGAACTCCGGAACCCCACTGCAAGCCTCCACCACTTCGTAGCCTCTACCTCAGCAAACACACCCCGTACCCCCGGACGTTCAGGAACCGACACCCCCACCTTCCCGAAC
>BFEA01000519.1:694228-710001 GCA_003427395.1 Chara braunii | reverse complement strand
TACAAGGAGGGAGGTGGGCGGCCGCGCCCGGCGGACGAAGGAGGGGGGGGGTTGCCCGACAAAGTGGCGCCATTGTCGGGGATGAGCATTTCCCCCACGGCCGCGACCGGCTCAGTAACTGTGAGGTGAGGGGGAAGTGGCGTGACAGGCAGTGGCAAGAGTGTTCGGCATCAGGTTATCACTTCATCAACGACAATGTTTCGGCACGACATCAATTTTTTCCTAGGATCTTCGACGTCTTCTATCGCCAACGACTTTTAATATACGACTTTTTGCGACCGCGCAGCGGTTTATTGGGCAGCAGCAGTGGGAAGGGGGCTACTTGGGGCTTGAGGAGGCTTGTTGGTGCTGTTTGGGTGCAGGGGACTTGGGGTGTCTTCTTGATTTTTTTTTGCAGGTACGTTCAGACCCGCTTGCGACTCTGGCTCCCGCTCCCGGCCTCCAAAGGGTGAACAGGTCAGTTCCTTTTTGTGAGTGCTTGATTTCGCGAGTGTTTATTTCTAAAAATTAAAAAATTAAGAGGGGGTACAGTTTGCTTGAGGGGTCTGGATGAGCGTGAAGAGCAACGAAGGGGTGGGAAGAAGAAACGTTCGGGAAAATAGTGTAAGGGGGTCAGCTCGAGGGGAAGAAAGGGAGGGAGCGAGGGGAAGAGAGGAGAGAAGGGTCCGAGAGGGTCCGGGGGAGCTGTCCATTTGGGACCCAAGGGGGTCGCCTAATATTCTTGATCCGCACGGGTTGTGGAGAGCACCAACCCCGGGACTAACTCCCGCACGGGAGAGGGTGACTTGAGAAGGATTTGGGGCTTCGGTTCTCGACCCACGCAGGCTAACGACGGGTTCCTTGTGAGGGTCGACTCCCGCAAGGGGGCGAGGTTCTCAAACTGGGTCGGTTGGGGATTTGGGGGTGAGGAGACTGGTGCTACGGGTGTTGGGGCAAGGGGGAGAGAGAGACACACCTACCTTTGCTAGCGAGAGGGTTAGAGAAGAAGGAGATACTTGGGGGCCCTTGGACGAGGGATCGGAGGTCGAATCCTAGGTGGACCGGTGTCTAGCCGATTTCTCGGACTCGAACCTGGGGGACTATTGGGATTATGATAACGAATACTGAAGACCACAAGGTACGTGTGCTTATCGACTCAACCTGAGGGACTCTTCCTAAAGCTCCGCTTTTCCCACCCCACGTTTTTTCTGACTCCGCGATTTGAATTCCTGTGATTCGAAGAGAGAAAAGAGGCAGCCGTAGGCGAAAAAGGAAGAAGGGAACGAAGTGCGAAGAGTTCGCGATGTGGAGAATGGGAGGGGGTAGATAGGCTAGTGATCTCCGATAAATAGGCGGGTCTTGTCCTGGGACCCAGGTAATTCCACGCTTGAGGTGGGCCGAGTAGAGGCGTGGTACCGGATAGACTAACTTAGGACTAGGGGTCGGGTGTACGTATGGGGGTGTTGACGTGTGGTGTTACTCTTTTTTACTATGGACGGGTGACTTTGATGTGGGTGTCTGCGTAGAGGAAGGGCTAGATCAAGGGGAGGATTTCCTTCGTGGATGGGAAGAGGCGATAGGCCATTCTCGCGGTTCGAGGGAGGAATTGAGGGGTTACGGGTTTAAGTATTTTTACTCTTTACGGTACCGAACCTACCCCAGCGGTGGTCGTCCGGCGCCAGTAATTCCAGACACTTATCTCGACGGATCGGACGATTGGAAAGTGTTAATAGGGACTATGGAGAGAATAGTAAGAACAACAAATCCATGAGTCTGAGGGGTCTAGAGTTTGAACCCGCTGGAATTAGTGTGGGTGATCGAGGCGGGGTGGATGTGTGGTGCTATACTTTCTACTGGTGGACCGGCCATTTCGACATAGCCTTGTACGCGGAAGAGGGTGTGGATAAAGAGGCAGGATATTTGGATAGTTAGGAGGAAGCGGTCGGTCACGCACAACTCGAGAGGGAACTACTAGGGGCTTACCAGATCGAGTACTTCTACTCGTTAGGGTGTAGGACGTATTCGCGTGGGGGTAGGCCTGTTCCCACTATTCCGGAAGCTTTCCTAGACAGTTCGGACGAGTGGAGAGCACTGGTTCAAATCATAGAGGAGAGAGTCCAAGGGGATGGTTAGGATCATTGAGGGTACTGAAGAGGAGGGGTTCAAATAGAGAGGGAAGACTTAAGCAAGGACAGTGAGTGCTTTAGCGTCCCCTTAGACCATCGCACCGAAAGGTATCTGGCGGGTCGTGAGAAAGGGTTAAAGCTAGGGAAGGGTTTTTTTTTGTGGGCGCGGTTCGCAGTAGGAACTTGGGAAGGGGGTAGGTGGTCGAGGAACAGGCCCCAAAACGGGAAGAGGCCTACACGAACGGTGGTCCATGCGGAAGGAACTGTCTATTTGAGTAGGGAAGCTTGGGTGTATTACATCACTCACTTGGTCCTAGGTTGGTACCGTGCTAATCATTGGGAAACTCGAGTGGGTTCGATTTTGAGGCATATTTTTGAGGCGGAGCCCCTTCGCTACTGCCCGACAATCGAGGTGAGGGCTACTTGAGCTCGAGACGAGGAATACCCTCGAGCCACAGGGTGCGTCCAGGCCATATTCCCATCTTTCGTTTTCTGGAGGATCAGCGGTAAGGAGGAGCGGTACGAGAAGGCTGTACGGTCCATAGTACGGGAGAGAGGGTGGCAGCTCTCTGTTAAGTCGCTCCATTAGTACTACACCTATTGCGTGGATAACCCGGTACCATACGGGATCAAGGCCTGTAGGATTCGCGCGGGGATCTTTAGGCAATCGGCTCGGGACCGCGAGGGTGGACGAGACTACGAATACCGAAGATTCTTCGGGTTACCCCAGAGAATGTTTTAAATGAATGGTGTTCCATGATAGAGGACAGGGACGCTTCTTAGAGTCCTCCTTAGAAGGCCGTGGGACCCTTAGATTGATCCCTGGCAACAGGGAGGTCCCCGATTGGGAGAGGATAGAAGAGGGAAGGTCCACGGTCTGTGGGGAATTCGTGTGGATAGAGTCCAAGGAAGTTGAAGGTCGAGGGCTTGGGAGGAGTCTCGAAGTAACCGGGGTTATCTTCGTGGCCCCGGAGGTTTGGGCAAAGATTATAGTGCCCCTAGTTCTGGGACAAGGGGTTGGGCTGGATAGGTTGTTGCGAGAAGCAAGAGAAGTGAGAGGAGAATGGATAAGTAGGGTCCGGGAGCGTTTTTCATTTGTGCCTATAGAAAGGGAGAGGTTCGCGGGGGAGAGAGAGATTCCGAGGTCGAGTTATCCGTTAACAGTAAGGGTGTCGTCCTTCCTGTTCCCTGTGACAAGCGAGGACAAGATAGTGAGGCTTTTAGAGAGGGGTAGGGGTTTGGGGCTACCCTTTTGGGCCTTGTGGACACTCTATACGCACTGCATCGATCAGGGTATCCCTCCCCGCAGGAAGCTTTGGGGTATTTTCAGGAGATTGGGGTCTCTAGAGAAGCCCTTCACTCTCTCTCCTGAAAAGTATCGTCGGTGGGTCTTTAAAACGACGTTAGTAGATGGTGAGGTTCATACTCAGCGAGAACGGGGGGGTAGAGTCTATAGAGGATGGTGACACCGAGAAGGTTTTGGTTCCGGGAGACCCAAGAGTGACGCCCTACTGGATGAGCGTTGAGAAGGGGAAGGTCATCCGGGGAGGTGCGTACGCGTAGGTTAGAGCTCGCCAGCTCAGCTGGAAGGAAGAGAGGAGGTCCTCCTGACCTCGGCCAGTTCTTAGAGATTCGGGCCACAGTCTTCTTCAGCGAGAAGGCGTGGACCGAAGTTTGGAGGGGCTTGGTAGCCGGGCAACTTACGCATTTTGAGTATTGAGAATCCGCGAGGCTGGTGGCAAACAACCTAGTGTTAGCTGACTACGAGGAAGGAACTTTCGAGTCGTGGACACTCGTGTCCTTCGCCGAGCCCGGTGAGGTCCCTCGTTCGTCAGTCATCCTTCACGCGAAATTTCCCAAATTCTTGACGGACTCATTTTTGAGAGACCCGGAGGAGCGAGTAGTAGAAGTACTTAGAGCGGTTCGGGAGTCCGGGGTGCGGGCCAGGGGTTTGTACTGGCTGTACACGCGGTGCGTGGATAAGGGGGTTTCCCCAAGAGGGGAGTTGTCGGCTTTACTCGAGAGGCTTAGGGAATTTGAAGGAATTCAGGCACACGTGGCTGACGTCCCGTACGCCCGCCTATTCGGGGAAGAGCAAGTAGCCAACCGAAAGGGTTTTGAGGGCCGATGATATGGAGGGTCACAGGATCTCTCTGGGCATCGATAGCACCAGTGGAAGATTCCGGGGAAGTTGTCCCAGTCACACTACCTAGAGCGAATTGGGAGAGCAAACAAGAACCCTCTTAAGAGAAGAAGGGGGGATCCGGTGCGGGAAGGCGTTCGTACGGTTTGCGGTGAGTAGTAAGGGAGGAATAGTGATCGGGGAGGCCCAAATATTCCTCTCAAAGGAAGGGTATATAGAGATAGCGCGCTGCCAGCAGGCACGGAAAGACCCTCTCTGGGACTCGAGGGCTGTGAGAGACCGGTTAGAGGCGTTCGTGAGGGACGTGAAGCCTCACGAAGGGGGCTAGAAGAGTATCGAGTGACCTACGGAGGATGGGAGGAGGTACCACAGTTTGCCTCCAGTGAGCCAGTGGGAGTTCCCCGTTTCATCTTTGAATGGATCTACCCTTCCGAAGACATCATAAGGGCGATAGGATGGAGGATTTTGATTCTAGGCCAATTCCGGTTTACCGGGTCGGACCTTCACACCTTGCTAACGTGGTGTTTTCAGGACTTCTATAGAGACGACTGGTCGACTCTAGAGGACCTAGGATACACCTTTGAAGGTTGGGGCCGGCACGCGAGGGAGTCTAAGGTATCGTGGAGATACTTGGGGAAGCTCTGCAAAGGGGAATTAGGGGGGTTGGACCCCTCGGACCTCATCCGGATTGCGATTGCGAGTCGCCGACAAAAGTTGGGGATGAGCGAGCCTGACCTTGGCGAGCTTGTGGGGTTAGAGAGCGTAAGAGAAGAAGTTCTCCGGATCCTCACTCTGTGTTGGGAGGAGGAAAGAAGGGCGAGACTTGGGTCCTTGGCTAGGATCAAGCTACTGGAGACTGCTGTGGTCGCGATCCTCGACGAGTTAACGATAGATCTTCTCTCGCGGTGAGAAGAGGGTATGAGAGCTTCGTTCGTCTCCAATTGGATTCGTTGGGAATTAGAGACCTGCGAGGACGGTGACGAGATTAAGATCGAAGGGGGTGCGGAACTTAACCCCGAGCTGGGAGAGGACCGGGTGATCCATGCCGAAAAGGAATTTCTAGTGGAGGTCCGACGGCTGGCCTTGTGGAAGAGGAGTTGGACCATGCTAGCTAGTTTTTCGGTCCACATTAGAAACGCGAGTGGAGAGAGGTCCTCAAGAGTTTGGAGAGAGCCTTTGCTGGAAGTAGAGAGAAGATTCGAAGAAGACTCTAGGTATCTAGGGATCCCGCTAACGTCTAGGATACACCTTGTGGAGACCCGACTTTGGGATAGGACGGGAGAATACGAGGGGGCTTTGCGTCAGACTTTGCGTGAGGAAGGGGAGGTCAGTCGCGCTAAGTGCGACGACTCACTGATCGAGGCCACCGCAAGGTTGGCCGGCGTGAGGTGAGGCCCCCTATGATTAGATATGAAAGGGGGAACCCTTTTGGTACCTTGGAAAGGGGTTGGAAAACGGGAGAAAGGTATGGAGTAACCCTCCCTAGGATTAGAGGGGAAGGAGTGGTGTCTACCGAGTTCTTCGAAATCTACGGACAGGAGATGGTGGTCAAGTTCTCAATGGCGTCCGAGGGAGGCAGCTGCACTAGAAAGGTAGAGATCTTTTTGTCCCCCGACGACCGGCTAATCTTTGCGACTGAATTAGCAGAGGGAAAGGACCCCCTAAAAATCGTCCGAAAGGCCCTGGACCGGTTGAGGAGATTGAGGGGAGGCACTGCCGAAGAGCGCCTGATTGATAGGGTAGAATACTGAGGGAGGTCGGAAGTTCCAAGGGCGGCTCACGGGAGGACTTGGGAGATCCCGACCTGGGGCTACAGACTACTCTACGCTGACGACGCGACCGTAAGAAAGGTCCGAACTAGGGGACAAGTGATTGAAAAATTCCCGTTAGGTGAAGAAGGGGGACACGAGTTGTTCACCCAGTGTTGGGAATCGCGGGAAGACACAGACTTTGAGTGGTGGGCACTCGTGGGGGAATTCATCAAACCCCGGTTTCGAGGAGAACCTGGAGAAGTTGATAGGGCGCTGATTAGGAGGTGCTCTCAGGAAGGGATAAGGGAGATCTCCGACATAGAAATAGCCAACTTGGCCTTGGCCGCCAGCGAAGAAAAACGAGTGAGAGACTCTTGGTGGACTGTGACCAGCGAGGAGTCGGAAGAAGATAGTGCTAGCGAGGAATCGAGTGAGGAGAAGGAGGGCTCGGAAGGAGAAGACGATTCGGAAGATAGCATAGACGATAGTGAGGGAAACGACTAGAGGTTACCAACAGGGTGCATGGAGAGTAAAGTGGAAGCTGGTCTCTCTCGTCCGTCGGAAACCGCTGAAAGAAGGGGGGTAGTGAAGAGCCCCGAGTTAGGAGCTAGGCTAAGTAGGGTGGTGGAAGAAATGACCGAGGGAACGGAAACGGTGGATAGGGCCAAGAGGGGTCCAGAAACAGCTTTAGGAGAAAGACAGGCCTCGGAGGGGCAAAGAGCTAGCGCGGAAGTGCGGGTGCACAGGGATGTGGGGCCGCGGGTGCCGGAAAACGAAGGGATCGTCGAAGCCGCGTGGGGCGTTCCAGTCGAGTCCCTGTGGGCGGACCTAGTGGACGCAGAGGCAAGGGCAAGGGAAGCACCGAAATTTCCTAAAGATAGGCCGGGATATCGACCACCTAGGGAAGAGGAAGAAGAGGGTCCGGATAGAAGGGATTTAAGAGAGGGGAGGTCGGCGGAGGTCGGTGGCAGGCCACGGAGATGGGTCGAAAGGATCCTGGAGACCGTCTCCGTTGAGAGGCAGGCTTTGGCAGGACAAAGAGCTGGCGCGGGGATGCGAATACCAGCGAGAGAAGGGGTGGTTGAGGGCTCGAGGGGCCTTTCTATAGAGTCTCGGTGGGCGGATATACCGGATGCGAGAATGGGAGAGGCTCTAGAATTTTCGAGGGATAGGGCAGGGTACAGGCCACCCAGGAGGGAAGAGGAAGGGGGACCGAGTAGAAGGGACCTTAGAGATGAGAGGTCGGCGGAGGCTGGCAGTAGGCCACGGAGGTGGGCCGAAAGGGAATCGGATGCTGCATGGGCTCCCGAAGAGGTAACGGGGGGGAGTCAGGGAGTGGATGCCTGGAGAGGCTTTAGGGGGCAGGACCATCCTCGGTGGGAGACGGAGTGGCCGAATGAGAGGAGCCGCTACGGGGAAGACCCCTGGGGACCGCCAAGACCCCGGTCACAGACGGAGGAGCCTGATCCCTCTTGGTACAAGCCGTACGACCCGACGATCGATGGGCCCATGGAGGGACCCTATTTCCGCCGATACGACGACCGACAAGTGCCCTACTACGACGTCAACCTAGGTTTGGAGGCGCTTTTCTTCGACGGACGAGACGTGACGGGATTCGTAGAGAAATGGAAAAGTTATGCTTACCGAAAGACCATTTCATCCAACACTCTGACCCGGAGGTAGATCCCGCGATTAGGGCTATCTACCCCACAAATGGACGATGGAGGACCTTCAAGACCAGCCTGTTGCGGACTTTCGCCTGTGATGATTTGATCCCCACCGTGGAGGGTTTGCGGCGTGTTACAAGGGGGGAACGGGAGAGCTTAGTGACCTTCACCCATAGGTTCAAGCGGCTGTCCCAAGCCCTAGTGGATAGGGGGATGCTGTCGGAGGTAGATAGGTGCGTAATGTTTATGTTGCACCTGCCCGAGGAGAAGAGGAAGGAGGTCCTTGAAAAGGCCCCGAGGAATTCTGCCAACTTCGAGAAAGTTGCAGAGGTAGTTTTTACAGGAGGAGTGGTGGACGTGAGAGAGTACAAGAGACCCTAGATATGGCACTCCGCAATATGCGTGGCACGCAGAATGACGGCCTTAGGGGGAATGATCGACCACCCCCGGGTCCGCCTGGTCCGCCCGGTCCCCGGTGGGGAGATCGACCGACGGGATGGAGAAACGAGTCAGGAAGTCAGGGAGGCTGGAAGAACGACCAAGAGGTAGGGGGGAACCGTGACCCCGATTGGGGGAATTCCCATTGGAAGGACGTTAGGGACGGTAGGTGGGGAGAAGCACCTCAAGCAAGGATTTATGGGTCGCGGCCTGAGATTAGGGCTCCACCACCACCGGCACCGCCACCGCCGGCTCCTCCTGTGCCAGCAGTTGCTACGGCGGGTGTGTTTACTGTAATGAAGAAAGTCACATAAAAAGAGACTGTCCTTATCTCACGGAGGCCTTAAGGTTGGGGGTGGTCAAGCTAAACGAAAACAAATGGGTCATGTGGGGAGATGGTGTTGAGGCGGTCTCCTTCTACCCCTCAATGAAGGTGAATGTGCACAAGAGAATAGCCCTCCAGGAGGCGAGGCTTGGGAAGAAACCTGAAATTAGGGGCACCTCCAACACGTCCCATATCCAAATGATGGAGACACCTGGGGGTATATCCATTAGGGAACCCCAGGTGTCCAGCATCAAGTTTATAGAGACCCGGCCTGAAGAAGAGAGACCTTGTCTAAGGGTGAGAACACAGGTTGGGGCCGAGACGTCTAAGAGCCAAGATAGTGTGACGGAAGATGCGGGAGGAAGGAGCGACGACAACGACCAACCGATGGTTGATGCCAAGGTTGCAGATAAAAAGAAGGAGGAACCCACTTCACCCAAATGGCCTAGGAAGAAGGGGCCTAAAAAGTTCGAAATGAAATGCACCTTGGATGAAATAGACACGGTAGCCCCCTTTAGGAGAACCCTCATGCAGCCTATGCAGTGTACGCTTTTGGAATACCTGGCAACCAGCAAGAGCGCTAGGGAAGAACTCCTAAGCATCACGAGAAAGGTGAGAGTCCTTCTCGCCGGGGGACCCACGGTGCCAGGAGAAGGTTCGGCTAAGGAAGAAGTACAGTTCTCCCGCATTCCCATGGAGGAACTACCGGCAAAATTTTTTTTGGGTGAAGAGACCAAAAAGTTCTATGTGTTAGGTAGTGGCCAGCTTCAGGCAGTGGTAAGTGGGAAGAAGATGAGGGCTCTAGTAGACAATGGGTCCGAGTCTACAGTGTGTAGGGACTCCATCGCGCGGGAGCTAGGCTTGGAGATAGATCGAGGAGTATCAATGTCGATGGTAGTGGCAGATAACAAGCTACAACCAGCAGAATGGGTGTGTCATAGCCCCGTGATTGAGGTGGTGGGCGTCGAGACCACGGTCCCAATCTTTTCGGTAAAGAAGTGTTCCTCCGAGTTGATCCTCGGTGGAACGTGGCTGAGTGTGGTTCACACTACCACGGTAGACCTGGCGGATGGAAGTCGGACCCTCTCGATCCGAAGTCCGGATGGAATCCGAGTGGTCCTAAAGACCGTAGACGCGCAAGATGAGTGTAACCGGACCAACATTCCTAAACGCAAGGGGAACCAGTCGAGGGTGTGCCGAGTCCGTCTGGAGGAGGCACCCTTGACGGATAAGGAACCCAGGGGGACCGTTTGGAGGTCGAAGATGTCGGGGGCAGGATTGTGATTAACGGTATAGGGTACGAAAAGGAGGACGAGGAGGAGGAATTCGGTGGATGTGTGAGGTTGTCTTTTTTGGAGGAATCCCCCTAGTCGGTGGCGTTAAGAAGCACAAAACTGTGGCGGAAAAAGTAAAACTCGCCGCGGTCAGCCAGGATAGAATGGGGGAGGCGACGATATCGGAGGAAGAGATTGTCGATATCATCCAGGAAAGGAAGGAGACTGAAGGGAAAATAATTACGGCCGATCGGTTGGCCAAGATGGATATAGGGGATGGCAACCTCACAAGAGAAGAGAGGGAGTTCGTGGCCATGACCTTGCAAGGCTGCGATAAGGCCATAGCGTTCGATGACTCCGAGAGGGGGAGGATCGACCCGAGGTACGCTAAGCCGGCCTGGATCCACACGATTCTGCACGTACCTTGGAAGGATAGGCCCCAGTGGAAATATGCTCAAAAGGAGAAGGAGGAGATAGTGGTTTTTATCAAGGAAAAGATCAGGACGTTTGTCGCAGAGCCTTGTGAGAGTGCTTACTCCAATAAGTGGTTCTTTCTGAGAAACGGGAGCAACAACAAACTGAGGTGGATTCAAGACCTCCAAAGGACCAATGCGGTCACTATAAGGGACGTGGGATCCATACCTGAGGTGGACCTACTTGCGGAAGGGTCGGCAAGTTGCTCAATATACTCGATCTACGACCTCTTCTCGGGGTATGACGAGATCCCCTTGGACTATCGAGACAGGCACATGACCGCTATGCATACACCTCTAAGGTTGGTCCAAATGATGGTGGTGCCGATGGGATGGACGAATGGTGTGGCGGTGTTCCAGAGGGCAATGATTGCGGTCCTCAAGGAGTTCATACCTGAGAAGGTGGAGGTCTTCCTTGATGACTTCCCGATAAAAGGGTCGGTCGAACGGGATGAGACGGAGGTCTTTTCAGGGGTAAGAAAGTTCGTAGTAGACCACATGAGCGATGTCAAGGAGGTCCCTGAGAAATTGGACGATGCCAACCTTACGGTGAGCGGAACTAAGAGTCGATGGGGCGTGTCGATGGGGCGTGTCGTCCATCAAGATATTGGGTTTCATTTGCGACAAGGGTGGGCGGAGGCCCGATCCCGAGAAGTTGGAGAAGTTGATGACTTGGCCGTCGCCGCTTAGGTCGATAACGGAGGTAAGACAGTTTCTAGGGGTAGTGGGCTACTGGAGAAACTTTATAAAAGCCTACGGTGAGAAAGCGGAACCCCTTGGACGACTGCTTAGGAAATCGGAAGGATGAGCTTGGGGGGAAGAACAGGCCACGGCCATGGAAGCGCTAAAAGAGGAATTCCGTGAAGGAGGGCAAGTCCTAGGGGTCCCATACTTCGAGGACGAGGAGGGTCGCTCATTTATAGTATCCACAGACGCGGGGCCCAACTCGGTCGGGGGCCTCTTGTCTCAAAAAGATGGAGAGGGGAGGGAGAGACCTTTACGATTCGAGAGTAGGACCTTGAACTCTGCCGAGCGGAACTATAGCCAATTCAAAAAGGAAGTGTTAGGGGTACTGAATTGTCTGAAGGCCTTCCGTCATTACCTATACAGACGACGATTTCTCCTAAGGGTGGACTCAACTGCAGTGGTCGCGGTCCTTCTAAAGGATTTCTCGCTGACCGATCCGACCATCACTCGATGGATGATACACATTAGGCTTTACGACTATAGGGTCGAGAGGATATCAGGGACCAAAAACCAGGTCGCGGACGGGTTGTCCCGACTTACCATTCGTGAGGAGGACCTACCGAGGCTTATGGAGGAAGCGGAGACAATGGCCGAAGAGGAAGTAATGAAAGTCGCCGCTAATAGAGCACAAGTAGCGGTGAGCAATCGGGGAGAGGAAGGGGCCCCGAGGACCTTTCTCGCTAATCTCTACGACGGAAAGTACCGGGACATAGGACTGTATTTAGCTGGTAGGAAAACAGGAGCCCAAAGAATCCAGCAAGAGGCGCTGGGATATTGCCTGCGAGGTGGCCATCTCTTTAAGAGACCCACCAAGTTTGCAATTCCCATGAGGGTACTGTGCGATCCGGAGGAAAGAAGGGCGGTCATAGACGAACTACACGACGGGGTCGTTGGAGGCCATAGGGGGGTAAAAGGTACTTTCGACAAAGTCCGTAGGCTCTATTGGTGGGACGGGCAATACTCGGAAGTCGAGAAATACTGCTCGACGTGTGAGGTTTGCTAAAAGAGGGCGATGGCCCGATACAAAGAGCCCCTAGTTCCATCGCTTTCCACCGCTCCGGGTGAGAAGATACATGTGGACTCAGTGACTATGCCAAAAGGGATCGGCGGGCTTCGGTATATAATCGACGCCCGCGACGATCTCACCGGGTTCGTAGAAGTCAAGGCCATTAAAAAAAAAACGGCCGAGGAAGTAAGCGAATTTCTCCTTGAATACATCGCGCGGTACGGGTGTATCGGGAAGATAGTCATGGATAGAGGGGCGGAATTCTTGAGCCAGAAGATCAAAGTGTTATTGGAAAAGGCAGGAATAGGGGCGGCCTATACGGCCGCCTATCACCCCCAAAGCAATGCGCCGGTAGAACGGGGTCACTAGATGCTTGTGGACGCTCTAGCGAAATGGTGCAAGGGTCGCGCGGAACAATGGCCGAAGTATTTGCGTTACGCGGTTTGGGCCGATAATATCACGGGCAAATCCAGTGCGGGGTACCCTCCTTACACCCTTTGGTTCGGTAGGCATTGTCCCCTACCCATAGAGTTCCATGTAGACACTTGGACGAGTGTCTCGTGGAAAACTAACATGACTAGGGACGAACTGTTGGAGGCACGGATACAGCAAATAGCCGAAAACTTGGATGTCGGGCTAACCGAGGCGGGAGAGAGTCTCGAGAAAGAGAGGGCGAGAGGAAAGGATAGGTGGGACAAAAATCTGCGGGTCCGAAAGACGTCAATAAGGGTTAACGACTTGGTACTAATGTACGATTCGTCGCTAGAAAAGACCTGGAGCCGAAAATTGGCGAACTGATGAATGAGGCCGTATAGGGTCCTAAAGAGATTGGATGGAGGGGCATTCATGCTCGCCGAATTAGATGGGAGTAGGCTACGGGACCCTATCTCGGAAGCTCGTCTCAAAATCTTCGGAGGGACCCTTGGGGAAGAGCTGAAGAAAATTTTCCAAAATTAAATAATCATTCTATAGTAAAATTACATTCTAAATATCAAATTTTCATTCCATCTTAAAAAATGTCATTCCAATTTTAAAATTTTTCGTCTTACTTGAAAACTTTCCTTCCAAGAATAAGGTATCCCTTCTTATTTGAATTGGATGCTAAAGATGGAATGAAAGTCTGGATGAGTTCATGAAATATTTTAATTGGACTGTTATTCTAAGTAAGGATTTTCAGTCATAAATAGGTTAATCCAATCTAAATTAGAAGATATTTGTTGTATTAGAATGAAAGTTTAATTAAAACATTTCATAAACTCGTCCAGACTTTCGTTCCATCTTGAACAAATAGATGTAGTTGGATGGGAAAACTCAGATTTAGACGGGAACTTATCAAATAAAACTAGAAATTTTAGAATTGGATGAACATTGGAATGATAATTTAGAAATATGAAGGAATGTTTTTTAATGGAATGTTTTTTCGACTTTCATTTCTCGTGGGAATTTTTCTGTTGGAAAGGAAAAGAGGCTAGTGACACAGAGGTGAGCGTAACCCATGAAAGAGGGGAGACCTCCAAACAAGGAACCTCTTCTCGACCCCCAAAGAAAGGGTATAAGGTTCGAAAAACTGCCCTACCAAAGACCCCTAGGAAGAAAAAATGACCGAGGGAGGATGACAAAGACACTGACCGATTGAGGAAACGCAACTTGAACGAAAGGAGGAATGCGTGAAGAAAGTCCATGAGACTCAAACGTGAGAGAGAGAAGAGAAAACGGAAGAGAGAGAGGCGCGAGAGGAGGATGAGAAAACAGAGGCGGGCGTAAAAAGGGGAGGAGGATTGTGCACCATAGTTGGGAAAACGTGTTCCAGGAAAGGAGATATGTCGAAGGGAAAGTTGTACCATAATGTACCATAGTTTGAGAAACGGGTTTCGTAAGGGGCAATGAGTGGTAATCCTGAGAGGATATTGTACCATAGACCAGTGTCATAGGGTAGGGATGTGTCGTGGGTCATGGATGGCGTCGTGACAAAACAATAGGGTCAAGTCTGGTAAAAGAAAGGACAACGTAATCTAACCGGGGAAATGGGATGAAACGAGAGAAGCTTTTCATGGGTAAACATTGGGCGAGGGGCAACGGTTGAAAAAAGAGGGGTCACGAAAGAGACTCGTCGGGGACGGCGAGAAATAGGGTGTGGGCTGGTTGTCGGGCGGCTGTCTACCAGCCGAAGGCTTTCTTTCTTTAAAATGAATACATTTTTTCCTTTTTTTTGCTGTTTTGTCTAGTTTTGGCATATGCATGCGTATGGGTATGCTGTTTTGTGTATGACCCCGGGCATCCGGGTCCTCGTACTAATCCTTCAGTAGGTCGAAATAGCGGGCCTGACCTTGGTCACAAGCGGATTCTGGAGATCTGGGCTTTCGGTGCTGAGACCAAGGGATCAGGGACTGGTGTTGGACTTCGGGGTGGATCCGAAGGAACCAGTCGAAGACCCAAGGGGAGTGGTAAGAGACCAGGTCTTCAAGTGGGAGCGACGCCGGACCATTTCAGTCGTGCTCAGCGGGACTTGGTTCGACCAAACCTGGGTTGAGATGCAGAGGATCGGATTGTGCGAAGGGGGTGGTCGAGTCGCGGGGAGGTGGTGATTTCCTTAAGCTGGGGACTTGGACTAAGCCTAGGCAGGTGGTATAACGCGCGAAGGCGTGGCCAGCAACCGCGGAGGGAGACTTGGCATGACAACAACGCTCTCGAGCGATCGGAGAACAGGTGGCCATCGAGTCTAGGCTGCAATGCGAGCATTGTGGGCGGGCCGTGTAAGGAGCCGGCGAGTGGCGCTGGCCGCCGAGTAGGCTGCATGACGGATCCTAATGTTGGTTGGATCCAACGAGGAAAGAAGTCAGCACGGGATTAGTAAGATGGGGGAGGAGAAGGATTGTCAGCAGAAGCGGGGAGGGCGGGTTACGTAAGGAGCAAGAAAGGGAGCGCACCCGCAACTTCTTGATAACCGCCTCCAGGGCAGGGAATGGGAACAGACGACTTATTCCGAAATCAAGGAATTACGCCAATTGGGTGGGGAAAATCACTGGCTTGAGTGGCCACCGCACCTGAGTCGGAGCTTGCGCCAGATACGCGTGAGGAGCCAGACCGAAGGAAGGCGAACAGACAAATCCCGACGGTCTCTTTTTCCTGGGGGACGGGCGCATAGCTTCCGAGAGAAAGAGAAAGGAACCAATGTTGAGGCAGTCGCCAGGCGGATGATGACGACATGGCTAGTCGACAGAGAGAGGGGACAACCGTGATCCAACCAAGGAGAAGAAGTGAACTATGATTGGTGGGGAGGTAGAGAAGATGGATCACCGGAGGTGTGGGAGGAAGGAAATGCACGGGAGGTGGGGAAAAATTTTGAAGGGTTGGCGGGAAGAAAAAATATTCGGGAAAAGGAGGAAGACCAATCAAAACGGATGGCAAAGACAGGGGCGGGAGGTTGGACTGAAGAAGAAACTGATGAAGAACAGAGAGTATAAATAGAGAGGGCGGCGGGGAAAGAGAGGAGGAGAACAAATGCGCACGTTCGGGAGTAAACTCGTCTAGCGCACGAAGAGCGCCCGGCGACGGTACGGGGTCAGAAAGAGGCGATCGTGCAGGCGTCCATGGACGCACGCATTTGGTCCTGGGGACACGCGTTTGGGAAGAGTGCTCGCTGCATAGCGTCGAGCGGAGTCCGGCTTCACGCCTGAGCTCGAGAAGGAGTTAGAGCGGGAGCGACGGCTCTCGGGACTGGTTGCTCTTGGGGAGTCGGGGCGGAAGGAGGTGTCGAGTTCTCCGGTCGCGGGAGAGAGAGAGAGAGAGAGAGAGAGAGAGAGAGAGAGAGAGAGAGAGAGAGAGAGAGAGAGAGAGAGAGAGA
>BFEA01000519.1:672077-686597 GCA_003427395.1 Chara braunii | reverse complement strand
AATTACCTTTTTAACAGCTATCTCTATGATCTATGATCATCAATCTATTTTTGTAGCAATCTATCTTTGTCTCGACAATATCTGTTTCGTCTACCTCTCTACCGACTTAAAGACTTAAAGTTTATTATCCTACGTCTAGCATGATAACATCCAGTTTCGCACAGCAAGCTTACTTCCGCAGTCATTGTGATAGTGTTATTTATTTCAAAGCAGCTTTGAGAGAATCCAAAGCAGCTTCCTGCAATCGTGTGTGTAGGTCTAATCAAACTCCGAACACTGCGAACGGTTCGGAAACCAACCAACCAACCAACCTAATAAGCTTGCAATGCCTCCCCACTTCGACTGGCTCAGGTTGCCACGTCAGCTCGACGAAATACGAACTCCCTCCCACCTACACTGTATTAATAGAAAAAAAAAACAAAAAGCGAAGTGCTACCAGATCGTCGAACGGAATGTACAAGAGCGCGATCTTACACACATTCATTCACCGCTCTATTCTGACGGGCAACGGTCGCAATTCATCTGCTGAGGGCGCACTCACACTAGGAACTTCTTGACTTTTTTCTTTTTTATGGTCGTAATTGCGGTCCTATACATCCATGTGCGACCGTAACTGCGGTCGGATACCTATAGTAGCATAGGTAGCGAGTGTGAGTACACCCTTTGAGACTCTCATGAACATCTAGTACTAGGAAGGCTTCCAGAGCGTGGTCGTTTGGAAGACGAGGGAGGTGACGACGTACGGGTCGATGTTGGAGGCCGGGCGACGATCCTCCATGTACCCCTTCTTCTTGGCCTCCGTGTCTCTTCCGATGCGCACGGACGTTCCTCTGCTGGCGACAGCCCACGTGAACTTGTCCATGCTGGCCGTCTCGTGGCGCCCCGTGAGGCGCTCCTCGTTGTGCTTGCCGTACGCCAGGATGTGCTCCTTGTGCCTCAGCTCCAGGTTCTTGACGGCCTGCATGATCACCTCCCACCCGCCGTCCTCCCTCATCGCCTTGGTGCTGAAGTTGCAGTGGCACCCGGCGCCGTTCCAGTCGCCTCGCACGGGCTTCGGGTGCAGGGACAGGATCACGCCCTCCATCTCGGTGATGCGCTCCAGCAAGTAGCGCGCCACCCACAGGTGGTCGCCCGCCGCGATCCCGATGGACGGCCCCACCTGGAACTCCCACTGCCCGGGCATCACTTCGCCGTTGGTCCCGCTGATCGTGATGCCCGCGTAGATGCACGCCTTGTAGTGCGCGTCGACGATGCGCCGTCCCCACGCCTTGTCGGCGCCCACGCCGCAGTAGTAGGGCCCCTGCGGCGCGGGGTAGCCATTCACGGGCCAGCCCAGCGGCCACTTGTGCTCCTTGTCCAGCAGCGTGTACTCCTGCTCCAGCCCGAACCACGGCTCCGTCTCCGGCGCCTGCTGGAACAGCTTGTTGGCGGCGCAGCGGGTGTTGGTGGGGATGGGCTCGCCCTGAGGAGTGTAGCAGTCGCACATCACCAGGATGTTGTCCCCCCCTCGGAAAGGGTCCCTGAAGATGGCTTGCGGGTACAGGATGACCTCGCTGTCCTCGCCCGGGGCCTGCCCCGTGCTGGACCCRTCGTAGTTCCACTTGGGAAGCTCCGACACCGACTTCACAGGGCCGGGCAGAGTGCGGGGCTTGCTGCGCAGATCGAGACCCGATCCCCCGACCCAGATGTACTCCGCGATGATGCGCGTCTCATCGCCTGGCATCTCCAACCTCAACAAGTCGTCCGTGGTGGCCGCCATCGCTTTCGGGCTCCTATCACTCGCAGCCGCAAAGTGGTCCCCCCTCCCGAGCCCCTCCCTCCCCCTTCTTTGCCCTTCTGGGGTGACGGTCACCTGCTACCACCACCTACGAGCGAGGCAGAAGATGCTTTTCGTACTCGCACTGCTCCTCACTGGTCTCGTACTCTCCGAGAAGGAGAGAGAATCAGCTACCTGCCTTTTCTGCTCGATATATGTAGCACCTCTGAGTGGGAGCGGGTTGGAGAAGGAGAGAGAAATATGCTGCCCCAGATTGAATTGGGTAATGAACGCATTATATACAAACACTTGATGTTTACCGATGGCACACACACACACACACACACACACATATGAGTCGGTGAAAGTCCGACGAAACAGTCTGTTTGGCACAGTCATGCTTTTTTTTAGTGTATAGCGAATATGACAACAAACACACACACACACACACACACACACACACACACACACACAGAGAGAGAGAGAAGGGGGGGGGGGGGGGGGGGGGGGGGGGGGCGCACAGACTCTTAGAGTTGGCAATTCTTTTTTGTTTTTGTTTTTTTTGGTGTGACTCCGCAATCTAGGAGAACACAATGTAGAATTTTTTTATTTTCCTTTTGCAGTGGAGTTCGAACTGAAGGTCTGTATTTCAGCAGCTCAGGGGCGTAGCAACTGAGATAGGCCAGTTGGTACGCACTAGTTTTTTTTGTGTGGGAAAGTACGCAGCAGTACCCACCATATAGATCTGATTGAGGTCATTTTAGACCACCTTGGACTTTGTGCGACGTTTCCCACCGGATTCCGTCGAAAAGCTGCAATTATCATCCTCCCCACGAATAGATTGGAGCCTTGGTCCCATGATTAAATAATAATAATAATAATAATAAATAAAATAAAAAAGAACTGAACCGCGGTGACGGGGAAAAAAGAAAAACATAAAAGAAAAATCGGCGTCGCCACACTCCTCACCAAAACCCCCCCAAAAAAAAAAAAAAAAAAAAAAAATCCAAACTTGACAGTGATGGAGAGTGCATCGCCCGGCGGCAGTTGGCCAAGTACATCCGCTTCTACTGTTCATAGTAATGGATGCATTTTGGTAGACTTCGCGGAGAGATGACGAGGGCCTTTGAGCGGCAAAAGCCCGCCTGCCCCTCTTCGCCAGAGCTACCTTCTTCCCCCGAATACAACGTACGGTCATTATAGCGGAATTTGGCCGATCTTTCAGTCTAAATACAGCTATAATGAGCGTACGTTGAATTCGGGGGAAGAAGGTTGGGGAGAGCAGGAGCATGGTCCCACTAGCAACGGGGAATACGGGCGTGTTCTAGGCAGAGATGCAGAAAAGGAGTTCAATCTCGACATTCTGCACCTTTCCACAAAAAGGTCCAGATTCAGGTGTTCTTCAATCCAGTCCTCTTTGCTATTGCTAGTGGGACGTCGCCCCAGGGTTTGACGAGGATGGAAGTGGAGGGCCGTCGACGCCGAGCAGCACTTCGTTTGATTTTTTTCCCTATTTTTCCCTTTTTTCGGTGGGCCAACTTGCGAAATACCCCTGAGATTTGAGCTCTATCAGCCTCTATGCTGACAAAAAGAACATTAAGAAAATGTAGGTGCAGTAGACCCCTCTAACGCTTCAAAGGGTTGTCAAATGCCCTCTCTGATTTAAATATTTGCTTTGTACCCCTGTCACCAGGCTGTCAGGGGGTACCCAAGTTTGTGTTGTACCCCTGTCAAGGGCAAGGACCAAACTTTTTCTATTTTCAAACAAAATTTTGGAATTATTTGATGCTATTCATCTGGTTGCAGCTGGATTCGAGCTTCGGTCTGTATGTGGAGAGTTCACGGGTGTACCAACTAAGGGTCTCGCCGCACGGAACACGAAACGAAATGGAAACGAGTGCATCTGCCCAACAAAGGTGGCAAAATACACTCGTTACCATTTATAGCAAACCGATGAACCTGGCCATTTTCTGTGGAAAGATTCATTCGTTTCGTTTTTCGTTTCGTGTGCCGTGCGGCAACAACGTGAGATAGGGCAGTCGGCGAGCCCAAACTTTAGCAACGGTTACCTCCTTACAGGGGTAGAACGCAAACTTCAGCAACCCCTGACAGGGGTGGAAAGCAAACATTTAAATCCAAATGGACATTTCAAAGAGCTTATGAAATCTCAGATGGGATTTTTTCTCTACCCACATCTTTAACGAAGGGCATCTCACAAGTTTTCCCTTCGAGTTTTTGTTTACAGAAGAAAGGCGACGGGCTTGAGGTGTGCTCTGAGGACTGACCGGCTCCACCTGAGTTCGACTTACATCTGGGGCTATAGGTCCCACTAGCAAAGAGAATTGGATTGAGCGCGTGAATCTAGACGAGTGCGTGGAAACATGCAGAAAATGGAGATTCAACTGCTTTTCTGCATCTCTTCTCAAAACACCTCCAGATGCCGTCAGGGTAGCTTAATCCAATCCTCTCTGCTAGTGGGGCCTCTCCCCTGGTTCCGGCAGGCTTGGAACTTCGGTCCCTATTAGGACCTCGCCATCACAAGTCTTTTCAAGATCTCATCACATCACACAGGTCAAGACTCAACGTCAATCAGGTACACCATCCTTCATAGACCCCGTAACGACTGACTCGAAAGAGGAGAGCATGATTGATTTCATGCTAATACGCCAGTACTCACCCAATTTCATTTCAATTGAGGATCTAGTTAGTAGACAGATTTTGATACCAGTTTGTTTTTTTGAAAATGATAAAAGACACTAAAGGTATTGGCCAATAACTAGGTTTAAGGATTCTGAAGGAAAGCTGCAACTTGAAGAGGTTACAAGATTAAACAGGTGAGGTGGTTCTGGAACAGATAGCAGTTACAGATAGCAGTTAATCTCCCTACATCCCAGGGGGGAACTGCAGTTCAATAATTGGCTCATGACATGAGAATTGTGCATGCTCCTCGTTCCCATAGGAATGGTAAATCCCATTCAGGAGAGGCCTTAGAAAGCCAACTACCTCAGCTTACTTTTATTTATGGGATACTGGACCAGTTTTTCAGTAAATCCTTTCTTTTTTTTTTTTCTTTTTTTTTTATATATATATATATATATTTGGAGTCCATGGTGTTGCAGAGGCAAGTCACTGAGTGCAAGGTTTTCAGTAAATCCTAGAGAAGTAGCAGATAGATTCTTAGGCAGTTACAACAGAACAGTAGTCCGGCAGGGAAGAGTTTACCTGCTTCTTCTTTGTTCAACTTCCTCCTTTATTACTGCTTTGGAAGTTGTTACAATCAGACTGGCTTTCATTCACACTTCACATGCATGTAACAGGTTGTCGTGCAGCAAACTGGCGACAAGCGCCCACTCAACACTCAGAGATGTAGTAACCAAGAACACAGTTCAAATACAATCTCACTTCAGATGGCTATGGCGCAGATACTGTACACAGGTAAGGTGAGAACTAGGGATCGAGCCCTGGGATCTGCATTCGCTACTGCTAAGTTGCTAACAGTGTGAAAACCGTTTCACTCCCGCCGGCCTAAATTCGAGGTCCTCCGAGAATAACTCAGTCCAAGGCAGGACCTTTACCTTTCTTATCTCTCTCGTAGGCTCTAACTACGTCGGGAGCTGTTTCTAGAGGTTCGGTTCTAGTAAACCGGCGGTCGTCTTCCGGCTCCTGATAAGCAAATCGAACCTTATACTGTTTCTGCGGACGACCTCTACATTGTTAATCCAGTTTTAATATTTTCTCCAGAAGCTTGCAGACAAAGGGACGCTGGGCCCCGTTCCCAGCATAGATTACAAGCACAGGTATAGCTCTCAAGCTTGTGTTTCCGCCACGGGGCTAGGTCCCACTTACACGAATTAAGAGATATTGACCGTAAATAGCACAGATCAACGGTCAGAATCTCATATTCCGTGCAAGTGGGACCTTGCCCCCGGTTTCCAGCGGGTGACTATACGGAGCTACTACCCGTAGCTGCGAGGATTCCACTTGCCCCCGGTTTCCAGCGGGTGACTATACGGAGCTACTACCGGTAGCTGCAAGGATTCCACTCTCCGGGTTGAGATGTTGAGGGATTCCCAGGGGCTAGTCCCACTAGCAGCGTTGAGCTACCTCAGCGCCTGAATCTGGATGCTTTTTGTGGAGATGTGCTGAAATGGTGTTGAGTTTCCTGAACTGCAAGTCTCCACAAACACGTCCAGATTCAGGCATTGAGGTAGCTCAACGCTGCTAGTGGGACTTGGCCCCGGCCTCAGTTTCATAATGTTAATGAAAGTTGCAGGCATTTTATTATAAAAAAAGAAGTAAAAATAAAATAAAATAATAATAATAATAATAAATAATAATAATAATAAATAATAATAATAATAAATAATAATAATAATAATAGTAATAATAATAATAATAATAATAAAATGTGGTGGGCGCATCTGGCCATGTTTTAGCGGGAATTTCATTCTCATTTTGCCCAGTTCGAGAGTGGTGTGGGGATGCCCACAGTTCAGACCTGGACCAACTTGGAACAGCTGAAGTAGTTTTATGCCCTTTTGGTTCCCCAATTAGGTTATATGTAGCGACGGAAAGCGTTCAATAAAAGGTAGAATGCCCCACGTGGACGACGTCAAAAACTGATGAAAAACAGACAAAATTAAACACCCGCCTTTGTGACCATTACATTGCGGCATTATCACGCCATAGGGCCTCGCTGCACTACTCTCCGCATGCACAACAGCAAAAAGCACGGCGGTGCATCTTTCCATGTGCTGGCGGAAGATTCATTCTCACTTTGCACATTTGGAGAGTAGTGCAGCGAGGCCCATACTGTAGGAGGAGATTCCCATGGATCCATCTGACCCTGCGCTATGGGGAGACTCGGTGGGAAAAGTAGGTCGAGTAACTATACATTATTGCAGAATTTGCAGTGCAGCTCACGACGTGTGTATGGCCCTATGTAGTTGCACTACTCGCCATCCGCCAAGATTTCGAATGCATCTGCACAACAATGATGTCCAAATGCAATCAAAATGTTGGCGGATGGCGAGTAGTGCAACGAGGTACCGCTCCGCGACCCTGGAGAGGCCACCGACAAGGTGTGAATCTATTCCATCAAAGGGCCTCCCCACACCACTCGAGAAATGTGAAAAGGACAAAACGTGTGGCGGGTGCATCTGGCCATGTTCTAGCAGGAAGTTCGTTCTCATTTTGCACATTTCAGGCGTTGTGTGGCGATGCCCTAAGTGGCTCCTGGGGAGCTGGAACAGCTCCTTCCAGGGTTATGGGAACCATGTGGACCTCCCGAAAAACAAACAAACAAAAAAAAAAAAAACATGTGGACCTCTTCCTGACCGTTGAGGGACCGCTACGGGTATCCTTCTTTTTTCTTTTTTTTTGGACTACCGGTATTCTCGAGGGAATGTATGCCCGTGACTTCTTGCGAGATGGAGCGCCGCCATCAGTCAGCCGTAAATTTCGCGCGGGAAGGGCGAGCGGGAAAGGGGGAAAGTACGTACATCTACATTATAGATATCCTCATACTACTGTAGCGAACTGCCCATGGCCAAGTCCATCACACCGGGTTTAGCCTTCAATTCGAGTATTTTTGAAAGTGGCCAGTGTGCGGCCGTTAGATGGTCACAGCGGATGGCAGGACAGGAATTTGTGTGTACTTGAACAAAGGCTACACCTGAGCCAGTACATGCCCCCGGGGCCAAGTCCCACTAAAGGTGAGAAAAGTACATGAATGAGAACCATTCTTCTGTGCGACACGCTTGCCAGCCACAGATAGAGAAGGATCGCCAAAGATAGAGAAGGGATCGTAAGGTCGTGCTTTGGTTAGTGTGCAAAGAGGAGGGTTCATGTTTTTCGTATTCTCATTGGCCACCAAATGTGGCAGGTTTTACTTTTCAAAATTTGTCTGTTCATGGGTGAGGAATGAAAAGCGGTTCGAAATCCGCGTCAAACTGATTTGGAAAAAGAAAATTGGTGATGGGACTGTGTCAGTCTGAGGAACTGCCGCTGCACTGCTGCGGACTCTGTCAGTGGACAGGCACACACTGCCACTAGGAGCCTCAAGTTTCCTCAAACTTGAATCTGGACGTCTTTGTGTAGATGTGCAGAAATCCCGTTCTGTGGCTTCCTGAAACGCACATTTCCACAACCAAATTGTCCCAAGGTCTCTCTCTCTCTCTCTCTCTCTCTCTCTCACACACACACACACACACACACACACACACACAAGCACACACACACACAAGCACACAAACACACACGCACACAGGCACACACACACACACGAGATGGCTTGTGGAGGGAATAAGAGAGAGAATTTGGAGTTCTTAAAAACACACACACACACACGCACATACACACGCCTAGACGTGTAACCGAACAGCCCTTGGAGGGTAATACGTCAATGGATGTACCACAGGGCTCGCTGCTTAACTGTGGCCAAACGGCCGTGATCACACAGTCGGGGCTCGGCCGGGGGAGCATAAGCACATGAAAGACTAAGGGCGTCGTTCGACACTCCTCGGGGATGCGATTCCGAGGATTCCATCGTCCTTCCACCTGTCCTCGGAGCCTATTTTCGGAACAGAAATGTGAAAACACTCCGAGGACAAATCCTTGGGCTCCGAGGATTTCCCAGCCAAATCGTCCTCAGCTCCAAGGGACCTCGCGAGGTCCTTTGGAGCCCAAGGATCCGCGATTATCGGGGTGTCGGGGGCGAGTCCAGAAGGGAAAATGGAGGTCGAAGGTGGTCCAGTGATGGTCCACTGGCCGGAAGACGGACATCGCGGGCAGTCCTCGTCCAAAACGTCCACCAACGGCCTCGTCGTTTTACCATTGGCGGTGATTGGCGGTACGGCCCTGTCGGTTTGTCGGGCGGCCCCACGGTGGTGCCGTGGCGAGCGTCGGATGTCTTCGGGCGGCTCCTGGACGGGTCTTGGCCTTCCTGCGGGCTTCCCAACGGTCGAAAATACGGATTTTGTAAGCGTGCTCCCCCAGCCGGTGCTTGCAGCAATTTCGTACGTTGGCGTCTTCCCTCTCGCAACGTGTGTCTCCGGTCGCCGTGATTGCGACAGCGCAAGTGTGTGTTCTGTCTCGGCTGCCCTCTCGTTCATGGCTGACCTGTACCGCAGGCTCCCTTTGCTGCTGCCCGTCGCTATGCTGCTGCTTGCCGTTGTCGTCTTTCATATCTGCTTCCTCAGTCGTGTCCCTGGGAGGAAACAGACGCGGCGAACGCCGAAGAGGGGCGGGAAGATGGAGAAGGTACAGACGAAGACCACGCTGCCCGTACGGGCTGGGGGGTCGTCAGGTCAGCATTGCAGCAGTACGGAAGGTGGCAGGTGGCCGTACGACCCAACGCTGTACAGCCACCTGCCGTCCCACGAGGTTTCGTTGCCTCCGACTGACGACGAGCGCGACGACCCCCGATCCTCAACGGTTCCTCTAGGCAGCGGTTCGACGCAGGATTGGATGGGGAGCCAGGTGTGCAGACAAGCATCGACGTTGGCGTACACTGATCTGCTGGAGGGGTGGACCCGGGCTGGTTATGACGCAGGACTCGTAGATCTCAGCTTCGGTTTGAGGACTGGTAGTGCTGAGGATGTGACGCACACCGTTCTCGTGAGCCCAGCTTCTGGCACCAACCACACAACGCCTTCGGTGAGGGTGTCGGGCCTGCTGGGCAACCGCGCCTGGTGTTCTGGTCAGTCGGGCGACGAACGTGGACTCTTTCCGCCAAGGCGGGGGGCAGCGGACACAGCAGGTGTGGCCGCGTCGAGGACGAGGACAGGTGGATCGGCTCCCTGTGGATCGACTACGCCAGGCGGCACAATCGACGGTCGACGGGACGACGATGAGTGCTCCGCTGCGGAGGTCGTGGGATGAAAGGTTTGGGATGATCATCGGCGACAATCGCGTGAAGGGAGCACGTCCGGCATAACGAGAGGGGTGGCGAAGATTAATGTGGCGCCGGACGATAACTTCGGCGATTGCGATGGTGCAGGGGGCGAAGATTGCCCTGCAGACGACGGGGCCAATGAGAACGACGAGGACGACGACGGGGAGATGGAGATTCGTCCAGTAGGGAAGAAGTGGGGAGGGTCAAGGGCCACAAACAAGTGTACAGAACCGCGCGTGGGGCGGAGAGGCAGGAGGGGTGTGGAAGATACATTGGCAGGCGAGGGAGCAAAAAGCAGGGATTTTTGGATCGTGGAGCACATGATTGCTCTGATCCGAGCTAAAAGAGACCAAGATTTGCATCTGGCCGGCGTGGGGCACAACAGCGGAAGGATGAAGACGAAGACATGGAAGTGGGACGACGTCGAGAAGAGGCTCGTGCAGATGGGGGTGATGAGTAGAAAGGTTGTGGACTGCGGGAAAAAATGGGACAACCTGTACCAGCAGTTCAAAACCGTGCACGAGTTCATGGGAGAATCGGGGAAGCCTAATTTGTTCACACTAACGCCGGGGGTCCGGAGAGGAAGGAGCGGGGGTTCGACTTTCGGATGGATGAGCGTGTGTATTTGGAGATGACGGCCATGTCCAGGGGCGATCACACTATACACCCCACGAATCTCGCGGACACGGGTGTGGCTGGAGTTGTTCAAATGGCTGCCCCACGCGGAGGTCGGAACGAATCCGGTGGTAGTGAGGGATGCGGGGATGGACTGGACGACGAGGGATCGACGAGGGATTCAACGTTCAGTGGTGGTGGCGGTGGCGGTGGCGGTGGCGGTGGCGGTGGCGGTGGCGGTGGCGGCAAACGGAAGAATGTAAGACAACAGACCTTTGACACGATTGCGAACGTCATGAAGGAGTACGGGAATCTGATGGCGACGACGGTAGGCAGCGAGAGCAAGAGGCAGTGCTCAATTCTGACGAGGCAATGCGACATTCTCGAGCGAGAGTTGGAAGTGCAGAAGGAGCACTGCGAGAAGGCCGACCAGGCGAACTTGATGATGTGCAACGATCTTCTGGAGATTGCTAAGCCGATCCGCGAGCGATCCTAACGTCGCTCGGCCACAAATGTCCGACGTCCACGCGATTGCCACGTGTGCAGTTCTGGAGCATCACCGTTGTCGTCGTCCTGCATGTTGCAGTGCGGTGATGGGCAGGTGGTGTAGAGACGACAGGTCATTTTTGCCCGCATAGTTTATTTAAGCGTCGATTTGTTTGATGTATGTGAAGGGTATTCATTGCTGTCATGCCCTGCGGCGCGTCCTTCGGTTGTACAGTAGGTACCTTGATTTTGTATTTTGTTTACTGGCTGCTGTTGTGAGGCGTTGCCGCCATGCATGGATGTCGATCTGCAAGGGTCTTCTTTGGGGGTGTTGGAGAAGGAATAGGTGGCAGGGTGCATTTTTCGGGCGGGAGGGGAAAATGGCGGACAGGGGTGCCTCGAGTTTTTTATGGTAGCGGACTCTTTCGACCTCCCCCAGGGTCCTCCTGCGCGCCCACATGCGTTGTTGGCCATGCGAGGGATCACTAGCGGCGGGGAAAATGGTCCGTGCACGATCGGCGAAGGGGCGGGCTTTTGTGGGCGGCGAGGCGTGTCCATGGTGTTCTACGAGGGCGCACTATGTACAGAAGGAGAGTCTGGGCGCTATTCCGTATCGCAGTGATTGAATTCCCACCGCTCCAAGGGTAGCGTCTGCACACTGCGTCGTCGTCGCACGCCTGCACATCCGCTTCGCCGCTCCACGCTTCCGCTTCCGGCTACGTAGGAAGTGCACTTTCATGCACAGCGAGCACATGCTCCTTTGTGGCCGCCATCATCGGAGAAACGGCTCCGCGGCCGGTGCCTCTTCAGGCCCATCAACCACGTGCTCCTTCGTCGACGTGCTCCTTCGTCCACGTTCTCCATCTTCGACGTCCTCCCTCGTCCACATGCTCTTTTTCGGTCGCCATCGTTGTCGCGGCTCCATGGCCAGTGCCCGTTCGTGCGCATCATCGACATGCTCCTTCGTCCATGTGCCCGTCGTCGACCTCCACGCGGCCTTCGTCCATGTGCTCCTTCATCCACGTCCTCCTTCGTTCACGCGTTCCTTGTTTCTGAGTTGTGGACGAGATGGCCCCGAGGAGTGCGTCAGGGAAGGGCAGGAAAGATGGCAGAGTAGGGGAGGGGGGGGGAACCCAAAAAGGCAGAGGCCACGTGCCAAAGTCGAAAAGGCAGCGCGTTGCAAGGCGATCTCCGAACACACAGACGACTTTCAGGTAGACGAAGTGCTGATGGTGGATGCGTAAGGGACGACGGGGGCGATGCGATTGGGTTTTGGGCGGGATGGGGTTTCGAGGGAACAACTGTCCGCAATCAAACAGAGCATCATCGTTGGTGCTGCCGGGGCGTTGCCAAGGACCCCGAACGCGGTAGGGGTTGTCATCACTGAGGCGCGTGTGCCGAGGCAACTTCCGGTGGTGGTAGGCCAGGTTCAGCCACGCTAGCCACTCCCCCTACAACAGGCGGGGGCTTCATGGGGAGGGAAAACATCGTCCGAGCAAAAGGGCGAGGCGACGGCGAGCAACAGTCGGACGGCGGCGACGGATCATAGTACTAGAAGCGGACTCGCCGAAGGTGCAGAAGAGGGGAGGGTCGACGACGTCCGCCGCGACGATGGGAGAAGAGATGGAAAGCAGGAGGGCGATGACGACGACGACCGTCCACTTGTTACGAGGTTCAAGGGAGCGGCAAAGGAGGATGATCTTGAAGAGAGGTGGAAGTTGTGGGTTGATTGCGGCGCTTTCTGGGGTCAAGGCCCAGGGGAACCCTTGAGGGAGGCGGTAGGCGACTGCGCGGACTACTTCGTTGCCATCGCCAACGAAGACGCAGGAGCTGAACCGCCTTCGATGCTCATAATGCTGCCAAATGATGTGTCGCGCTTCAAGATCGAGGACCCTATGCAGCGTGAACCAGCTCTGCGCAGAGTGCGCAGCGTGGAGAAACTGGTGCTGCGCACCATCCACGGCTGGATCTTCAAATCGTCGCCGAGGTCGATTGGCTTCGCTTGTGCAGAGTCGTACATCACTGTCGACTTCGCTACAGACGTCGCACGAGCAGTTTGGCAGGGATTTGAATGGTCCAAAGTGGTTTCCCCTGCCCTCGTCTACCACACGTTGGCGATGAAGATGGACGTGCCTCTGTGGTTCGCAGGGGTGAAGATTGTGGACCGGCCGGAAGACAACGACATGGCGGCGCGGCAGGAGGCGACAATTCTTCGCTTGGCGGACTGCTGGACAGATGCAGTCTGGTGCGGACAATGGGCGGACGGCGGGCGTGTGAAACAGGAGAGGTTGTCGCGGCTTGCGGATTGTCTTAGAGCGTTATTGAGCGCGTGCATGTGGATCATGCGCATGGGTGGTGACGACGACCGTTCGCACTACGAGGCGTGGTTTTACGCGTCCATGGTCGCCAAACCCACAATGATAGCGGCGGGGTCGTACATCTTCAATTGGCGGCGACACATCATCGACACCGCCAACCTCGTCTTGGATCGTCTAGGGAAGGCCCACCTGACGCTGGAAGATTACCCGCATTGCATCCCGGAATGGTCTGATTGTGGGTTGGTGTTCGGGCATAACGCGGCCTTGAAGAATGCAGAGGAAGCCACAAAACACGGTTGGATCGGTAGCGGGCCTGTGGCAGACGACGATGGAGATGAGGGTAGTTGACACGTGGGTTCCTCCATAAGGCAGCGGCGGGGTGCAGATCGTCGACGGATTGGCGCGTGGGATCAGGAAACGACGAACTGTGCGCCTTCAACTGCAGACGTTAGTGCACGTGCGGGATGGGTGTTGGCGGGTGTTGGTGGTTGAGCGGGGGGAAGATGCGCGGTTCAACGGCGTGGCGACATCAGCAGATGGCGTCGAAGTAAATGTGTTGTGAACGATTTTTTTTATTTTTTATTTTTCCCCTTCTTTCTTGTGATTGGAGCACACTTTACAGTTGTGTTCCACAAAAGGGTATTTTAGCTCAGTGGACGACACCTCCGTCTTTTGTGTGGGCCGTTTGGAGGGTGAATAGCCAGGATAAAAGTGGATCGCCGCCTCAACATTGTTGTGTCATTGAATGAATTTCCTCACATTTATGTTTCTGTGTCGACGACGTGTGTTTGCATGTTTAGGATTGCTCACGCAAGACTATTTTTTTTGTGTTCTATGTGGGTTTATCATGTGTCGCATGCGTTAGTGGCCATCGCATTCTCGTCCACGTCTTCTTATGTATGCGGCCCTTCATTCGATCTTAGGAATCGTGCCATCGTTATCATCGTCGGCACCTGAGAAAACAAAAGAAAATAATGAAAATAGGAAGGAACCTATCCACGCACTTTCATTGTCATCTTTTTATGTTTGTTGGCCACCTTTCCGTTCATAATGACAGTGCTAAATTGTGATGATCGCCAACACCGAACGAAAGCGAATTAAAAAAAATATATAAAATACAAAGGAAGTTCACCGCGAGCAATATAAAAATTTCCCAGAATTAAATAATCATTCTAGGGTAAAATTACATTCTAAATTTTAAATTTTCATTCCATCTTAAAAAATGTCATTCCAATTTTAAAATTTTTCATCTTACTTGAAAACTTTCCTTCCTAGAATAGGGTATCCCTTCTTATTTGAACTGCATGCTAGAGATGGAATGAAAGTCTGGATGAGTTCATGAAATATTCTGATTGGACCGTCATTCTAAGTAAGGATTTCCAGTCATAAATAGGTTAATCCAATCTAAATTAGACGATATTTGTTGTAGTAGAATGAAAGTCTAATTAAAA
>BFEA01000519.1:611352-628164 GCA_003427395.1 Chara braunii | reverse complement strand
GGGGGGAGAGAAGAGATAGTCACGGGACCTACCTCCTAGTTGGAATTGGCCAATAGAGGCGGTACATGGAGGGGATTTCACGGGGACGACGAGGAGGAAGTGGGGGTAGGAAGCGATTCATCCCTTCCATCGTTACCGGAAGCTCCTCATATCGGATGATCCGGTGCGGAGGGAAGCGAGGTAGTCACGATAGAAGGAGGAGAGGGTGCGGAAAAACGCCGCTCGAAAGAACTCGAAGTGGCGACAAGCGGGGATTGTCCCGATGGCTACGCAGTAGACTTCTACCACGTTGCATCATGGCCAGGCAGCGCTGAACAGCAGGATATGCCAGCAGAACGTGGGGGCAACGGGTTGAAGGGATGCGTGGGGATAGACGTTAGCGAGTAGGCGGGTAGAGTAGAAGTCGCGGAAGAGATGGGGGAGGAAGGGATGGGGAGGGAAGGGGACGGGGATGCGGATCTGCTCGAGGACGAAGGCCTATCGCCCGCATCTGTACGTTGACGAACTGAGGGACGGGTGGGGCTGGGGGAGGAGGGGGATCGGCTCCGTCTCCGTCACACGGTACTTGAGGTGGCGGCTGCAGGGTCGCCATCTTCGGGCTTTGGCGGCTCCGGATCTCTGGTTGGATCGTTGCTGATGTGCAGGCTGGCTTCGCTGGCGAACTCTAGTTGGTGCTTCCCGGTGGCAATTTCTTCGCGCTTTCGTGCCGCTTCCGAATCTTCCGCCTCCGTTCCCGTGCGCGTCGGTTCCTCCGGCAAGGCTTCCCAGTCATATCTGGTTTATTCTTCCTCCTCTTCTCCTTCACTCAGCTCGCCCTCGCTATATTCGCTATAGCTTCCCTCCTCCGATGTTTCCTCGTCTTCATCCTCCTCGTCGTCGTCGTCGATCACCACTTCCTCTGCCCTCGGATAGAAGGCGTGAGGGATGATATCATACGGCTTCAGATACTCCTGCCGCGACGGCAGCATGTCTTCGTCCCTGCGCTCCTCCAAGCACGCAGTCCACTGAAGATATGGATCTAATGACCGCTCGAGAACATGCGGAGCAGGATTGTCGTCACTCTGTGAATAGATGTCGGGCGAGAGATCGTCCGCTAACTGCACGATCGGCGCGATGAGCTCCTGTGCAATCAGCTGGCGGCGCCCCAGCCGTACCGATCCAAAGAGAAAGCCAAGAAGATCGCCCTCCACGTTAGTCCTCCAAGCTTGGATGATTAGCAGCTCCGGATTTTCGATCCACGCAGGATGCTCGCCGGTCTGCGTCCACGTCACCTGCACTCTGGCCAAGCAAAAAGACAGCTCCTCAAAATTTTCGCGCCACAGCCGCCAATGCCTAGGAGTGATAAGAGGGACTGAAAGAGGCTCGAATGAGAAGGAAAGAGAAGGATGAAGATCGGATTGCCAGAAGGTGGGGAAGAGAGAGGGGAGACCCAAGATAGAGAGAGGGGCGAGAGGATTGGCGTGGTTCATTGGGGATGTGGGAAGGGGACAAGGGTGGGAATCACAACTGGCCGATCGAGCGGAGAACGGCGGATGTCGCCAAGATCCGGCGCAAAGGTCGGGATGAGATTGTGCCCAGGTCGGGCGAGAACGTGCTGCCACACGTTGGACACCTGCTCCGTCCACTCGCGCAGTGAAGTCAAGATCGCGGTATGCCTTTGCAGATTGACCAAGCTGATGTCGCCGCTGAACGCCGCGACCGTGGTGACGTAGCTCGTTCTGGGAGCCGCTCGCCGATGAACTGCGATTACCTCCGCAAATACTACTGCGTGAGGACTCCCCTTGATTCGAAAAATGGCGGCGGCACAGATACCCACGTCGCAGAAAAATTGCGCCAAACGCCGAAGATCCGTATTGAGTCGAGGATGACAAACTTGTCGGATCTATGAGATGTGGCCACGGGGCTGCAATAGTTGTTCGTCAAGAACCTGCTCCGTGATGAAACTCATGGCGAGGTCGGAGAGGAGGACGAAGGACAAGAGGGAGAAAGAGGAGAGAGAGTTAGATCGTCGTCGTTCTCCTCGCTTTCCGAGGAAGAAGAGGGAGGGAGATCAGAAGGAGGAAGAAGACGAAGGTAGGAGATATGCCAGACGATGGGGACAGAGCTATGGCTGGCACTAGCCTCAGGTGCGATGCGCACCGTGTTGGCGTTGTTGGGTCCAAGCTCGACAATGCGAAAACAACCAGAAAACTTGGGACGAGTTTCTGGTCGCGTGCACATTTACATACCTGCACTACGTCCCCTAATTTATATTGATGTTGGGGCCCAACATTTCCATTCCGAGCCTCGTAGCTACTGACCTGTCTACCGTGGGCCAATTCGGTCATCCTTTGCCTTTTTCGGGTTAGCTTCGGGACGACCCGTTCCATTAATTCGGTGTACCTTTTGGCCTTAGCCTTAAGAGTTGCATGCGTGCCTCTACCCCCTGCTTTGGCAATTTTCGAGTTACCCCGATAGTCGACACAGGGGAGGCTATTAGTTCGAAGTTGAAAAGGGGTAAACCCCGTGGATTCGTGAGGGGTGGCCCGGTGGATCCCGACGATGTGATATACGATCTCGGGCCAAGGACGCGTGTCGTGTGCCGCTAAGTTCCTGCGAAGGGCAGTTTTAATCATACGGTTGGCATTTTCGGCCAACCCGTTCGACTAGGACACGTGGGGTGCCGTATGTCGGAGCGTGACGCCCCTTCGCGCAAGCAGTTCTTCTACCTCACCCTTAAATTCAGACCCATTGTCGGTCAGAATTTCTTCCGTATCTAGATGGGTATAGAGGAAACGTTCGATGTATGTGGCTATTTCTGCCGCTTTTCGGGTCTTACAGGGATAGACTTCGATGTACTTGGAAAAATGGTCTATTAATACTAACAGGATAGAATATTCACAGCGGTTTGGGCCAGGTGGCACGTCGATTTTTGTCGTGTCCATATTGACTCGCTGGAAAGGACACTCTTCTTCCGTTGGTACGATCGTGTTTGGTGCCCGTATAGGGGCGCGATCAGCGGCACAGACCAGACAGTTAGCGACAATGTATTTGACATCATCTCGTATATTGGACCAGAACAATCGGTTCTGATCTACCGTTGCCTCTGTGACACGTATCGCGAAATGAGCGGCCTGTTCTTCTTGAGCAGATCGGATGCAATCATATCTCTAGAATGGATGGGGAACCGTCAACCACGAACCCGATCCGTTAGTTTTACGTTTCTCCAAATGACCGTTGACCCATCGATAGTCCCGAGATCTCTCGGTCGCCCTACGTCTGTCGTGTTTGGTAAGGTGACCCAATGATAATCCCGCTAATTTCACCTATAAAATTTTATCCGCCCAAACCTCCGCTCGTCGGTATTTTTCGTCGTATTCAGGGTCGTCCGTACGGGCGACCTCGAATCGAACCTCCATGGGGAGTTTGTTCATTCTACACAGGGGGCACCTCCATTCCTTGCTACTCGTCCGATATCGAACGCAGGCCCCGTGCGCACGATTGACACATGGCACATTCTACCCAGTCGACAAACCCGGTTTTGAAAGGATGACAGTCGACCCCATAGACCCGTGCAATGCACGTGCAAAAATAACAGAATTTATCGGGGAGGGTGGCAAAGAAGGCTGAGGTCGTGAGAGGGGCAGAATTAGCAGGAGATGAAGGGGTTGCGGAGGCAAGCGGGGTAGTCATGATGACAGAGGAGGAGAGATAGGACTGAATTGTGGAGAGAATTAGTCCTCGTGTAATTTACAGCTTCGACAGGATTTCCACTTGGCCGTATCAAGGTCTGATCTCTTGTTCGGGTTCGTTCCACGAAGTCACCTCCTCACTCTTCGAAACTTTCTCAGGCCGGTGCAGTCGTGTCCGTCCGTCCGCATTCCCGTGTCTCTGTGCTTCCGATGACGAATGTCAAAGTCCATGCTCTGCAATACCGTTGCCCATCACCCGATCATGCCCAAGTAATCCTTCGATTTCTTCAGAGCCAACAGGGGCTCATGATCAGTTACCAAGGTGAACTGAAACCCGTACAGGTAAGCGCAAAAGTGGCTGATTCCCCAGAGAGCCGGGTAGCATTCCATCTTTCGAGCAGCGTAGTTGCGCTTGCAAGCAGGCACCGATTTGGACGCATACTCCAGTACACTCTCGAGTCCGCTTGGTCCCACCTAGGCAAGGATTGTCGAAATTGCCTCTGGCTGCCAGTCAGTGATGAGAACAAAAGGTTTTTGCGGCCTTGAGTTTGGAAAATGCTTGATCGCATTCCGGCGTCCAGATCAACGGCTGATCTTTGCGCAGCAGATTCGTGAGGGGTCCCACAATCGCAGCGAAGCCCTTGATAAATCTTCGGTAGTACGAGGCCAGGCCCAAAAAGGCGCGAACTTGCGTGATAGTTGTAGGCACCGGCGCATCCCTGACAGCTGCCACCTTCTGCGACTCCGAGTGGAGTCCCTTGTCTGTCACCACGTGCCCTAGGAAGGAAATGGTGGTGAGGAAAAACTAACACTTCTCAAGCGCCACTTTGAAACCCGCATCTCGTAACGCGTGCAACGCCCATTCGATGTGCTGCACGTGTCCCTTGTAGAAACTTGAGTACACCAAGATGTCATCCATGTACACGATCACGCAGTAGTTGATGATGCTCTGCGCCAAACGAGTCTTCCGCACGAAATTATGAAAAACCATGTTCATGGCTCGCTGGAAGGTCGCGGGGGCGTTGCAGATAACCATTGGACATCGACTCCACTGCCACGTACCTTCGAAAAGCACAAATGCTGTTTTCGGACGATCTTCTTCTCGAACAAGAAGATGATGAAACCCATGACGAAGATCAAACTTGCTGAAAAATCGAGCACTCCCAATCGCATCCAACAACTCATCAATCCGGGGGAGGGGGTAGACATCTTTGATCGTGATATCATTCAACTTTCGATAATCAATGCAAATGCGAATCCCTCCAGCCTTTTTAGGCACGATTACTACGGAAAAAGACCAGGGACCTATGGTGGGTTCGATCCATCCATTAGCTTCAAATTTTTTAATTCGCTGAAAAGCGGCCGCCCATTGAGCTGGCGAGTATCGGTAAGGAATGCAGCTAATGGGTGGATGGTCTCCCGTGAGAATGGCATGCTTGATCACAATGGTTAAGCCGATGTCATTATCGTGTATGCTCAATACTTCTCGGTAACCATTTAACACACAGATTAACGACTTCCGAAGTTCCTCGGGAACGTGACTTGGTACGGTGATCGTTGATTCTCCGGAAATCTTAAGGGGCATATCGACCCAATCAACTGGTCGTTCCCGTCGATCGTAGACACTAGAGAAAACGAAGCTACTGGTGCGAATAAAGAAGACAATTGCTATCATTTGGGACACAACGGGCCTGATCATCTCCGTTTCTTTAGTTTCAGCATCTGTCTCTGAGCCAACCGAGGCCGGTTCCACAATTAGCCCCGTTAGATCCGTCATTTCTTGCATCAAATCAGGTACATCACTTACCTATGCTTCCGCCTCCTGTTTAATTAGAGCGATGGTGGCTTCTATCGTAAGTAACGATCTGGGCGGAAAAGCAGAAACATCCAAATATTGTTCTGTTTGCTGATAACGCGTTCGTAAGGACAGAGTTCCTTCGTACAAGGTGCGAGGGGGTTCCAAATCATCAGCCGGGTCAGATACTTGTAATATGGGTTCCCCAAGCAGGACTGAAGGACAAACTGGGGTTATCGGAGGCGCAAGCACGCTGTCTCCTGAATCCACGTGGAAGCTTCGGGCAGGGTCAGGACACACTTGGAATTCTTCGGGAATTTCGTGTTTGAAAAATTCAACCAGGTGCTTCCATTCATCTTTGCTAGGCAGCTCTTCCTCGTATTCCTGTTCCCTGATTCCACTACCGATATCTGAGGAAGAACACTCCTCGGGATTAATGTATCGAATCATCCTTATTTGAGCCGAGTTAGGGGTTCGTTTTATTATTCGGGTGGAAATTCGCAAAGGAACAGTTTGAGGCTTTCCCCCAGTTTGAGTGAGAACCAGTTGTTTTGAATCGAAATGCAATCGTGCGCCCACCGCCATCGCCCAAGGTAGTCCCAACAACACAGTTAAGGAACGTATATCTATCACGAGCGCATTGACAAGGACGTGTACTCGTCCGACTTTTACAGCCACATTCTCAATAATGCCTTCGACAGCTTCCAGCCAAGCCTCGGGATGGGTATGGTTAGGGAAGAAAGGGAAGGGGGCGAGGATGCTAACGATCACCCTAGTACCGCCTGCCATCGGCATGGCGGGTGCAACTGCACCAGATTGAGACCTGGTCACCGGGCGATCCCGACGAGCTAGTTGAGGGCCTCTCCAACCTCTCGCCAGTTCGATTTACTATCACCAGAACCGACACGTGTCGGCTCCGATACCAACCTCACGCCCTGTGCCGTCTTTCGTTCGGAGTGTTAGGCGTGCGAAAAGAGGCCCAGAAAAACAGCAAGATGGGGTGTGCCAAGGATTTTTGGAAATTGAGTGTGGGGCATAGATGGAACTGAAATCCCTCGTGTTGGTCTGATGAAGCAAGTCGATTGCTTTCGCGCGTCGCGAAATGCGCGTGCGGGCACGACGCGAAAAGAGAAAAATCCAAAAAGTATTGTCGGGCTTCCCACCGGGCTACAGCCCGTCGTTTAGAACGGAAAGGATTTGGTACGCTTCACATGTTTCGTTTTCATATCAAATCTCGACGTCGTTCGCATGTCAGTTCCGAGTCTAACGTAGATGGTCTCAGCCGCGTGGCTCTTTCTTTATGCTCGTCTTCACTCCGCACACGGTAGTGGAAACCCCTGGATTCGTAGCGCTCAGAACGCTGGCATTCGGTGCATAGAGTGCGCGGCCAGTGGGGTTGTACTGCCGTCCACAAGATGACGATCAACTTGCTGAATGGCAACAATATCGAGTAAGGTGGGAAGTGCGTATCGATAATGACAAACCCAGCTTCCACGAACCCTGAGCAACGATTTGCCGGAGGGAAGTAATACAACAGAAAAATTCCCATGAGAAATGAAATTTGAAAAAACATTCCATAAAAAGAAAATTCTTCATATTTATGAATTATCATTCCAATGTTTGTCCAATTTTAAAATTTTGAATTTAATTTGATAAGTTCCCGTCGAATTATGGGTTTTCCCTTCCAACTACATCTATTCGTTCAAGATGGAATGAAAGTCTGGACGAGTTTATGAAATGTCTTGATTAGAATTTCATTTTACTACAATAAATATCGTCTAATTTAGATTGGATTAACCTATTTATGACTAGAAATTCTTACTTAGAATGACAGTCCAATTAAAATATTTCATGAACTCATCCAGACTTTCTATCCATCTCTAGCATGTAGTTCAAATAAGAAGGGATACCCCATTCTTGGAAGGAAAGTTTTCAAGTAAGATGAAAAATTTTAAAATTAGAATGACATTTTTTAAGATGGAATGAAAATTTAAAATTTAGAATGTAATTTTACTATAGAATGATTATTTAATTCTGGGAAATTTTTCTGTAGCACCGCCTACCGATTTGTGCAACAGCTTCTCGTACGCCCCACTCGCATACACGTGTCCTTCCCTCGTTGTAGGTAAAAGGTCGTGTTGGGACGAGAGGTACAAGAGGCTGATGCCTGATCGGAGGGTAGTGGTCAGTTCACATATCAATCGATTGTAAAGACCTTGCGACATCATCAAGAAAAGAAAACACTCGCGCAACTCACAATCAACCCCTTTCAACACGAGAGAGAGAGAGGGCAAAAGAAGACACTTCCACAACTAGGTCATGCATATAACTAAGGGACCGATCCGCGACTCAGGTTTAGTGAGCCAGCGCGACGTTGATCCCAGGCGCCTTGTTTCTCGAGCCCGCCCCGTAGCTCGGATGCTGATGTCGTGCAGCATAAGGCAGATGGTATGCGCAGTACATTCAGATCTACAGATCTAAACACTCTTGCATTCCCGAACAAAATCCCGAAAATAATCGTCTGATCAACGCAAAAAAGGGGGTCACACATCTCCATACATACATCCACTTGTGGAATGTACGAAAAATGAGCCATGCACAGGAAAAGATGAATCGCTTGCACAGTACACACGCATCCACCGTTCACAAGACAAAAAGACGGGGTCCTTGCATAGGAGGATTACCCAGGAAACTAATGGAAGAGTTCCAGAAGAAATTCTTTTACGCAAGGGAAACATACAGATTCATAATCATCCAAGAGAGAGAAAGGGAGAGAAGGAGAGAAGCATCGAGACACATCATTATTCAAAGATAAAGGAGAAGGGGAAGGTGAGGGAGGAGAGTCGAGATAGGAGATGACACAACCCAAAAGGAGGAGGTTCAACATTGTCAGAGAAAAAGATCCGCAACAACAAAGGCGCATTCCCCGTTAATTCCAATATGGCCCCGAGCCAATCACTCACTCAACTCCACTCATCGATCCTCATAACCGCACCGACGATCCCGACCGCCACATGCTAACTCTCACCAGTGTCGTAAACTCGACACGGTTCGCCCAGATCCCACAGTCCGTCGTGGCGATCCAGCGTGCAACCGGCCAGCCTATCGTCAGCCTGACAGGACTTTCCGACTCGCACCAAACACTCTGCCTGGCCGCTGCTTCCCGGAAGCTGGCTTGAGAGTCGAGAACATAAGAGAGATTTGCGGGCGCGCTTGCGGGTTTTATAGTTGCGACCAGGGAGACAGAAGGGGGAGAAAGCGACGGGGAAGCTGAGGTGTAAGAGGAGAAGCAGGAGGAGAAGACTTTGAGAAGAGTGCTCTGTGAACGCCATGTTGATCCCTCGGAACTCGAGGTTCAACCAATCGGATTCGTTGCGCAATAGGAAGATCCTATTGATCCACGCATCTGATTGGCGAACGGGAGTTATCGACGGATCGACCGGGCGTCGTGCGTTGGACTGAGAGGGTGAGAAGAGAAAAGGCGCGAGAAGTAGCGCGAGACGGGTCCAAGATTCAGATGATCAAGAAAGGAAAATGGGCGCGCAAAGAGCAGAGCGGGAGAAAGAGAGAGAGAGGGAAAACAGTTACAGGGAGAAAGAAAGAGGAGGGAGAAGGGGGGGGGGGGGGGGGGGGGGGGGGGGGGGGGGGGGGGGGGGGGGGCAGAGGGGAAAGAGCTTTTGTGTGCGCCGCGCCGTCAACAAAAGGAGAGAAAAAAAAAAGGCACCGAAACAGTTACAGATTGCTTTTATCCTAATTCAAAATTGAAATCACCATATCCGCGCGCGAAAGAGCGACGCGGGAAAATAAAATCCTATGCCTATTCGTATTCGTATGAAATTCCGAGAGTTTTTCCCGACGCGACCAAGAACATTCACACACACGAAAAGGACACGTCGACGTTCCGCTTATCCCGCAATTCCCAACTGCCGAACCCAACTCCTAGTGCGCTCGCGAAGGCGCATGTAATGTCCTATGTATTTCCCGAATTGCAGAAAGGAAAAGCAGAACCCGGGAGTCGAAAAAGCTTCCGAAAGATGGGAGCCAAAAACGCGGTACCCAAAATCAAGAAAACGAAACGGGGTTTTTATGAGGTTGGTATGATACAAGCAAAAAAAGGGTACGAAAGATAGCACGGGTTCGGGAAGTGGTTCGTCACACCCCTTCCCCTCCCTCCCTCCCTTCCTTCTCCTCCCCCGTGTGACACCCAAAACCTCACGCCCGGCGCGACTTCCAGATTGGAGTGGGATGTGGGCCTGGAAGTGCGAAAAGGGGTGTACCAAGGATTTTTGGGAAAGTGGGGGTGGAGTCCGAGGTCGGAACTGAGATCTCCTATGGCAAGGTTTGAGAGGCATAAATGCAATGGAGCTAAGGGTGGGAGTTACCTCCGGTCGGATGGCGGTCGAGGTCATGCAGCATAAGGCAGATGACATGCGTGGTGCATTCAGGGTCGTCCGATCCGTATGTTTTGGTGGCGGCGGCTCGGGGAGAGGCCCGCCCGGGATGGTTGTGATTCCGATGAGTCAGACCTTCGGGTGCAGACACGTGGCGTTTGTCGTCGCGCGTTCTGGTTAGGCCCCGTGGTTTCGGAGGCTCGTTGATTGTTGCGTCGCCTGAAATTTCTGCAAGGCGTGCGGGGCCAATACAGGGCGATGGAATTCCACGGAACCGCTGTGAGTTGGTGATACGGAAGGAGGACACGAAAGGGAGGAAAATTGGTGGCGATAACGATGAAGCCGGGGGATATGAAGTATTGCGTGTTATCCGTAGTGGGATAATCGGGGCACCTTGGATCACTGGTTACGGCACGGTGAAACTCCTTGGGGCACAATCGATTCTCGGTTAGGCAGGGGAATTCCGGGTATCTTTGCCTAATACATTCTCAACCCAAAAGTCGAAGTACTCCGAGTCCCAGGAGCTCGACATCTTGTCATTGCGGGGTAGTGGAATCCCTCCGTGCGTATCTGACGAGCGGGGGAATCTCCCAATAGGGTATCGGGAAATCCCTCTATCTTTAGGTGGGTGAAGGAAGGAAAATTCCCTGCTCGTCCGATCACCACGTGTGGACACATGTAGGCTGCATAATTTCAATCGCGCTTGCGTGTATCAACGCGAGGTGTTGCGTGCACCCGGGCCTATTGGCTATCAAAGTGAGAGTTTAATCCCTTATGCAAAGATCGTCCCCTGTCCGGGATGCTACCCAATCATCTAATCACTCAGCAATCATTTTCGAGCATGCAAGGTGTCATTACACATCAGTCATCTCAGCAACATCAGTTCAACAGCGGATCAAAGTGACAAGCATTAAAGAAAGCAATTACGACAACTTATGCAAAAATGACAATTCAAATTCGTCCATCCCATACATGCAAAAGAGGAAAGACCGGGACAGAATGGGATATCATACAATGACCGGTATCGAAACAGATGTGCCGAAGAGAAATGAGAGCGAATCGCTCGAACCGAAATCAAAATTTATATACAAAAACAAAGAGGGGGACAAAACAAAGAAAATCGCAAATCCACGTCCATCAACCTCAGCTCCCTCTTCCTCTCTCTCTCTCTCGATGCGGACAGTCCGTCGTCGTGCACCAACCCACGAAGTCGTCACCCCGCTTAGTCCTCCTGCACCCGTCAGGTTCGCCCGCGCGCTACAGTCTGTCGTAGCCCCACACGATAACCCCGCGCACTCGGCACCAGCGCGTCGGGTCGCCTGACTCCTACTTCAACTCACCTCTTACTTCGCTCGTGGGTCGACCCTCACTGATCGCGCTACCCTGAGCTTCCAACAACTGATTAAGAGAGCTATCTAATTGCGCAGCCGGAATTTATAGCGTGTATGTATGAGCGAGGAACATGGAATTGCAAGGACTCAGAAAGGAGATTAGGAGAGGGAGCGCCTACTTTCTTTATGGCTAGACTGCGGCGTGGGGGAGGTAGCCACTCTCCACGCATCGATCCGATCATGCAGCCTGCGGGCTTGACAGCCACAACAAAAAGAAAAGGAAACAGCGGGAAAGACGAAGCTCAGGAAGAAAGATACAGTTACAATGGCGCCCCGCCCAAAATTACGGTTACACGCACGATTAAGGGCGCCGACTAATCAGAGCTCCGCTGCAGCTGCAAAAAGAAGCGGGCAAGAAAAACAACGCGCGGCAAAAAGATATCCCGAATCCCGAAATTCCTAAATTCCTAAACTTATTGCAAAAGGAACTTTTAATAAAGCACAAATCCCGAAAAGAAAGTCCATAATTCTGAGAGCCTTAAGTGCTTGACAAGATTCAAAAAAGAAATTCAAAAGAAGCAAAACTTCCCGCGCGACCTCCACGCCTCAAACGTGACAACAGAACAAGAGAGAAGCGACGTCAACCATTATTATTTGTGCCTTTGTCGACGCGTCAGCCACTCAATCGGCCTTCTCGGGACTTGCCCGGCCCTGAACCCAGCCATCCGAAAAGAAGCGATGCAAAAAGACGAAGAAGCGAGGACACCGATGCAATTTCCCTTCGATCGCAATCTCCTGTAATTGGCCCATCCTTCCCAGCTCAGTACCCCTCATCCTTCCCAGCTCAGGACCCCTCATTGTCATCGCGCAGAAAATCGCGTGGAGCAGAAAATGGTTCGTCACACGCTTGTCTGTTCATGTCTGTCGCCACGCATATGTGCCTTTTCTGGGCCCCGCCTTGCCTCTCTCTCCTGTAATTTGAGACTGAATCCACCGCTAGAACATGGAAAGATACATTGCCATCTTTTTTTTTTTTCTTTTTTTTTTCAAAAAAGTAATCTATATTTTTCTCTCAATCTATTTCATCTGTCTTGGTGGTACGCATCTATCTCATCCTCTCACTGGTCTATTTATCGTATGGGGGAACACCAACCAACCCGGCCCACTGGGTAGGTTTGCACCACAGCTGTGGTGCGAGAGCAGGGACTATGGGGGAACACCAACCAACCCGGATCTCTCCCCAGCCCACGGGGTAGGTTTGCACCACAACTGTGGTGCGAGAGTAAGGCTGTACCAGTCCCTCATCACGGTGACGAGGGGTGGGCAGGCATTGCCGATGGGAGAAAGAGGCGGTGCTAGCGCCGAGCAATGGCCAGTCGCTGGCCAGTCACTGCACCTCCGCCTACCCCCCCCCCAACCCCACATGGTGGTGTCTAATGGCCAATGTTGTGGCTGCATAGCAGCCAACAACATCAGCCAAGGTCCTGGCAATGCTGGCTGCACCTCCGCCTACCCCCCCCCCAACCCCACATGGTGGTGTCTAATGGCCAATATTGTGGCTGCATAGCAGCCAACAACATCAGCCAAGGTCCTGGCAATGCTGGCTTGGGGGCCCAACGGGTTATCTCTAGCTGGTAGAACACGTACGTGAGGCCAATGGGGATTGAACCCATGACCTCCTGAATGCAACTTCTGTGCCTTACCAACTGAGCTAGGCCTGCGCATGTGGAGAGTAGTGCAGTGAGGCCTGATGGCACTCATAAATCGAGAGAAATGCTGCAAAATTTCCCCCCTCCCCCCAATTTTCTTCCCCCTCTTCCCTTCCTTTCCTCTCCCGACCCAATGCCCGAGGCCCTCCCTCCACTACTGAGCAAAAAGCAAAAACCAAAAAATAGATGCTGTCCGCAGATCACGCCCACTATCTCCTTTTTTTTTTCCCTTGGTCTTTTTTTACCCCCCTCTCTACCTCTGACTTTCACGCTCATCACCCTCCCCTCCCGTTCATCTGAGGGCCTAGTTGCACTACTTGCCATACGCCAAGTTTGGAGAGTAGGTGCCAGGTTGCACTTACTCGCCGAACTTGACGAATGCAAAATGTGTCAGATGGCTCGCCACATTGTCGACACAAGTTGTGGAGAGTGAATTCGGTTTCCCCGCCTGTGCACGGCGGTTTGTGGAGAGTGGTCCTCGGACCTCTCCACAAAACAACTTTCTGGAGAGTGCAGGGCTTCACGAGTAGACATCAGGTAGACAAAAATTTTTAACTTTTCTGTAGAAGAAATATAGTGGCAAGTAAAGTGCAACCAGGCCTCGAGTTCGACGCGATTCTCAGTTTTTTCACTCTCCACGCATCCGCCACGAAATGTGACGGATGGCGAATAGTGCAACTAGGCCCTCAGCGAAAAAAGCAAGGCCTGGGTTGTACCCATTGAGATCTAGAGTACCTGGAATACGGTACTCCCTACAGAGTCTCGAGGGTACAAGGTGGGAAACCTCGTCATGACAACCCCGGCTCCACACGGCTATTAGCTGGTCCGACGGGCCTCTCTTTTGGTTTGATGGATCTTCCTTCGGATTTCTGCAAATCACCTGCTCCAGATAGAACTCTGTAGTTTGCTTTATATCTTTGGGTATTTGTCGTTTCTTGGCTAGTCACATTAGACTATGGTCTCCTGTCAATGTAAGCAAGGTCTCTTCATTGGAGGTAGTCCGAGAACTGTCCTCTTTCCTGTAACATCTTTAAGCGAAGCTGGGTAAGGCTCCCAGTCAGAATAGCAGAATAATTGCTTAATTTGCTTAGTGGTTGCCTCTCTTATTTCTGGGTTTGGAATTTGTTAGTCCAGCTGTGATTTTCTTTTTTGGTTGAAGTTGTCGTACATGGGACACTGGACCCGGTTTCCAGTAAAGCCTAAACTGGGTATTGGCCCCAGGAATTCCGGGTTGAGATGCTGAGGGATTCCGATTTATGCGTGTCATCCTTGCGCAGGGGCCATGCTAATCTTCTCTGTATCGTTCCAATTTTAACGGATGTCCTCCAATTTTCTATAATACAAACTGCGCGAAAAAACAAAAAAAAACAAAACAAAAAGCAAGGCAGGCGGGCTTGCCGCTCGAGCCTCACCGTAGATCACGTGCTGCTCACAAAAACATGAAAAACTAACAACAGGTCATCCTCGCCCCATATGGGCGGATGTTGGCAGTATCCCCCCCAAAAAAAAATAAAAATAAAAATAAAAATGCTGGCAGTAATTGCGGTCGGAAACGTCGCAGAACCTCCAGTTTTTTTTTTTTTTTTTTTTTTTCTCGGAAGCTCTAGGAGTTTTGTCCGTCATGCCCTCAATCAAACTCGCACCATATATGGGCCTCGCTGCACTACTCTTGAAATGCACAAAAGACAAAAATCATGGCCGTGTATCTTTCCATATTCTAGCGGAAGATTCACTCTCGTTTTGCACATTTCGAGAGTAGTGCCCTTCTCTCTCCTAGAATTGCGAAGTCTGGGCCTCGCTCCACTACTCTCGACATGCACAAAAGACAAATTTAAAATCATGGCGGTGTATATTTCCCTGTCCTGCTGGAAGATTCACTCTCCTTTTGCATTTTTCGCGAGCAGTACTGCAGTGGAGCGCAGCCCTCTACCCGAGATCGAAGAGTCCGTACCGTGAACAAACCCGTGGTGCTGTTGTAAACTATTACGCTGCCCAGTTCCAGTTGGGCACCACTTGCATCTCTCTCTCTCTCTCTCTCTCTCTCTCTCTCTCTCTCTGTGTGTGTGTGTGTGTGTGTGTGTGTGTGTGTAAAAACTTTAAGTAAGGATCGAACTGCAGTGGAGCGCAGTATTGGCGTGGACCGAGCTAATCAGTACTAAGCAAGCGGGTGCTGTATCGGCGTGGACCGAGCAGCACGGAGCATCTTCCAAGATCCAACCTTGCCGACATCGCTCGTAGCCAGTGGGAGGCTTGACCGCTTTGCAGCGCCCGTAGGTTCATAGGTGGTGGTTGTAGGTGACCGTCACCCCAGAAGCGCAAAAAAGGGAGAGGCTCAGGAGGGGGGACCACTTTGCGGCTGCGAGTGATAGGAGCCCGAAAGCGATGGCGGCCACCACGGACGACTTGTTGAGGTTGGAGATGCCAGGCGATGAGACGCGCATCATCGCGGAGTACATCTGGGTCGGGGGATCGGGTCTCGATCTGCGCAGCAAGCCCCGCACTCTGCCCGGCCCTGTGAAGTCGGTGTCGGAGCTTCCCAAGTGGAACTACGAYGGGTCCAGCACGGGGCAGGCCCCGGGCGAGGACAGCGAGGTCATCCTGTACCCGCAAGCCATCTTCAGGGACCCTTTCCGAGGGGGGGACAACATCCTGGTGATGTGCGACTGCTACACTCCTCAGGGCGAGCCCATCCCCACCAACACCCGCTGCGCCGCCAACAAGCTGTTCCAGCAGGCGCCGGAGACGGAGCCGTGGTTCGGGCTGGAGCAGGAGTACACGCTGCTGGACAAGGAGCACAAGTGGCCGCTGGGCTGGCCCGTGAATGGCTACCCCGCGCCGCAGGGGCCCTACTACTGCGGCGTGGGCGCCGACAAGGCGTGGGGACGGCGCATCGTCGACGCGCACTACAAGGCGTGCATCTACGCGGGCATCACGATCAGCGGGACCAACGGCGAAGTGATGCCCGGGCAGTGGGAGTTCCAGGTGGGGCCGTCCATCGGGATCGCGGCGGGCGACCACCTGTGGGTGGCGCGCTACTTGCTGGAGCGCATCACCGAGATGGAGGGCGTGATCCTGTCCCTGCACCCGAAGCCCGTGCGAGGCGACTGGAACGGCGCCGGGTGCCACTGCAACTTCAGCACCAAGGCGATGAGGGAGGACGGCGGGTGGGAGGTGATCATGCAGGCCGTCAAGAACCTGGAGCTGAGGCACAAGGAGCACATCCTGGCGTACGGCAAGCACAACGAGGAGCGCCTCACGGGGCGCCACGAGACGGCCAGCATGGACAAGTTCACGTGGGCTGTCGCCAGCAGAGGAACGTCCGTGCGCATCGGAAGAGACACGGAGGCCAAGAAGAAGGGGTACATGGAGGATCGTCGCCCGGCCTCCAACATCGACCCGTACGTCGTCACCTCCCTCGTCTTCCAAACGACCACGCTCTGGAAGCCTTCCTAGTACTAGATGTTCATGAGAGTCTCAAAGGGTGTACTCACACTCGCTACCTATGCTACTATAGGTATCCGACCGCAGTTACGGTCGCACATGGATGTATAGGACCGCAATTACGACCATAAAAAAGAAAAAAGTCAAGAAGTTCCTAGTGTGAGTGCGCCCTCAGCAGATGAATTGCGACCGTTGCCCGTCAGAATAGAGCGGTGAATGAATGTGTGTAAGATCGCGCTCTTGTACATTCCGTTCGACGATCTGGTAGCACTTCGCTTTTTGTTTTTTTTTTCTATTAATACAGTGTAGGTGGGAGGGAGTTCGTATTTCGTCGAGCTGACGTGGCAACCTGAGCCAGTCGAAGTGGGGAGGCATTGCAAGCTTATTAGGTTGGTTGGTTGGTTGGTTTCCGAACCGTTCGCAGTGTTCGGAGTTTGATTAGACCTACACACACGATTGCAGGAAGCTGCTTTG
>BFEA01000519.1:594709-610757 GCA_003427395.1 Chara braunii | reverse complement strand
CTCTCTCTCTCTCTCTCTCTCTCTCTCTCTCTCTCTCTCTCTGTGTGTGTGTGTGTGTGTGCGTGTGTGTGTGTGTGTGTGTGTGTGTGTGTGTGCCACACGCACATACAAATAGAGACATCCTCTCTTCATCCCTCTTCCTTCACATTCCAACCATAACTCTACCGTTGGAGGTAGTTGAGTGCTCCTCGGGTTGTTTTATCTGGTTGGACTCTGTAATAAAACAAGGTCATGACCGAAGATTTGCCATCGTCAAATTAGGCAGCGGGCGGGTATTCTCCCCATGATGATTATCCACAGCACACTGCACAGTTAGAAATCACTGTCGAGGACGACAAACAACTTGCTCGTTTTGTTATTTGTGGCTACGACACAGTACATCTGCCCCATTTTCTTCGCTGAGAAGCAGAAGGTGGTCGGCTCTTTTTTTTTTTTTTTTTTTTTCCCGAAGTATCTTTTTTCTTTCTTTTTTTCAGTCGAATCTATACCGAAGCTCTAGGTAACCTTTTTCTTTTGTTTTCTTTTGTTTTCTTTTCGTTTTCTTGTCGTTTTCTTTCGTTTTCTTTTGTTTGTTTGTTTGTTTGTTTGTTTGTTTGTTTTTTCCTGTTCTCTTTATTTTTTCCGACTTGTAGCTTTCATTCATCCTGAGGCTCGAGGTTTGCAGCCCCGTTATTATCTTTGGCTATTTAATGCTTTTACATTAGAATAGATTGAGGGTGTTTCAACCCCGAGTACAGCCGTTTTTTTTCCCGATAAACAATCTTCTTTTTTTCTATTGTACTTCTTCCTCCCCCTTCCTCCCCCTTCCTCCCCCTTCCTTCCCTCTTTTTCGAAAGGTCAACGGCCTTAAAATAATATCATCATCGAACTGACCAGCCCCAGGTTGGTAATTCAGAATGGATTCTATGATTCTGGTCATCTGATTGTATCTGGACTCGACCTTCGGTCTGATTCATATTTCAACAGTTCGAAGATGTGCCAACTCAGCCCAACTGAGCTCGGGCCCTTGGTGAAAAACGCTCTAAGACTCCGAACTCATACCAGTATCTTCGAAAAAAACAAAACAAAAAAAAAACGCGTTGTGTTCGGGAACTTCGGGCGGAAAACGGTACTAGGTAATTCCGGAGTGGGTCATCAACCCCATCATCCGTTTTCTCATTGTCCAGGGAGTCCAGGGGCGAGGTCTTTTTTTTTTTTTTTTTTTTTTTTTGGACGAATTGTAATCATATATTTCCAGTAGAATGCAGGGCCGGGAAAACCCCACGATCAACCCGGAGGAAAAACTGGGGCCAATACCCAGCGGAGTCTTTTTGAGGGGCGAGGTCATACTAGCAAAGATGATTGGATTAGGCCACTTTTTTTTTTTTTTTTTTTTTTTTTTTTCCGAAAAGTTGCACTTTCAGTTCAAAATTCAAATCAACGAGATCGGGCCGGGGGTCCCGACAATTCGACCCGCAGTGACCCTGGGGCCAAGACCCAGATTTGTCCTCGAGCCAGTGCCTTGATGTCGCAGAAGTCTTTTGGACAAGATGCTGTACAGTATGGTCCTCGAACCGGGGCCTGTTCCGGACTACTCTCTGCTACCCGATTTTGGCGGTGTGGCTCTTTTGGTCAGCGGTAGGCCTGTGTAGTGTTTTTCGTTGCTAGTGTTATCGTTGGGTGGAACTATAAGTAGATCATCGTGGTATGTGTTCCACCTCTTGGGTCTGCGGCGCGGCGATTATCATTTGCTACCGGTAGTGATGATATGAGCTTGCGGACGTGGACTTGTGGTATCATTACTACCAGCAGTGATGATATGAGCTTGCGGACATGGACTTGTGGGAGACGGTGGTTTCTTGGGATTGCCGGAATGCTTGTGTGGAACCCTTGGTTGTAACTTCTCTATGATCTTGCCACTTGGTGGCCTATGCTACTTTGTGACGTGTGTACTCAGTGAATCCTATGTGTGTACTTTGTGCATCCTTTGATCCATATCCGTTAGACTGCGCGTGTGAACTTACCTGGAGTTACCTTGCTGGGCTGAGTGAGCACGTATCGGAGTTGTCTGCCAATTTGTTTTCCGTTTATCTTGAGGGCGTGTACATGCGCGTTTTTGCGGATTTGTGCCGTTGCACCGAGCGCCGTGATGTCTTCACGTGATCAGCAGGAACGAAGTGATCGTGACTGGGAGGGGCGACCGGTCCCGCGAAGTGAGGGATGAAGGTGGGGAGCATAGGCCTTATAGGCCCCCCACTTGTTTCGCCTGTAATGAAACGGGTCACTACGCTAATCAGTGCCCGAACCGAAGCCGGCGTTATTCAATCACCCGACCTTCAACTTCTACGGACACTAGGCGATCTCCATCTCCACGGGGCTACAATGGAAGAAGGGAGCAACCTCATCAGTTGGACCCAGAGTTGAGGAGTACTATTGCCAAGCTTGGAAATAGCGTGTCTGCGATGGAGGAATACTACGCTGCCGAACACCTGAAGAAAGAGAACAAGAGGAAGAAGAAATCGGAGAAAGAAGAAGAGGAGCGACGCGCTGAGGAGGAACGGGTTTGCGAGGGAAGAAGAATGTGCTCGTGCGGATAAGAAGGCTTTGAACGCGAAGCAGAAGAAGGCTTTGGAGGCTGAAGCGCGTGCAGCCATGCAAAAGGATTTGAACATCCAGCTTGCCATTCAAGTGGGTAGGTTGGAGAACCGGATCGTTGACAGGATGTACCAGGTCGTCGCACCAGTTATCCCACTCAGCAGGGAGCGTGGGAAGAAGAAGGTCACTTACGGGTCGGAAGTTGGCGGCTCGTCAGCAAGCTCTGGAGATGGTAGCGACACTAGCGTTACTCAGGAGCTCAGTGCGCGAACTCAACGTTTGGCCGAGAAGCGTAAGAGGGGCCCCGAGCCCGAGTTTGAAGATCCTAGTCCACCAATGGAGCAACCTGCTAAGCGAACCCCAAAGAGAGGGATTCTGAAGCCAGTAAAGCTTACTGGCCATTTGACTCGGTCGAAATCCAAGAAGGAAGGAGGAGGTCTTATGCCAGTTTCAGCTAAGAAGCGAAGCGCCGTACCCCTACGAAGTCTCCTGCGCGTGCAGCGGTGTTGACACCATCAGCCAAAGGGGCGCTTGCTCGGTTGCGTTTTCGTAACAATATCTTGAGGGAACTGAAGGATCTGGATGCTACAGATTTGCAGGCAATCTGCCGGAACGAAGGCTTGCATTATGACAAGAAGATCGACGCTATTTTTGATATTGCTGACCACCGTACGGAGCTTGCTTCTGTCAACGATCCCATCCGCAATGCAGAGATCATTCATATCGCAACATCAACGGATACCGGCGGCAATGAAGATGTGGAACCTGCTACCGATGTGTGACGAGTTTTAACTGTACAGCAGCTTTGGAAGCTCTGCGGTCTTCTGACCCACGAGCGATGTGAGTCTTTGGTTGTGAATAAGCCTATTGAACGAGTCCTCCGATTAGTGTTTTTGTTGTTAGTTTTGCACGGGCAGATACGTTGGGCTGGGAAGTGTATCCCCAAGTGGCTTGAGTTGTACGAACGTCATGGCTTGGATTTCTTGGAACTTACCTCGTGTGTATATGTGGGGATTTCCCCACTTTGTAAACTGTTTTATGTTGGCAAGTCAACTCGGGGTGTTGACGTTCGCTGGAGAGAGCATATTTACTATTCCAGAAATCGCACACGCTCGCATTTCCACCGTTGACTGACTTCTTTTGGGATTGGTAATTACTTACTCCTCCCTGTTGATATATTGGTAGGGGGTGACCTGACTGTCCTTGAGAAGACTTATATCAAATTGTGGTCTCCTTTCCTCAATACTTCGGGCTGTAAGAAGCAGAGTAACAAATCGAAGCCAAGGAAATTGGGAAGGAGGGAACGTGCGAGGGGTAAGGAGAGGCATATGCCTGTTAATTTCTTGTGGAAACCTGTACGTTTTGGTCGTGCCACGTCTGCTGGTTGGTGCGTTGGCTTTTTCGCTTTCCTTGAGGATGTTTTGAGATCGGGAAATAACGGTGTGGAATTTTATGTACAAGATGGCAATATCTGGGAACCTTGTTCGAAGAAGATAGCTAAGACGTTTGGGGACTCTTAGATTGTATCTAATTCGGGTACTGCCTGTCTCAAGGACTGTAAGACTCTTTTGCAGTCGGGGGGACTCTTCTCTGTTTTGCATGTTTGTAAATGGTTGTCAAAGTGTGGATTTTTTAAGAAGATTCTGATCAGCATTCTCTGGCATCCGAGGCAGGTTACTGTGTTTAGCAAATGGAGCATGCGCTCTGTGTTGCGTTTATATCGTGCTGTCAAAGACTTCTCCCGCAAATCTACCCGAAAGTATCTGCGTAGGATTATTTCACGCTGTTTTCGGGATAGGTTTGGTTTGAGCCTCAGCGCTGACCTTGTCTTTCGTATCCGTTATGATGATCGTATTAAGTTCGCTGATGTCCGTAAAGTGGTGAATGATGCTTTAATGAGTTTGGACTTACCTTTGTGTTTCCTGCTCAGAGCAAGAAGGAAAATTCGGATAGTGGGGACAAAAAATGCCTCTGTTGCTGATATCTTGCACAACATGCGTTGTCTGTCGACACGCTCTGTGCTTACCTGCACCTGTGCGGGTTTGTCTTTTCCTCGTGCTCACGGGCATGTGTTATTTCGACTCAGTGGACTTGATTATATTCATCCTTTGGTTGTTAATGCTAAAAATGTGCCACGAGCACGTCTACCTGATCGCTTGGCCACCTTTTGCGATGAGCTGTCTGCTGGGTTCAGTCATTGGATCAACTGGAATGGCCCTGCACCGGTTCTTAACACGGAGGTTTTGGCTAACTGTTCTCCGAGCCTTCGGATGACAGTCGGGTTTTGGTTTTGGATGAAGTCCTCGAAGTTAAGAAGAGATTCGAGTCGCTTGTTTTGACAGTTGTTGATCGTAACCCCGGGGAGACTGTAGTGATGTGTCCTGCGATCTATTACGAAGCTATGTTGAGTAACTTCGTTTTCAATCCCAGCTATCGGATTGTGAATTACCGCGAAAGTGTTGCCTTACGTGAACTCCGGCAGGACGCCTGCGCTGTTGGGTTGGGAAGTTTTGTGCGATGGAATGGGAATGGGAAGTGTGGGTCCGCCTACCTTCTACCGAAGCACAAGGACCTTAGTCGTTTTTGACCTATTTGTCCTTCTTTTGATGAACCTATGGTCCGTACGGGCCGGGTGGTGGCCAGAGCCCTGAACCATCTGCTTGGTGCATTACCAAGGACTTGGCACTCTAATTTGCCTGCAGTGTCTTGCCTGAGGACGCGTTTGGAGAACGCCAACCGTAGGTTCCTTCGTTTGGGGGATGGAAGAACGATTTCGTCATACTCCTTTGACATTAAAGAGATGTTCAGCAAGCTTCCGCATGCTGACATCAGTCGTGCTGTGGATTGGCTCATTGATTACCACAGGGGGAAAGGTAAGAATTTCGTTCGCGTTAATTCCCGCGGTAAGGGTGTGACTTTTGAATTAACTACGGGAGGTGATCACTGGGAACGTTGGACCTGGATGATGTTCGTCGTTTTGTGAACCTTGAGCTGAACCAAACGTATTTTCGCGCGACAGGTGTGTTGCTGCAGCGGGAGCTGGGGATTCCCATGGGGAAGAGTACGAGTCCCCCTCTTGCCTGCGTTTTGTGCACCTTTGCCGAATACCGGTTTTCTTGTACCTTAGGCAGGGCTGTGCGCTATGTTTTTGCGTCTCGCTTGATCGATGACGTCATGTTGGTCATCTCTTTACCTATTGGTAGTACGAACTCTGCGATTCTGAGTGCTTTCAAGGAGTGTTATCCCTCCAACTTGGTGCTCAAGAGGACTGATGATGGCTCCGGGAGATTTGATTTTCTGGGCTGTCAGATTCGCGTACGACAATCTTATCCTTTTCTGGGTTGTATTCAGATGTCCAGGAATGATGATTGCATGTGGACTACTGATAAGTTGAATGTTCTGAATGGACAGTCCTATTGGTCATGGTGCTGCAAGAAGCAAAAGAGTGCTATCATTGGGAGCTACTTGCATCGTCGATACCAACACCTCGATTCGTTCAGAGATTCCAGATCGTGTGCGGGGGCTGCAAAGGGAGCTTGCTCTGAAAGACTGCCCGGAGAATTTCTTTTTGAGGGTGTTGAAGAGTTTCGCTGTCCGAAGGGATGCGGTTTGGAAGCATACGGTCAATCTGTTATTTTGAGGACCTCGACTACGCTGACGGAATATGCGGACAGGGTATCCCTGGTCTTCCGCGTGGAGCTCTGTTTTGGGTATCTGTTTTTCCTTCTTTTCTTTTTCTTTTTCTTTCGACTTGTTTTGGATCTGTTGCCCTTTCGGACCCTTGTTTGCCTGCTTTTTTATTACGAGTTTTGTTCGGGCCTGAGCACTGTTTTGGTTTGTCCTCGAGCCAGGGCCTTGATGTCGCAGAAGTCTTTTGGACGCGATGCTGTAGAGTATGGTCCTTGAACCGGGGCCTGTTCCGGACTACTCTCTGCTACCCGATTTTGGAGGTGTGGCTCTTTTGGTCAGCGGTAGGCCTGTGTAGTGTTTTTCGTTGCTAGTGTTATCATTGGGTGGAATTATAAGTAGATCATCGTGGTATGTGTTCGACCTCTTGGGTCGGCCACGGCGATTATCATTACTACCGGTAGTGATGATATGAGCTTGCGGACGTGGACTTGTGGGAGACGGTGGTTTCTTGGGATTGTCGGAACGCTTGTGTGGAACCCTGGGTTGTAACGTCTCTATGATCTTGCCACTTGGTGGCTTATGCTACTTTGTGACGTGTGTACTCGGTCCATCCTACGTGTGTACTTTGTGCATCCTTTGATCCATATCCCCAAGACCCAGAAGCGGCTCTGCTGGAAACCGGGTCCAGCGTCCTCTTCTCCTACTTCTCACTGACAGGCAACTAACCAAATTTTGTTGAAGTTCAGTAAAAGGTTCCGCCCCTTGGGGGGCGATATTGTACCTTTTTTTTTTTTTTTTTGGATATTGCACTGTTGAAGCACCCTCTGGAAATTAACCAGCTCCTAAAGAAAAAGTTAAATTGGATCCAAATCTATCCTAGGGCTCAACAACTGTCGTTCCGAAGAGATCTCTGCCAGTGCTGTTTTCGGTGCCCATGCTGTATTCAAGAGCCGTCAAGATCCAGGAAGACTGATTGGTACCCTGTTTGTTCTTTGTGGACCGCCGCTAAGATGTCCAGGAGGATACTGATCTTTTGCCATAGCAAGTTACTGATGAGTAGAATAGATTTCTCCTTGGAATACTTTTGCATTTCTGGCTTTCAAAATACTACTCATCACTGCACCTTTGCAGTCTACCTGTAGGGGCACATCACCCCAACCTTTACTAGTCAGATGGCACTGCCAGTCTTTTTCAGTCACTCTGATTCGATATAAGATCCAATCTGATTCATCATTCCACTGCCAGTCCTTCCCCGCAACTTTCTCGATTCATGCCTGTCATCATCCTTACTTGCGCAGGTGCCATGACAGCCATGCTAATCTTTTTCCTCTGTATCGTTCCAATTTTAACGGATATGTCCCAAAGGACTCCCCGCGATTTTGTCCCAGTGGCAAATCCACCATTGCCAATTTGCTAAACCTGGTCAGGCGACGGACAATACACCCAATCATGCCCTGCTGATTCCCATGATCCCCACTGAGTCTCGCCCCACCACCTGCATCTGGCATCTGGTGTCGAATGGCATCACATCAGACTCCAACCAGACTGCTGATGCCGTTACCTGCAGAGTCTGGAGCCAGATTATCCCTGCCTGTTGCCGCTGTCGGTGAGAGGGGATCCTTTTCAATGGCTTTTTTTTTTTTTTTTTTCCCAATGATCCTTCCGCTGTCGGTGAGAGGGGATCCTTTTCAATGCTTTTTTTTTTTTTTTTTTTTTTCCCAATGATCCTTCCGCTGTCGGTGAGAGGGGATCCTTTTCAGTGCTTTCCTTATTCTGGGGAAGTTTGGTTTGTAATCTTTTAATACATTGGCCGGGTGCTTGAAGGCTTTTTGAAAAGATTACAAAAGCCTTAGATCAAGATGTTCGGCCAGCAACAAGGAGGTTGCCTCTTGATCTAAGGCTTTTGTCTTAGCGTAAGAACACCCATGATCTTCATCTTGTATTTAATCAGAGGACAATGGACATTGCGTAGTGTCTTTCCTGTTCTTCCACCCAAATAGTAGCGGGTCGACTACAAAGTTCTATGCAGCTTCCCGGTCGAAACACACGGTACCGTGGGCGGGCCAGGCAATTTTCCCAAACTCTTGCCTCGCTAAGTCCGACGGCAGGAGGAGGAACTGTCTCTGTCTCACCTGTTGCCACTAATCTCATGTCGTCTGAGCCGGTGAGGAGTTTCTGGTACTAACCCATCTTTCCAGTCAGACTCTCCATCCTCCACCTACTTCGGGGCCAATGACTCTACCAACCTGATCTGAGTCTCCACTAGTGGTTGTGATGAGCCCGGTGCCTCTGGCACACTGTGCCAGTGGCATGTTTCTGCGTACTACGCGTTTCAAGTTGAGCAGTGTTTTCCAGAATGATCCTGGGATTGCTGCTAAAAGGAGACCCGTTGTTTTTCTCCACATTTTGGAGTCTGGGCAGTCTTATTTTAAACTCAGGCAGTGAGATACAGTATTATAGTCAGATACTAGATCCGGATCCCAGAGATCCTTGATCTGGATTACACCCTTTCCCATCCACTGTTTGCCAAAATTTCCTTTCTCAGCATTAGCTCCAAAAGTCTCGCATTCAATGTTGTGACTACATAAGGTTTTTCAAATGTTAGGAACTGATTCTTTTTTTTTTTTTTTTCCTTAGGAACTGATTCATGACTTCCCCTCGAGTGGTCGGCCTCCTCAGCCGGTCCGGGCCCAAGTCCCACTAGCAGCGTTGAGCTACCTCAACGCCTGAATGTGGATGCTTTTGCGGAGATGTGCAGAAATGGTGTTGAGTTTCCTGAACTGCACGTCTCCACAAACACGTCCAGATTCAGGCGTTGAGGTAGCTCAACGCTGCTAGTGGGACATGCACCCCGGAAGCAATTGTTCCCAGACCATTAGGATTGCAGACCAAACGCTGGATTTCGGTCTACGGTTTGCAAAAGATGGGAGTCACAGAGAACGCCAAATATCAGCCGCCGGGTCCGTCCGTGGGTGCTAGATCTCGGCCAGAGAATGTATTCAGCCAATTTGGACGTTACCTTTGTTGTCGAAAAGTGCTGAGACTACCCATTTCACCAGTAAAGCAAGGTTCTGTTGATGGGGCCCATGGGGGTCTAATAGCCCTAGAGGCCAGAACCCCATCCGATCTGGCTTGTGTAATGGCCTCCTACCACTTTTTTGGTATAAAACCCTGCATTGCAGAGGCCTTGGGTTTCCATAGGCAGTGTGCACCAACTCATTTGATCTTTGTGTAGGCAGCATCACCCAAGTAGTGGATTGATAGTGGAAACCACAAGAGGGAGAGAGCTCCCGAGGTCAACACCAACGCTCTGAGACTCCCCAAAATAGAGACTCTGAGTCTATGTGAAGGAATAGAGTTGACACTCTGGCCGTGAATTTGTCCACCAGCAGGCCATCTTGTAAGTCTGCACAACTTGACAGCGATTCTTGTACACCCAGGAAACGTTCTGTGCTGTCTGCAGGAATCTGATGCGGGCCCCAATCCACACACAGAGCATAGCATAAATAGCGGGGGGGCGGGGCGAGGCGGGGCGGGGGGCTAAAAAGAAAACCGATTTGTCCCAATTGATAGACACTTCAGACAATTCACGATAAACATCCAAGACCTTCCTAAGGTTAGTCAAAGAATCTACCAAATTCTCACATGCTGCTGTAAGGTCATCTGCAATGGCGCCCCCTTTCCAATGGAGCGTTGGGGATATGCGCAGGCCGCTTATGTTCGGATTATATCTGATGTTATCTAAAAAGGTTTCCAGCTGGAGAACAAAAAGTAAGGGGGCTAGAGGACACCCCTGTCGTAGGGATTGTGGAACTCATCCGAGAGTTTCTCGTTGACCTTCACGACTGATGTGGTTTGTGAGTACAATGTCTGGACTCTGGCCTATACGTTGAAAGACCGGTCCAAAGCCCATGATCCTGGATAGGGTGGTGGAGACAAAAGCCCATCCTACCCTACCCTATCATAGGTTTTTTGCACGTCCAGAAGCAGTATGGACACTTCCCGTTTCTCTCCCCCTATTATTTACAGTGCTTGTACTGCATTCATAATTATATTTTTAAAGATAGTTCGACCTTTTACAAAGGCTCCCTGCTCCCACCCTACCAGATCTGGTAAATAAATAGTCACTGACAGGCCTAGCCCTAAGGCTTTTGCAAGGATTTTATAGATCACACTAAGCATCGGGATTGGTCGATAATTCTTCACTTCCATTTTATCGCGCTTTTTCTATAAGAGGGAAAATAAGCCCCTTTGTAAAGCCATAAGGGAGGGTCCCTGTCTCCAGAATCCGATTGTACGCCTGGCATAGGAAGGGGCAAAGGCCTCCCAACAGCACTGGAAAAGTTCGACCGGCAGGCTGTCTAGTCCAAGGCAATGAAGGCATTTGCCCTTGGCTATTCGGTTCACCGCGTTCTTCAGTTCGGCTTTTGAAAATGGGCAGTAGAGGGGTGAAGAGGTAGAAGTACCTGGGATACTAAGGGGCAAATTGAATATGGCCCAAAGCAACGGATACTATCTACATCATCAAGTCACTCTTTTTTGAGTCTTTTGTTCTCTTGTCAAATGGGACGCTGGACCCTCTTTCCAGCAGGTATGGCTCCCCACAAATAGACCGGATCAACTGGCTAGGAGAGGATGCTCTTATCACCTCTCCTACTACTTCCGGTCCGGTTATTTAAAAAAAAAAAAAAAAAAAAGAGGAGTTTCTCTCTAGCTGAATGAGTAATCTGGACACGAGATCGGTTCTAAAAATATGAACTTTCCGATAAATCAGTGCGGAAGGGATCATATGGATGTGACGCGCAACCTCACGCCCTGTGCTGTCTTCCGTTCGGAGTGTTAGCTGTGCGGAAAAGAGGCCCAGAAAAACAGCAAGATGGGGTGTGCCAAGGATTTTTGGAAATTGAGTGTGGGGACACAGACGGAACTGAAATCCCCCGTGTTGGTCCGATGGAGCAAGTCGATCGTTTTCGCGCGTCGCGGAATGCGAGCGCGGGTAAGGCGGGAAGAGAGGGAAAGATCCAAATTCAATCCAAAAAGTATTGTCGTGCCTCCCACCGGGTTACAGCCCGTCGTTTACAACAGAAAGGCTTGGGCACGTTTCGCGTGTCCCGTTTTCGTATCAAGTCTCGTCGTCGTTCACTGGTTAGTTCAGAGTCTGACGTGGAGGGTCTCAGTCGCGTGGATCTTTCTTTATGCTCGTCTTCACTCCCCACACGGTAGTGGAAACCCCTGGACTCGTAGCGCTCAAAACGCTGACATTCGGTGCACAGAGTGCGCRGCCAGTGGGGTTCTAATGCCGTCCACGGAATGACGATCAACTCGTTAAATGGCAACAATACCGAGTAAGGTGGGAAGTGCGTATCGATAATAACAAACCCGGCTTCTACGAACCCAGAACAGCGGTTGGCCGGAGGGAAGTAATACTGCCCGCCGATTTGTGCAACGGCTACTCGTACGTCCCACTCACATACACGTGTCCTTTCCTCACTGTAAGGAAAAGGTCATGTTGGGATGGGAGATACGGGAGGCTGGCGCCCAATCGAGGGGTACTTGTCAGTCCACATGTCAATCAATCACAAAATATCATGAGACGTCATTAAGAACAAAAGCGATTCGCGCGTCCCCCAATCATTTTTTTTGACACAAGAGAGAGAGAGCAAACACAGATCAGCTTGATCACGCATATGGCTACGGGTCCGATCAGTTCAACACAACGTTGGTCCCTGGGCGCCTTGTTTCTCTGGGCCGCCTCGTGGCTCGGCTGCTGATGTCGTGCAGCATAAGGCGGATGGTATGCGCAGTACAAACAAAGCTACAGATCTAAACATTCTTGCATTCTCGAACAAAATCTCGACGACAATCGTCTAATCAACAAAAGAGTCACACATTCCATATATTCATTCACTATGGAAGGTGCGAAAATGAGACATGCATAGGAAGAGATGGATCGCATTACACAATACACACGCATCCACTGTTCACAAGACAAGAAGACAGGGTCCTTGCGTAGGGGGATTACCCAGGAAACTAATGGAAGAGTTCCGGAAGAAGTTCTTTCACACAGAAACAGGGTGCCGACTCATTCTCATTCGAGAGAAGGACAATCTTTCAGACGCATCATCATTCGAAAAGAGAGAGAGAGAGAAAGAGTCGGGGGAAAGGAAGTCAAAAATGGAAGATGACAAGGTCGGGAAAAAGAAAAGTCCAGCGTCACCGCCGTACACTCACGCCAAAGATAACAATCCGCAACAAAGGCGCATTCGCCATTAATGTCACTATGGCCCCGGACCAATCACTCACTCAACTCCAATCATCGAACCTCATACTCGCACCGACGAGCCCGGCCGCCGCGTGCTAACTCCCACCACTGAGATCGTCACCCCGCTGTCGTAAACTCGACACGGTTCGCCTGGATCCCACAGTCCGTCGTGGCGATCAAGCGCGCAACCGGCCAGCCTATCGTCATCCCGACAGGACTTTCCGACTTGCATCAATCCACTCTGCCTAGCCATTGCTTCCCGGAAGCTGGCTTAGGAGTCGAGAACGTAAGAGAGATTTGCGGGCGTGCTTGCAGGTTTTATAGTTGCGACAGGGGAGATAGAAGGGGGAGAAGGCGACAGGAAAGCTGAGGTGTAAGAGGAGAAGCAGGAGGAGAAGACTTTGAGAAGAGTGCTCTACGAACGCCATGCTGATCCCTCGGAACTCAAGGTTCAACCAATCAGATTCCTCGCGCGATAGGAAGGTCCTATCGATCCACGCACCTGATTGGCGAGCGGGAGTTATCAGGGGATCGACCGGGCGTCGTACGCCAGACTTAGAGGGTGAGAAGAGAAAAAGCGCTAGAGGTGGCGCAAGACGGTGTCAAGCGGCCACAAGTAGTGCGCCGCCTGAAATCTGGGGTTTTGGGTCTTAGGTTTAAAGACAAGTCCGTGTTTTGACGGTACTCCCGGTAGACCAGGCAGCAAAATTAGGGGAGCTCAGAGCACCCCTGATTTTGGGCACGCTGAACTTTTCAAGCAACCCTAAGAGACGACGAGATGAGTGACCGCACTAGGCGCGAGCTGGGGTGAAATGAAGCCTCAAACATTTAGTTAAATTTAATATCCAAATTAAAAATGGGAGAAAGAATTAAAGATAAAAGAAAAGAAGGGTAAAGCGAAATACTCATTGATTTATTTAAAATCTTCGATGATTAACTTTTGATATGAACACCCTAAATTATTGATTTTWCTGACAATAAAAATTAAAAACATGAAAAATAATCAAAAGAGACAAAAGAGAAAAGAAACAAAGAATTTTCGTTATCTAATTGGATTCCATCGGAAGTTGTTTTTGATGGATTCGCCTTTGTTCTCGATATTTTTGATGAGTAAATCAAGAAGTAGGAGAAGCAATTAAATAAGAAAAGATGGGAGAAAAGTCAAGATTGTTAACTGACTGGCGTAGTTTGGCTCCAATTATCCGCGATCGGAATTACCCCCGGATTAATCATTTATTCTAATTCTGATGATTTCCGCTATACTGTGATGATTGGGATTTGTACCCATGACCTGCCTTAATCTCCCTGATTTTCGACTTTACCGTAACCAGTGTGCTATAAGTGCGGGATAGACAGATGTGGGGCGTTACCGCTACGTTGTTTAACTGTGCCCCGCCCCCTTTTTTCCCCGCTTGAGTTTGAACATGTGGATCGGGAGGCTCGATACTATTACGGGATTCAGACATTCTATGGTATTTGGCACATTTCACACACGGTATTGCCCCGACATCAATGTGGCACACGCCTGGGAGTCATCCTTTGGTTCGGTTTGGGCGCGACAGTCTGGTTCGGGCAGGTTCGGAACTATTACGGCACCGCGACATTCTTCGATATTCGACATGTTACAGGTTCGAAATTGGGTCAGCATCGACATGGTAAGATATTCTCAGGTTCGGATTTGTTTCGGCATTGGCACGGTACGGCTGTTTTTTCGAAGTTGGTACTTCCCGACGTGGCACTCCAGTCGGGTTTGAGGCTGTTGCAGTTCAAGCTAGTAATTTTCAGCCTCGATATTAGTATGGTGTCACCATGCGTTGTTACGGTTCAAATGGATATTATATTTTTCCTGCCTCGGCTGACACGATACAGCCACCAGAGCAGCACTGAAACWGGCTCCTATGAGTCGAAGGTATCCCTTGGCATRACCGAGTATGGGGCTCTGATCCACATCAGGGTTGGTGTGGTTYATTTGTCTGGGGCACAGTGCTGATTCCAACRGTACGATCACTGGGACAGCRCTGGTATGGCCACTGAGACGGAAACCTATGATGGKCGGTTGGTGTCGGTACARCAYATGGGCTGCTTGAAGAGGGTTCTKATCTGATTCGGGACTGCTGCGGCTCATAAAATTACCACGGGTACGRCACATACGCCCTTTGGTTTGGTTGGTGTGGTATTATGACCAAAMCTGCTATGACTCGGCACGGGCCACTGTGAATCAGGCTTGCTACTTCGGTACGGTGACTGGTTCGRGGGTGACGCARCTACGGTTGTTGATTCGRGAAGTGGTCTAACAGACCCTGRCATTGTGACTCGAAGGCCCAGGGCTGCTCACTCTATTACTRGGACCACTTGCTTTGATTTCTCGTGGACAGATTTATGCCACWCTTGGCAYCAACCAGGGGAACTGCTRCTGTGAGGAAAAATTGRACCTGGCTCGAAGGGCCTGATAAGGTTGGTACCGAGAGTACCGRACTTGTATTTTTTAAATGGACCGAAGGACGCTGMGGAGATTGAGCTRTGAACGGCCAGCACCACTGCGGGATATAGTCTGGTCCAGCCGAGCGCACAGGAAAGTTTTTTTTKGCAGCGTGCTAGGCGTACACAGCCCACCACCGSCTCGACTGGTCAGYGAGARAGGGGAACATTTGTGCGCTGGAAMGRGGGCGCGCCCGRCGTCCATGGTRTACTCACGCAAAGGGCCCGAATGAAGGGGGTGCGCCAGGTGTGCCCTGCCTACATTGAGCGTGATCTGGACATGCCGTGGGGAGAGCAGCTGGCCGGGAARATCATACCCAGAGCATGCTCGCTGAGTGGGGGATGGCAAAGGCGCGCWTGYAGACGAAGTGTGGAAGATTCGGCGCGTGCCCGRTGTACCCTGCCYACTCTAGCGTCRCGATGCGAGATTGAACAACCCTTTTGGGAAAGTTSGGCATGGAGAAGAGGCGCTGACTCGAGGAAYGRCGAGCAACGGAGGGAAACAGAACTTGAGGCCTGACACATCCTGTGKGCCTCGTGCCCGAAAGTGTCGAACGGGGGGGGGAAACAGATTCAGAGTGCGCGAGGAGGCGCGTRCCTGGTGTTCCTTGCCTGTCTCTGRAACTCGGGACARGAAACAGATGATTAATGAGTGTATGCGCGGAGGGGAAAGTTCAGAGTGGAGCAGGAGGAGAAGGGCAGAAGAAGGTGTGCCTGGTGCACGCTGTACTACTGACGCAAGAATTAAGCGAGATAAGGAGAGGGTACCAAACARCCAGTAACACTCATCCGACAATCGAGTATTCCTAGTATCCCTGCGTATGACGGAAGCAGCCAGGATCATTGATCTGGCAATTGGACATTACTAGTATTTACGCTATTGGTCAGACCAGTCCTCGCAGATCAGACTGTCAAGCATTCCCCCTGATGACGGGATCTATCAGTCTGCTGACGAGGCAATCAATCCGCCCTCTTGTTGAGGGGATCGGACACTTTGGAGTCGAGGGATCCTGCTGCTGGTGAGACCGGACACTTTACGGATTAGACAATCGGACGTTCTCTCTATTGTGGGACTAGCTACTTTCAACAGTCAGCAGCAACATG
>BFEA01000519.1:557975-568429 GCA_003427395.1 Chara braunii | reverse complement strand
TTTTTTTTTTTTTTTTTTTTTTTTTTGCGCTTGGTCGGACAACCCCTGTCCAGTCGGACGTCCGACCAGACATCCGGTCGGACATCCCGGACGGTCAGGGGGGTCCCGGACGTCCGATCCAACAACCTAGAAAAAATGTCAATTTTAACAAAATGCCAGTTAACTCCTAAGGGCAGTCACACATAAAGATGAGATAGGTCATCAGGCTCAGGACGAGGGAATGATAGCGAAACAAAACCAATGACCCTAACAGATAGACCATCAAGGCGGGTAATGTCCAACACAAGGATGACACCATGTAGGGTCGACCATGAAAGGGGAACCTGGAATATGGTGGAGATATGCCTAACTGAGGCATGCAATGACCGACATTAGGGTGATGAGTGTAATGGGTGAGGGAAACATGCACACAACTCACCGACTAGGGAGTAATTCAAATCAGAGAGCTGGGAAGCCAAGATAACGCTACGGTCCCAATGCCTATGCGATACCAAGGAGAGTCAAACTCAGGGAGAACCAGCTAAGTGAGAACCATCATGCTGTATATACAAAGAAATGCACAAAGTAGGGTGGTGACGAGAAGTAATAATGTCTTAAGTGGCTGAAGTCGAGAAGGTGACAGAAATCGTTGAGGTGGTCGATGACGTCGATGAAGTAGGAGTTGAGTCGATGTCGAAGCAGAGCCGCAAATTGCTAACATCCCAAAGAGTTGATGAAGTACATGACAGTGTGAGTCAGTGGTAGGCGATATGTAAGTGATGAAAGTATTAGTCGTTGAGACACCGAGGGCGTCGACGAGTGCACTATGGACGCGTGGAGATGCTCGTCTGCTACTAAAGAATGGCCTGAGAGGAAGTGGGTTCATCCTCAACAATCTCCTCAGCCGGAGGAGGAAGAGGGTCGGTCGTGCACCGGAGACCAAAAAGAGTAGAAACGGTGCACCCCTCCACTCCTACATGTAGGTGTGCGTGGCTGCACTGTAGAGAGATACACCGCCTTAGAAAAAAACGAAAAAAGAAAAAGAGTCTGGAAGGCGGATCGATAGCTCTCAGATGAAGTGTAGTGCTAGCGTGCATACTCGATGTCCGAAAATGGCAGCCCTCTACGTTGGGCGTGCAGTGCAGGATTCGGGGTGTGTAGGTTTAATCATCATCCCTAGCTCCGACAAGGGGTTGCATCTCCCTTTGGAATACGAAGGAGTAGAGTGATTCTGGTACCTCCTACAACCTATAATCTACAAGATTAAAGTAAAGAAATTTATTTCAGTATGAACATGATGAAGGGAGCCTGAGAGAGGGTCCAGTGTGGGACAGTGGGCACATCCAACAACGACGCCTCCGGAGGCAGTGGGTGGGCAACCGGCAGCGGTGGGACTAGTGTTGGCAAAGCACGTGTGAACTAACTGTTGACTATCTTGACGAGGAGTGTGAAGGCCTGAAGATCGACGGGCGACAATGCCACCAATAGGAGTGAGAGTCCCATTAGTGGCGGGGGGAGCGCCTCCATTGGGATGAAGGGTGTTGAGTCGCTGAGCAGTAACCAAGCCATATTCTTGTGCTGAATACTTTGTACAATAATCTTGCACTAATTACTCCGTATTAGTGGCTTACCTCATGGTGGACATACACAATTTTTGGAATTACTTTCCCTCCCTATCAAGCTATTTTTGCCATGTGCCTTCGTGTTTGTGGCAACCTTAATCGTATCCAGTCACTCAATCTCCGTATTTGGTCGTATGTTTGGTTTATAATATTCCTCCTTTCTTACTCTCGTAGGCAACCCCCGTGTAATGCAGTGGTTCACTCATACTCTCCATTTGGCCATACGGTTGGCTTAGGGCATATTTCCATCCCTACTTCCATATGTGAACCCTCGCATAACATAATAATTCCAAAATCGTTGGTATTCTAAGAATTCACCCACTCTCGTGTTTTGTGTAATTCAATCGTTGCGTATGTGAACACGTAGGAAGGATATCATTTTGGTTGGAACCGTTTTACTCAAACTCGCTGGTTGCATAGTCGAGAGCAGTGGTTGTGCTTTGTTGGCCTCTGCAGACCGCCGTGGAACTCTTATCCTAATGTTTATAAAATTGATGCAACTTATGCTCTATTCAAACTAGATTCATTCGTGTTTTACGTCCTTGTGCCCGATAACTCAGTCTTTTTCATCTTTGCAAATCGTAGTGGAATTCTCATCGGTTTTTGTTGGTAAATGTTTAAGGTTGGGGGTTGTTCGTAGAAGGCAATCGAACTATTGGAGATAGTGAGAGACCTACTAGTAGTTGTGGGAACGTTGCTGACCTACTAAGGCACGAATGAATAACATTTAGCTGTCAAGAGAGCAAACTTGGGTAGTACCCATTGAGATCTAGGGTGCCTGGAAGATGGCAGTCGTTGTAGAGGTCCAAGGGTGCAAGGTGGAAAACCTCGTCACAACAACCCGAGCTACATTGTCGTCTGTGGGGTATCAGTTAGTTGCAGCGTGCTAGTTGGTTACAAAGCAACGTGGGCCCTTTTCTGGCTTCTTCTGGAAGCAATAGCTAGGTGCGACAGTTGAGCCCAGGGCTCAGGTGGTTGTGCCCTGGGCGCACACAATGGGATGCTGACACATCACTCAACGGTTGTGGACAAATGAGAATGCAACTTGTCACACATCTGCCACAAGCCAATGAGATTACAACGAACACTTGTAGCCTCGTGGGCAACCTGGACGTGCCCAACTATAAAGGGCCCATGCCCGTAACAGCAAATGGGGGTCTGGGCGCAGACACTTGGAAGCTACAGGGAACATGTCCAGCCAGGCCAAGGGCTCTGAAGGGAGAGCTCACACTCCATATAGGAAGGTGAGCCCTTGCAGCGGGGGCATTCTGGCCTGAGCAGGCAATACGACCACACGGCTACTTTGTCGTGCAAAGTTGCGCTAAGCAGGCAGGTTGGGGCGCACACGGGCGCTTAGAGGTGAGAGGGCGCTGCAGTGGCAGCGGGAGATGACCATAGACGGGTTGCGTGTGCGGTGGCAGGTGATGGCGACAGTGGTTTTCAAAAAGAAGAAGCATGTAGAGAGGAGGGGTGATGAGGAGAGCTGTGAGACACGCATGCTGGCGGTCTGCATTGGTGATGACATCACGTACATTGGTCTTCAACTTCGGTGTGCTCCTGTTGCATGAACGTAGATAGGCTAGGTAGGGTGAGCAATGTAGGCTGGGCATTCGACGCCAGACAATAGGAGCGACATTGGATACTATGTTGGTGTAGACAAAGAGCGTCGACATTGACATTCGAGTTCATTGTATTGTTATTATTTGGATGCTATCTTGGTGCATTGTGCTATATGCTTGGTACATGACCATCGGAGCGACTTCGTGATTTTGCAATTTGGAATTTTGTCTATTGCTCTCACTCATATTCCTTGCACTCAAAACCATAATCTCTTAATATACAACGCAAATCAGGATGGTTGGAAAAATACACACCAAACATATCTTATGGACCCATACTTCTCGTTCCCACCAAAAAAATATTTTTACTACTGAATAGATGTATCATAACACTTCAAACTTGTGGAGCATGTATGTTCATTGATCCAACGAAAGTAGATAAACTCACATTTCGTTATCCTGAAGTAGGGAAACACTGACTGAGCATGCAGAAGACCTTAAAACACTCTATACTTGATATAAATTTCCTTTATATTCAGATGCTTAAACCACCATTATTATGCCACAGATGGTTTAACGATGTTTCCATGATGAAAGAATTGAGCCGGCAACAAGCAGGTCAGTACACACACCCAAAGTACGGCACGTGCACTGGCGAAAGCATCGTTGGGGATTTAGGATTAGACAACGAGGGCGCTTTTTATTTTTTATTTTTTTGTCTATGCTGGTATGCAACGTGACAACGATTATGAATATACTTATGAGAATGCGGAAGTTCTGATTTTGGTGTAAATCGCAAGACATATATTTTAATTGCATCACATATACCTTCTCATGGAAACTCAATTTCTGATTCCAGTTCTACTCACTATGATGCTACAGTAGAAGCTCATCAGGTTATTTCATTGTTCATATCATGGTAACCTGGAGACCTTATTGGTGAACCAGATTGTTGTTGTTTAGCTACGAGACTTATATTCCTCAGAACTAAGGGTATGAATTTTATTGAAATTTATTCAGAATATGAGTTTTTCAGAGTAGCTAACAAATGAATTATTGACGTCGGGTAGAGTTATTATGCAGAGGGTCATTTTTAGGGGGTTTCGGTTGGATAAGAATTACCTGCTAGCATCGGTATGTTTTATTTACAACCCATGTATGCAGGGGGGTGCGAGGTGTGTGAAAGGAACAAAAGGGAATGAATGAATAGTGGCTTAGATATGCTAAGCGAATTAAGTGTAGTTTTGCTCCTCAAAATTTTTTGAATACTTTAGGTGGATGATGTTTGCACTCCCCATCGACTTTGCAGTGACTGTCTCTTCTTCTACTATGGCCTATTCAAGCTGATCCATAATTTTTCATCATGATGACTCCTTACTTCTATTACTTCATGCTGTTTGTATACACAGTCTTGCAACACTTCAACCCACATTGCCAACCTGCCCCTTTTCGGTTTCCACACTTTCCACCATCGTTCCTCCTTACCCTCCATCACGTCTCTCATTTTGTGATTATCTTTATCGTAGACACTTTTAAGGAATATTATGCTAAATCCTGATCATCTCGCTTCAACCTTTGTTTCACTATTTTCATCATTCATTTCGCTCATTTCTTTCTCGACTTGATTATGAACAGACACAACTTAACCCTGTCCCTTATAACCGCAAAGTGTAGGTTCTCTCTGAAGTTGAAATTCGGTTTTCAACTCAGCATAGGCAAAAAGTATTGGGACTTGGTCATGGCCTACGTGGAACCCTTAGGTACCCATTGGGGGCGTGCCCAGGCAAGAAGGGGCCCTTAGGAGCAAATATGTTTGACGCAAGTTCATTCTCTTTCAATCCGGAATTCAAAGTTTTACTTTTTAGTTAGAGCACTTGCTGCCGAAGGTACCTCGACTGCGTCATTTTGCGTACTTTTACCGCATTGTTTGTGTCTTGGCTTGCACCTTATACACCACTCAATTCTTGATTGTTGCATCAACTTGCATGTCGTTACTTTATGTATGAGTTTGATATACATTCACAAAACTGATCAGATTGGGATCAAGGGGATATCATACTCGGTCTGATCAGCCCGAGATGCTAGATCAGAACTCTCATCTGATTTTACTTTTGTCATTTATTTTTTTATTGGTTGCTATGTAGTCCAAATATATTGTCGCTCCGACTAAAAGTTGTACCTTCTCTTTCTTTATGTTTTTCTGTCTGTTGCTTTTTTTGAGTTTCTATTTTGATGCGCGTGGACTTGTGGACAAAAAAAAGGCAGGGGGAAAACACTTATCTTCAGGGACTTGTGAATTTCTTTTCCGTGATGCCTGTTGAGATTCCCGATGGTTCTAACATAGTTGCGGTAAAGACCTCTGTGGCCTTAAAGACCCAATCAGACGCAGTCGACGAAGAGGAAAAACCGTTGTTCCAAGTCCTCTTCAACAAGAACATAGAATTCATGAAAACCTAACAAAAAAAATTGTTAGGTTTGCACGAATTTTTTAAAAGATTCTGATAATACATTTTTCAGGCCTCCTACATGAACAACATTCTATGTGAAGTAAATTAACTGCAAAAAATGAATAGAAAAATACTTTTTCAAAACCACTGGAAGTGGTGAGGAGAGAAACACGTCTTTTTACAAAAAAATCACTTCCTTGGAAAACACCATTTGTTCAAGAATCGAAATATCCCAATGTTTTTTAATTTAAAAAAATCAAATTTATAGTTCCATAAGGTATGAAGCACGATGAAATTATTCGGGGGTTTCCCAAACACGCACATATATTATCCTATTCCCGAATACATTATCTTGGATATGTTCCCTCATACATGGACGAATATATTGTTTTTTAGTATTTTTTATTGAAATATTTTTCTATTTTTTAATTTTAAATCATGGTTGGCTAAGAATTTGTAGATGTCCCCGAGGCAAAAGTTGTTTGAATTTTTCTTTTACATAACATATATTTTTTGACAAGGATTTTACAGTTAATTTAAAAATGGATTATATTAATTTATAGTTCTATAAACTAGTTTTCGCAGAACTTGGTTTTTACCAAACTGCTGAAAACGACTTATAGTTCTATAAATGAGTATCCACTGAAACTGTTTTTTTTAACGTCTTTTAAGTTCGTCTTGCAGTCCTTAGAGATTGTCTTGTTTGAGTTATGTTTTTTTTCAATCTACTGAAAATGACTTATAGTCTTATAACATGTTTTTTTATTGGAAAGAATTTTCTTGCACATTTTGAGAATCACTAGACTTTTTGCCAATTTTTTTGCCTCCTTTATCGGAAAACAGTTAAAAAAACTCTCTTTTATGTGTCAAAAATAAGAGTTTGACTTTCACTTTTTCATTTTATAAAAAATATTAGGTTTTGTGGTTTTGTTAGGTTTTCACGAATTCAATGTTCAAGGCAATTGAAGGCATTGGCAAAGGAAGAGAAGTTAGAGGAGGAAAAATGAAAAACTGTTATTTTGAACTATGAGTTTGTTTTTAAAACATACCCTTCCTTGCCTGACACTGAGGTCAAGAAAGATCTGGTCAAATATATGTGCACTCTCATAGATTGTCACATGCTTAGTGAACTTCCTAATCAGATGTCCAAATTGTTTGACCGGGTAAGTAAAATGCAGACACAGATCACAAATATGGCCAAGGAACACCGCGACCAGATGCAACAAATCCGCATCAGGCCAAGGTCCCTAATTCTCTTCATCTACCTCCTCCTTCCAATATTGCTAACCAGGCTATCCTTGCTCCTCTCCATGATTCTTTCTCTTCTTCTTTGTGTGGTTCAATAAGGACCTGCAGTAGGTGCAAGCTGTGCTATTGCTGCAACAAGTGACAACACATGGATTTCTGTAAGTGTTGCCGCCTCGAGTTCAGACGCACCATTTACTGATACCATCTACAACGGTTCCTATGTGGATAGGAAGGCGGTGCAAATACCATTGAAGTATGACGACAAGGAAGACGGGTTCCTTGATCAACTCCATGAGAGCCCACTTCGAGCTGCTGAGAAGTCAACTAATGAGCCAAACCTTGATTATGAGGACGAGCGTCGAACCTGCCGTACTGGCTTCCTAGAAGCCTAGACTATGCAAGTTGGGCACACTAAAATTAATTTGACGCAGTGGCTAAAAGCCACGCCCGTAATAACACTTAAACCACCAGTACCTCTACGTTTTTAGATCGTTAACGCGGTGAGCTGAATCGGTGCAGCCCGCAGATCCATGTGCATTTGCCTCAGAGCCTCCCCATTGGGGACCTAAGACCCGCTTGGGTACTGGTGGTTTAAAAAATCTTAATTAAGCAATATAAGGAACCATATGTTGTTGCAAGGATCAAGAACAAACTTGAAAATCTCAAATGTGGGAGGCGGGTGAGCTCCATATACAACATGCAATTGCATGTTAGCGATTTTTTTGCTACTCTCGGGTTGTAAATAACTGCACGTTCATGCTTGGATGTTGTGAAAGGTGCAGTTCCCACTAACTACACTTATCACCTAGGCAGAAACCTTGGGTATATGAACTGACCTTCCCTCATGCAAGATGTAGTCCGTCTCGAGGCTCAAGACCTCGTTTCCACAACAAGCAAAAAAAGTTAACTGCTGGCAGGTGAGGCAACAACCGTTTTACTGTGCATGACCTGTTGGAGGTTGATGAGGAGGCCTATGCAGATGATCCTACTCTCGGTGACGACAAAAAAACGGAGCGCTGATGCAACCTCTTCCTCTTCAGCCCATGAGTCTGACAATAATAATGAAGAAAAAAAACTTAATGATTTCAGAAAGTCTGCCAATGTGAAGAGACTAAACTGAAACTAAGGAAATAACTTCCTCTTCCCAAGGGAGCCAAAATCCCAGCCAAGCCGGAGGATGCTACAACCAAACCTTGGTTGGAACTCCGGATCAGTGAAAACGAATGGAAGGCTAGGATTAAGAAGGGAGTTTAGCTCCTTTGCCAAAAACCGAATCATAAGGTCCAAGACTATTATAGGTTGCAAGCAAACCGTAACTGGGCGTAGAGACGTTATCAGCACCCTTTACAGCAAGGGAGACTGAAACAGTAAGTGGAAGTTCCTCTAAGGAACCTGATCCAGTTAAGCAGTCTTCTTTTGAATCCCTATCATCTGCTGATTCTAATGCTGATACCTGTAATGTCCTTTATGTTAAGAATTGGGAGGAGTTTGAGAAGGTTGATCTCCACTATCACCTAGAGCATTGGGCTGAGATGAAACAATATCGTGCTCAAGGGACAACACAGTTGATCTTCTTCGAGCTTCTCATTAACCAATTCTACCTTTGTGTCTTTGTTGATTGAGGTGCTACTAATAACTTTATTTCTCCATACGGGGTACGCAAGGTGGGCTTGGCGATGAAGCAAGTGGAATTGTAGAACCCTTATCGGATACAAGTAAGCAACAAAGAAGTTGTCACCTCCGCGCATACTGTCAAAGGTGTGTGCCTTACCCTTGACAAGGACAAAACGGTCACACATACATTGAACTTCTACGTCCTCGACAAGTGCCCCTTCGGCATGGTTCTAGGCTTGGAATGGTTAAAGTTCCAATGCGAAAGCACCAAGTAGTAGCAAGACTCATTATTCATGGTCCGAGATGCTAAGGGGAACGAGCCTCGTGTCCTCTTGGATGAGAAGCACGAATCCTCAGTGACTTTTCTCAATACCATGCGATTCTGCAAGAAGTGGTACAATCACAAGGAGGATGAGCAATTGTATGTTGCTTTTGTTCGTTCAACTTATGTGCCTTCTACTTTTATGGCTAGTATTAGTTCTACTTTGCATTATGTGCCTACTTCGAATGCTTCTACTTCTATTTCTACATCTATGTCCACTTCTAGTCCAAATGATTCTACTTCAAGTTCGGTTGCCTTAGCCTTCTGATTTGCAACTTGATTTACGTAACCCTTATTATGATTATCCATCATTGGAAATCTCAACAAACATCAAAAGTCTGCTCAACCAATTTTGAAAAATCATGTATGAGACCCGAAAGTTGGAGGAACTCGGGGAAGCAAATTGATGAAATGTTTGACAAAGGGTGAATTTTTAATTTATTTTTTTTTGGGACAAAATACTCCAATCTATTCGTGGGGAGTAGCACGTGCTGAGAACCGGGTCCAACGTCCCATAGAAGGATACACAAGTATTAAAGCATAGGGGCCGTTACCCGACTTCGACTGAGAAAACTATGAGAGCAACTTGCTCCAACTACTAATGAAACAATCTCGAAGGGGCTTATGGAAAAAAAATCAGACATTTATGCAATACTAAATTCAAAGGGCGTTTTTGTTTTTCGAGGTTTGTCTCATAGGAGAATTTAGACCGAATAACCCACCTGTCTTGGTGCCTTTCAGCGGCCCTAACCCTACCTGCCCCACCCCTATACCCCGATGCCCAATCTCTACCACGCCTCACGCCCCCAACTGATAGGTTACAGAGTGGCATGACCCACCCCAGAAACCCCCCACCTGCTAGGCCACAGGGCAACGCGACCCGCCTCGGCTCCGATCAGCGTCGATTAGGCACCAACTCACCAATAGACACTAGTAGAGTGTCTTCCACCCTCGACAACTCCCCAGATCTCTCTACCGGGTCTCATGCCCTCGTACAACTCGAGTTACAGGGAAGCGCAACCAAGCCCCAACATCGACCAGCGTCGTTCAGCCCGTTGTCAATCGGCCACAAGCAGTGCGCCGCCTGAAATCTACGGTTTTGGGACTTAGGCGCAAGAACGAGTCTAAGTTTTGATGGTACTCTGGTTAGACCAGGCAGCGGAAATTAGGGGAGCTCAGGGCGCCCTTGATTTTGGGCGCGCTGAACCTTACGGGTAACCCTCAAAGATGGCGAGATGGGTGGTCGCACTCGGCCCATCAACGGACCATCATTTCCGGCCGTTCACAGGGTTAGACCCGGATCGGCCTGCCGCGGAGAGGCATCGCGGGAATAGACCTCGTAGCAACATTTTTTTTGGCATACGACCGGGGCCGAAATGAGGCCTCAATTTTTTGTCTATTTTAGTACCATAATTAAAGATGGGTAAAACGGATTACGACCAGTAGGGGAGAAGGGAAAAACATAATATCCCTTAATTTCTTTATTTTTTACGGCATTTAATTCAAGGGGGAATACCCTTGTTATTTTATGTTCCCGGCAAAGAAATTAAAAACATAGAAAAATATTAAAAATGGTAAAATAGAAAAGAAACAAAAGAAATTCGACCATTTATTTAAACTTTCTCGGAATTTAATTTTGGCGAACTTACAGTTAATTTACTAT
>BFEA01000519.1:539170-552872 GCA_003427395.1 Chara braunii | reverse complement strand
TTTTTCTAATTAAAAATACCAAAAATCATGAGTTAAAAATTCTAATTGGTTTTCCTCGATATCTCCTGATCCGCGCGCTTTCGTGCGAGCCGCCCTGGGAGCAAAGTTCGCCCTCTTGTCGAGGCGAACGTTTTGAGACGTTTTTTAAAAAAAATTCTAACGGCTAAAAAAAAAAGATATGAAATTTTTTGTATTTTTTTAATTAAAAATCTCAAAAATTATGAGTTAAAAATTCTAATTGGTTTTTCCTCGATATCTCCTGATCCGCGGGCTTTCGTGCGAGGCGCACTGGGAGCAAAGTTCGTCCTCTTGTTGAGGCGAACGTTTTGAGACATATTTTGAGAAATTCGAACGGCTAATAAGCGAGATATGGAATTTTTTGTATTTTTGGATTAAAAATTCTAAAAATTTTGATTTTTGTTTTATTGAAATGGTCGGGAAAATAAGCGAAATTAGGGGAACCCCGCTGGGACCAAAGTTGGTCCCTGTATTTTTCCCAACATTTTGAGACCCTAGTCGGGGAAAACGGACTTCGTTTGGACCGAGCTCCAACAGATAGAAAAGGTGGAAGAAAATCAATGGAAAATTGAATTTCTTTGTAATTTTGTTTAAATTAAAAGAAAAAAGAATTTAAAAATGTAATCCAATAAGTTTTTCTTCTATAACTAGTGAAAGCTAACAAAAATTTTCTCGCGTCGAGCAGGGCTTTGCTGTGTTCGTGCGGTTGCGCGCAAAACCCCAAACTCTAATTAGGGGAAACCCTAATTAGGGTGAAGTCCTAACCCCAATTTTGAGAGAAGCGGGTAGATAGAGGGAAGCCATAGCTTTTAGCTTCCGCATTTGTTACGGATTATTTTTAATCAAATATATCCCGTAAGATTGTGGAAATTAATTCGGGAAGTTTTGCCCCATTAAATAATTAAGAATGATTTTACTTTTGATTTTGTTATTTAAAATCGATTAAAAAATTGAAATAAATATTAAAAATTGCGTAGGGGCATTTGTTTGACTTCAATGCTCTTCATATCCACTTTACCTATTTGAGGGACTTTTTTCCGAACCCCATCTCACCGGGGGGGAAGGAAAACTGCTGTCGAAATTTCTCGAAATTTTCCTTTTAATTTAAATTTTTGCTAATTAATTAACAAAAATATTTAAAAATCGAGTTAAATCAATTTTCCTTTTTTTCTATTATTCCTTTTGATATTCCCTCTTCGGCAGCGCTGTTTGAGGGCTTCGCCCGAAGCCCATCCCAACGGGAGGAGGCGAAACGCTGCCGAAATTTTAGTAAATTCCCCAAATTTTATTTCTACCCCTAAAAATCATCAAACTCGGCGGGCTTATATAGGTATTAACCCTTAATATATATAAACTAAGAAAGAAATTTTATCTTAACTAAATACATTTTCTTTAATTTATAATTAAAAAATACAAAAGAATTCCCTAGAAGAAGAAAGGAAAGAGACGATGCGGTAACCTGGTTTCGGGTGAACCTACTAGCTTGTTCCCGAAGGCGTGAGGTAAGCGACGGGAATTTTCAGTCATTAATCTACACCTCCCTGTTGCTGTGTTCTCTCTAGCCGCCAATTGAATGTGGCCGCGGGTGCAAGTAGAGGTCTATGGGGCTACCATTGACTGGGACTTGGAGCCCCCTGAACTCATAGAGGCGGATCTAGTCGAGCTCACGATCCCCGGGCGCAACATTCGACACGTTGACGACCAGTTTGCGTGGAGGTCTATAATCTTGTCCGAGGACGTGTGGCTTTGGACGTACAGAGAGCACCGGTCGGGGCAAGGAGTGGGCGTAGTGAGAGCCTACTTGTATTTGGGACCGGGTGTGGTCAGGGAGGCCGTGGTGGGTCTCGCGACGACAGGGAGCAGGGCGTTACGCTACCAAGGGGAAGAGGTAGCTGCCTTCCGAGCGGAGGGCTCGAGCGAGCCGTTGACCCTATTTCACAGACGTCCTCCTCTTGATATCACGGGCGAGTTGGTGGTAGCACGGGACGGGTTTTTCCCGTACAGCGTTAGGAGCCTGCGAGCGATAGTTCCAACGTTTGTAGTAGAGAGCGTCTTTGGAGGTATTGGTGGAGTGGTCGGGACATACCTGGCCTATCAGGATCTCAAGATCCTGGCGAGAAGGCCTGCCGACCTAGACTACATCTATTATTCGCTCGCAACCGGTGGGTCTCGTTAGGGAGACGAGAGGGTTCAGCTTATAGAGCTGATCCGCTCGATAGACGACGAGTGACCCCAGTCTCCGTGCGTTTGGGATTGGCTAGATCGTGAGCTCCGAGCAGGCCCCAAGTACGTGACCTGCATCGGGCGGCTCTTCTCAGACGACTGGGAGAGCTGGTGGGGTGAGGACGCCGGGCGACCTCTGATATACAGCCATCAGCTGGCAGAATACTACCAGGGTATAGGACAGGCGTCATACCGCGTCGAGGACCAGTTTGACGACGAGGGTTGGGAGCGAGAGAACGACTCTGGGAGCCAGACTGGGTCGACCCAGAGAGTGAGGTTGACGAGGAGGAGATTGACGTTACGGACGCCCATTTTCCCAGGATAGGAATAGCAGTCCGGGCGTAGGAGGTAAAGGAGCACATTAGGGCGACGGTTAGGTGAGCTTAGCTACTGATCGTACTCGACCATACTGGACCTGAGTGCGAGAGTTGTCTGAAGGGTTAGCAACGTCGAGAGATGGGGTGCATCGGAGGGAGTAGAGTGATGCTGACCGAGAGTAGGAGAARAGATRAGGAGTGATTCAGTGGYCTGGTTAGCTTATGTTCTCTCACGAGAGTCCGAATCGTATAGTGTGAGGAAGCTTGTGGGACCTAGAGAGACGACGGTTGGATACGACATTCCTCTTCCTGTGGCGTTAGAAGGGACAGGGCGTGTTCCGATACGATACCTGGGAACGTGGCTTGCAGAATGACTTTTCCTTTGGACGGTGATATTACGAGACGAACGACCCGAGAGGACTCATGAACTAGAAGGGGTTGGACATCTAATAGCGGACAGAGCGTACGATCTAGAGATAGGATTGACGCTCGCAGGGGCGAGCAGGATTTGGTAGAGGAGCGAGTTGTTGGCCAGAGTGATCGTTAATCAGCAACTAGCGAAACTCTCGAAGGGGAGGACGCGTTCGAGCCGCTTGGTATACGGTCCTCCGCACTCGACCCTCTACCCGAGAGAGGATTGGAGATTCGGACTTCCTGCCTTCGTGATAGGGCAGACCTATGGGAGCGTGGATCATTTGAGTAGAGCAGTGAACCACACACTTTACGCGCTCTGGGAGGGCTTAGCGCCCTGCTTCAAGGAAGTATACTACGCCATTTGTGTGAGGTGGGGGCCGCCCAGTAGAGAGACGCTTGACGACATCATAGACGTTACTAGCTGGGTGGACTGTCTGAGGCCTATCGATCTGATTAGGTACTGCAGGAGACGGGCAGAGATCGATTACGTGGGGCTAGAAGATGTGAGATTTCTCTTCGAGGCCGCAACTTAGGGAATGCCGGGAAGGACGACTACGGTGATGCGTGTAGGAAAACAATTGGTAAGCGCAGGATACACTGTGACAGTACTTCTCCGAGCGTACGTAGACGAGGACTTGACAGCGAGTGAGTGCAGATAACGAGCCAGGGATTTGATCCACGAGCGTAGAGCTGATGTACTGGCGCGAGTGACCTTCCAGACCTCGATTTCCTATGATGTGATGATATGGTCTCATGGTTATATGCGCGCGGAGCACTACCACGATGAGACGGTAGCGGAGGTTAGAGCGAGGGTGAGAGGAWGAGCTGGAAAAAGATGTGGACTGAGTATGGAAGAGGAGAGTGAGGCAGTCGRAARAGKGAGAAAGYGCATTAAAGAACCACTCTTGAACCAGGTAAAGAAGTTGGGGAACAAGTTAAGGGAGATCTGGTCGTGTCAGGACGAGGGCAAGTTGCGTAGGGTTGAACTCGTGAAGAGAGAGTTAGAGAATTTGTTTAGGGAGGAAAGAGAGATTATCCAGGCGTGGAAATCAGACTTTCTGGAGAGGGTAAAGGCTAGAAGCGTATCACGCGAAGAAACTAGTGAGCGATCTGCAGAGAGCGAGACAACGGAAGACAAAGTAACGCAAAGAAGTAGCGACAGGACATGAGCGGGACGACACTACACACGACGGATCGGTACTCATTACATGTGGTAGGGAGACTCGACGGACCATTAATGTTAGTGATCATAGAACTCCAGCTCCATACCAGACTGTGCATAGTTGAGGAGGCAGAGTATGTCCGCCGCGCGCTGCGTGAGGCTAGGGGGACAGGACTTTGGATTGGAATAGAAGGAGGACGGAGGATAAAATACGTACTCCAAGTGACACCTTTCGAAGGGCGGTCTCGAATAAGGGCATGGTACGMGACGACCAGAGAGGCTGAGAGGTTGAAGATAAGCGAAGCCAGGAAAGCTGGAGAGTTAGGGAGAGTTGTAACAGATGGTGCAATACTTAGGGTGTTAGCCGCTCACGACCGGTACTAGAAGGAATCGATAAAGACTTTAGAGACGATACAGGATGGTGGAGATAAGGAGGACTTTGAGACATTTTATGACATATTGGAGCGGTCGGCGATGAGGTTACAAGTGGTTATAGCACTAACTTACCTCAGCTGCTAGACAGATGACCTCATAGCCGTTGAGGAGATAAGGGAGTGGAAATAGAAATTGGAAGCTCTTGGAAGGATAGTGGAAGCTAGAAAGGTCGATGGGCGACTTTGGATGGAAGTAAGAGGGCCTTTAGCGGGCTAACCGATTCAGGACAGGGCTAGGAGAACTAGCAAGGAGGACGGAGATAGACGCTCGGAGACTCTTGAGGGGTGTGGATCAGGAGACATTGGCTAGGTTTGGGACTGCGATCTGTCTCAAGGATAGAGGTCCTGTCACGGGTGTAGTGCAGATCCGGAGAGGCACGGCCTTGTTGGTCGATCCCGAAGGAGAGGTTTACTTAGACACAGGGATTCTTGGGATAGAGGGAGAGCACGAGATCTGCGACCGGTACGGGATACTAGAAGTGGTAATCAAGGCAGTCGAGAGCGAAGATTCGAGGCGAACGCAAGCCGTGACTAGGAAACAGGTCCGGGCTGCCGCAACTGTCACAGGTCCGGGCTGCAGCGACTGTCATAGGGTCGGGCTGTAACAGTTGGCTAGAATACCTAACCGCGTCTTTTGGCGGTCCAATGGAACCCGACACGATGGGTCCACAACCGACCACGGACGAAGCGGGAGAGGAGTACAGGACATCCCCCGATCGAGCTCTGAGGGATCTGAAGGAACGAATTAGGCGAGAAGCACCGCTCAGATGGGCTGACCAAACCAATGACGGAGGGTCCGACGTAAGGGGCGAACCAGTTGCGACAGAGCCGCAGGAGGCTTTAAAGACGGGTACCTCGAGCGGACGACGAGAAGCGACGAGGCGACGCTCCCCCGAGTACGAGCGGAGGGACACCATAGCGGACAGGCATAGAGACGACTGGAGAGAGAGTTTGAGGGATTCCCATTGGAGGGACAGAGATAGAGACAGGGCGCCGCCCACGCGAGTCTTCGACCCCAAGACAGGGGAGTCACATCCGCTCTCTTATGAGAGCAAGGATCGCTATATTATTATGCACAAGGCCTCAGAGCCTCCTACCTTTAGGGGCTACGGTATCACAGAATATCTGGAGAAGTGAGAGCTTCATGCCAGTCGGAGTCAGTGATCGGAGGAAGAGATTATAGAGAACTTCCTATTTAATGTGGACCCAAGTCTCGATAGGGAAGTTAAGGAAGCTCGACCGAAGGATGAGAAATGAACTACGTACAAGAAAAACCTCGTTGAGCTTTACAAATTGGAGGATAACAAGTATTCTATCAAGGACCTTGAAACAATGACTCAAGATGAAGATGAGAGCGTACGRGCATTTGGGATGCGTTTCCAGAAGATCTCCGACGTGCTGATGAAGAAGGCGAAGATCTCAAAGGTCGAGCGCTGTACTATCTTCATCGAACACTTGTCCAAAGGTGGACAAAAGAGTATACTTATAGATCTTCCGCGCGACAGGCTTGATTTCCCAGAAGTCCTAAAGCTCGCGATAAAGGCAGAGGCAGACGATTACAAGGAATTGGTGTGGAGAGGGATGATGAGACGTGACTTCTCTCTCTAGAAGCGCAGACGACAGACCATCTACTCCCAGGAACTCATGCGTCTACTGTAGAGGAGAAAATCATATCAAGAGGGATTGCCCGGACCTCAAACGGGCAATAGATGAGGGACTTGTCGTGCTTGACGACCGCAAGTATGTCAAGTGGGCAGATGGTCTGGGAGATGTATCAATGTTTCCTTCGATGAAGGAGAATGTTGAAGCAAGGAGAGTAAAGCCGAGTAAAGGAAAGGAGCCGGTCAGGAGCTAGAGCATCAAGATAACCTTTGAGGGGGATATGGCGACCACACCCATAAGGGTGGCAGCCACCAAGTCGGCGAGAGGGTCTACATCGAAGAAGACTGACACGGATTACGTAATGGCGGAGAAGGACGGGCAGYGGGTCGATGGAGAGGAGGTTATCCTTTCGCCGCGAAAGCTGGGAGTGAAGAAGTTCTTAATGAAGAGTTCGCTGGACGAGATTGACACGGACGAACCACTGAGACGGGCCCTTCGGCAACCCATGCAGTGCTCTCTTCTGGAGTACCTGGCGGCATCGAAGCCGGCTCGTAATGAGTTACAGATGATCACGCGAAAGACTCGCATACCTCTATCGGAGGAGGGTCAGGGGGTCCCTAAGGCGGAAGCTTCTACAGTAGCAGTAACGGTGGTGACTGCCAGAGCGGATCGCATGGCGACAGTCCTTCTCGATGGAATGGAAGGTGTGCCTCCAGATAAGTTTTATATACTTGGTAGCGGGGCCGTGGAGACGATTATAAACGATGGAGCGGTACTCGATGCTGTGATCGATAACGGCAGTGAGGCTGTCATCATAGACGAGGACCTGGCAGTACAGGTTGGACTGGGCCTCGATAGGTCATGCCTATTCGAGATAGAGACGACTGATGGGAGAAAGCAACAAATCACTGGGGTTTGTCACAAGGCAGCCATAGAGGTCCAAGGGGTACGAGTGACCCTGCCTGTCTTTGCRGTCAAGAACTGCAGCTCCGACCTGCTCTTGGGTCGAACGTGGCTGAGCCACGTGCATGCGGTGACGATAGAGCGACCTGATGGGAGCCAAACATTGTCCATTAAGAAGCCAGACGGGACGCGGGTAATGATTGAAACAGCGGAGCCTCGGGACCCGAGGAACAGAGCAGCTCTCGTTGTAGGTGCAATACCCAGTGATCAGATTAAATCATTACCTATCTCCGGCCACGCGGTGCGTTTTGCGGAAGATTGTGGAGGTGGAAGAAAGTCGGCGGCGCGGTAACTCGTACCCAAAGAAAAAAGATAAGGAATTTGGCGGTGTGGTATCCGTGTCTTTTTTAAGGGCACGGCCCCCCCAAGCGACACAAGCGAGTAGCTCAAAAAGTTAAGCCAGCTGTGGTGGGCCGCGAACGATCTGCACTGGACGGGATATCGGAAGAAGAGATCGCGAAAGAAATTCAAGAAAGAAAGAGAAAGGAGCCGCAATGGCTAACAGAAGAGAGGATAGCAGGGATGGATATCGGAGATGGGAATTTGACCCCACAGAGCGAGAACGTGTGATAGAAATCCTGAAGACATGTGATAAGGCCATAGCTTTTAGTGACGCGGAGCGCGGTAGGGTTGACCGTCGATACGCTAAACCAGCAAGGATTTACACGATATCACATGTTCCCTGGAATGATGCGGGATGGAAATACGCCTAGAAGGAAAAAAAAGAAGTTATCGCTTTCCTGAAAGAAAAGATGGTTTCCCATGTTGCGGAGCCGTCTGATAGCGCTTATGCTAATCGATGGTTCTTCCTACGAAAGCCGAATGGCAAGATCCGATGGATCCAGGACCTTCAAAATGTCAACGAGGTGACGATACGAGACGTGGGCTCCATGCCACACGCCGATTTACTGGCAGAAGGCACCGCAGGTAGGTCGATTTACTCGGTCTGTGATCTGTTCTCAGGCTATGATGAGGTGCCACTTGACCCTAGAGACAGGCACCTCACGGCTATGCATACGCCATTGGGACTAATACAGATGATGGTTGTCCCTATGGGTTAGACTAATGGGGTAGTCGTTTTTCAGAGAGCCATGGTAGCCGTCCTCAAGGACTTCATCCCTGATAAGGTTGAAGTTTTTCTGGATGACTTTCCTATAAAAGGGTCAGTAAACAAGGATGAGGCAGAGGTTGCACCTGGAGTTAGAAGATTCGTCGAGCAGCACCTAACGAATATTTGCGCGGTACTCGAGCAGCTGGACGATGCGAATCTAACAGTCAGCGGAACAAAGAGCCGATGGGCCGTCTCGACTATTAAGATCTTGGGCTTTATTTGTGACTCGAGAGGATGCCGAGAAGATCCGACGAAGTTAGACAAACTCCTGAACTGGCCGTCACCGTTACATAGCCTAACCGAGGTCCGGCAGTTTCTGGGAGTGGTCGGTTACTGACGTATATTCATACGGGGGTATGCGGAGCCATTGAGGTTACTCCTTCGAAAGACTGAAAAATTCTACTGGGATTCTTTGCAGGAACTCGCTATGGAAGAACTTAAAGACGAATTTAAGGAGGGAGAACGCGTGTTGGGCGTGCGATTCTTTGACGATGAGACCGAGAGACCCTTCATAGTATCCACGGATGTTGGACCATGTTCAGTAGGTGGTTTGCTGTCTCAGAAGGACGTGGGAGGGAAAGAGAGACCGTTAAGGTTTGAGAGTAGAACACTTAATACGGCTGATTGTAACTACAGTCAATTCAAGAAGGAGGTGTTAGCTTTTCTGCGGTGTCTGAACACGTTCAGACACTATATCTATGGTCGTCGGTTCATCCTGAGAGTGGATCCCACTGCGGTTGCCTTTGTCCTCCAAAAGGACTTTAGCCTGACAAACCCGACCATTGCACGATGGTTATTACGGATTCGGCTATATGATTACGCTGTAGAGAGGATATCTTACACCAAAAATGCCGTAGCAGATGGGCTTTCTCAGATCCCTCTTGAGGCCGAGCGCCCGATAGTAGCTGGGGCCCTGACTATGGCGGTGCCAGGACGCACCGAGCGATTTCTGGTTAACCTTTACGAGGGCAAATACCGAATGATCGGGCTACATTTGTCAGGAGAGGAGAGTCAAGAATCAGATRWCCGGAGACAAGCGGCCCAGTACTGCCTTAGAGCTGGCCATCTGTTTCGAAGGCCGGTCGGTTCGGGGATGCCCTTACGAGTAGTCTGTGACCCTGAGGAGAGACAGACAATAGTTGCGAAGCTTCACGACTGGGTAGTCGGAGGACACAGGGGAGTCAAAGGAACCTACGAAAAGGTACACAGGTTGTACTGGTGGGAAGGACAGTATAAGGACGTCGAGAGGTACTGTATGACCTGCGAGGAGTGCCAGAAGAGAGCTCTTGTGAAGTACAAAGAGCCTCTCCATCCATCCTATCCCACCAGACCGGGAGAGAAGGTACACATCGATCTGGTGAAGATGCCAAAGGGGGTAGGCAATATGAACTACGTCGTGAACATACGAGACGATTTCACTGGGTTCGTGGACGGTAGACTCATCAGGAGTAAGACGGTAAAGGAAGTAAAGAACTTCGTCTTGGAGTACTTATCTAGGTATGGTTGTGTCAGCAAGATAGTGATGGACAGAGGGGCGAAATTTCTAGCTGACGAGGTCCAGAGTGTGTTCAAGAGAGCCGGGGCGAGAATTTCGATAGCCACCGCCTATCACCCACAGTCGAACTCCCCAGTAGAGAGGGGACACCAGACTCTGATAGCGTCACAATCCAAGTGGTGCAAGGGTAAAGACAGTGATTGGCCACGATATTTTCGATACGCAATATGGGCAGACAACGTCACGGTCCGGGCTAGTACCGGATACCCACCGTACACTTTGTGGTTCGGGCGACATTGTCCGCTCCACATAGAGTTTCACGTCGACAGTTGGACAACCGTCGACTGGGCGGAGAAGATGTCCAGAGAGGAACTCATAGCTGCCCGAACAAGACAGATAGCCTACGGTTTGGAAGATAACCTCATGACAGCGGCATATCGTATGGCAGTGGAAAGGGACAAGGGTAAAGAAAGATGGGATAAGAACGTGCGAATCAGGAAAGAGAGGGTGAGCGTAGGAGATATGGTCCTTCTCTACGACGCGGCACTAGAGAGGACCTGGACCGGAAAACTCGCAAATAGATGGATGGGACCTTACAGAGTGGTTGAGGCACTCGACTGGGGTGCATATATGATAGCAGAATTGGATGGATCTAAGTGGAAGGACCCAGTGGCGGGCGCTAGGTTAAAGYTGTTTAGACCCAGGCCTGCACCCACCTTATCGCTGACGGGCCCCAAAGGAAAGGGGAAGGCTAAGATGGAGGATGGAGATCCCTTGAGACGATTCGAGGCAGGCGAAAGCTCCAAGAAGAGAAAAAGAATAGAGAAAAGAAAGGTCAAAGGGTTAACTCTATGAAGAAAGAAGAAATGGTTATTCGTGCTCAAGAGGGCCAAACGGAGAGTCCGCATTAGACAAACTGACGGGACGACACCCTTCTCGGGCCAACGACAGAAAAAAAAGAGGATCCTACAAAGGCCGAGAACCCGGCGGGAAAGGAAAGTAAAAAAACATCTACTTAGCCCTAGAACTCAAAACAGACTGAAACATAAGACAACTGAACGCCGACGTGGGCGTCCTTTACGAACAATCGCCCTGAAGCTCGTCCGCTTCGTCTGACGAAAGTGGTTAGGGCTCGACGGGGGCGTCGAGAAGTGGTCCGGGCTAACTGTCAGGCAGCCACAAGCAGTGCGCCGCCTGAAATCTACGGTTTAGGGACTTAGGTGCAAAGACGAGTCTGAGTTTTGATGGTACTCTGGTTAGACTAGGCAGCGGAAATTAGGGGAGCTCAGGGCGCCCTTGATTTTGGGCGCGCTGAACCTTACGGGTAACCCTCAAAGATGGTGAGATGGGTGGTCGCACTCAGCACATCAACGGACAGTCATTTTCAGCCCTTCAGAGGGTTAGACCCGGATTGGCCCGCCGCCGAGAGGCATCACGCGAACAGACCTCGCAACAACGTTTTTTGCGGCATACGACCGGGGCCAAAATGAGGCCTCAAATTTTTGTCTATTTTAGTACCATAATTAAAGATGGGGAAAAGGGATTACGACGAGTAGCGGAGAAGGGAAAAACATAATATCCCTTAATTTCTTTATTTTTTACAACATTTAATTCAAGGGGGAATACCCTTGTTATTTTATGTTCCCGACAATGAAATTAAAAACATAGAAAAATATTAAAAATGGTAAAAGAGAAAAGAAACAAAAGAAATTCGACCATTTATTTAAACTTTCTCGAAATTCAATTTTGGCGAACTTACAGTTAATTTACTATTCCCGACAATAGAATTAAGGAAAGGGAAGAATGATGAAAAACGATGAAAGGGACGGGAACCCATGACTATTGGGAGATTGGCCTAATTTCGCCTCGATTACCCGCCATCAGCTCTGACTCCGGATTGATCATTTTCCCCGGATTTTAACAAGTTAACACTACTGCCGATGGTCGAGGTTTCCTGCGACGCTTTCCCTGGTGTGCTTGATTACTAACATTACCGCAGTTGAGATGTTCTGAGAGCAGGAATCGCATGGACAGCATGGGGTGGTGCTACCTTGGGTCGACTATGGTGTTTGGTTCGGTACGGATACGAGGGTTGTTATGGAGTGGCTACGTCCTACGGTGTCTGACGTGCTTCAGGTACGGTATGGGCCCGGTGACAGCTGTCTCACTACAGTGACTTATTTTCAGRTTTGGGACAGCTGCGGTGATTTATTCTCAGGACCAGGGCCACTACGACAGTTATTCCAGGTTTGGAACCTTGGCGGCAGTTTGTTTTCAGGTCCGGAAACGTTGCGGCATTCTATATCAGGTTCGGGACAGGTTATCCTGGCACGATTGTACGGGTTCGGCATCCGCATGSCACAACAGCCCGGTACTGGATTTCGGGTTTGGTCAGGTTCGGTGGCATCGCGGTGTTTCGTTTCAGGTTCGACGCCCTCATGGCAGTTTATTTCGGAACCTCTGCGGTGATTTATTTTCAGGTCCGGGATCATTGCGACGGTTTACTTCAGGTTCGGTACTATTACCGCGCCGCTGCATCTTGCCGTGTTCGACATGTTTCAGGTACGGTATTGGTTCGGCATTGGCGTGGTACGCGCCACAGCATCATTTTCAGACTTGGTACTGGGTCGGTATCGACACGGCGCGAGGCACGGGAACCCCRGATGGTTATATCAAGTTCGGCTTCGATATGGTAAGAATAACAGCGAGCCTGACTRAGTGATCTGGGTTTGACATTGACAGGTACGGATTGCTGAGATATAACGTCGAGACAAGTTCTAGTTGGCTAGTTCAAGGTTCGGAATTGGTATGGTGACGCAGCAACTTGTTCCATGGGACACCGCAACGGGGTACCACTATTTTCGTGTGTGTACTAGCCTGGGACACTTACGCGCGTTGATCCAGCGATCGGTCGGGGATTGCCTCATTTGCTCCGGTTCTATGGGACTTGGTACCGTCAAACTGCCGGTATACGAGTAGTGTGGCCAGCGACAGATAGAAGTGTTAACCTTTAGACATATGCAGACTAAGGGGGGGTTGGCTGCAGAGCTGTTTTTTTTTTTTTTTTTTTTTTTTTTTTTTTTTGGTGGGATTGGGCTCAGCTTGCTTGGCTCAAGGGACTACTTCTGCTACCCGAGGATTACTGGTACTGCAGGGTCTGAAGGGCCACGCAGTTTTGCAAGGTACCGTGCGGAAACTGGCAGTACAGGTGGATCTGCATGGGGGGCCCCTGCCCTGACGCCGTCGCCACTACGGGCCTAAGTGCTTAGTCGCTCAGATATCACTGACCCGCTAAAGCCCGTGGCAAGGAGGGGGATGTAGGGGACTATCTCCGCTCGGAACCATTGCGAAACTCGTCGGAGCTGTCTACGCCAGTGGGATGAAGCTTGTGCCTGGGTACTGTGGACGCCGAGCCTGTGAGACCGGTACCACTGTTTTCTTTTTCCTCCGTGGCGCGGCGGACTACTTTCTGCACACTTGCACTCCGAGAAGGCCCTGGTCGGTCAGACCATGGGACTGAAGGGGATATAGGGGAGAACAGTGAAGGGAATGGGATTGCATGCCAGGTGTGSCCGRCGTCAAGCAGTTGCAGAGTGGGAGACGARCTCGAGGTGGAGACATCGGCGCCCAGGCGGTTACGCCGAGAGAGAAGGGAGAGCCGGACACGAACAAGGCGTACCCGCGAGTGCAAGCACGGGGGAGACGCGTCGGCGCTCAGGCGGTTACTCGCGTGTGAGAGGGAGAGTGAGAGAGAAGGGGGACGTGCAGTYTGGAAACGGGAGCGCAGGTTCTYAGGGAGTGATCAKGGAGAATCAAGCAGGCGCTCGACGGGGTCAGGGCGCTTCRGGGAGAGCGCGCCAGGTGTCCATTATCCCTGTCCGGTCAGTTGACTTCTGAACGGGATTGCCGAGAAAGATGATGGGGACGAGTCAGATGTATGGAGAGGCTGGGTCGAATGTGCAT
>BFEA01000519.1:511738-538280 GCA_003427395.1 Chara braunii | reverse complement strand
TGCCCGTTGTTCCTACTACTTGAGCACATTCTGAATATTGGACATTAATCTGCCCGCTGATTAGCCCGTTCTATCATCCTGTGGACTGTTGACGAAGAGAGAACTGAGGGCTGATCTGCCCGCTGCCACTACTACTGCCCGCTAGAGCTATCCGCATACATGGGGGAAATCAAGCGGTGATCAGCCATTCCATCATCCCGTTCACATGGAGAGAACTGAGGGGCTGATCTGCCTGCTGCCACCACTACTTGAGCCCATTCTGAATATTGGGCATTAATATGCCCGCTAGAGCTACTGCCCGTTTCAGCTACCTACATACATGGAGAAAATTGAGGGCTGATTTGCTGAAGCTTCTGGTTCGGAACACTGGAACTTCGAGTTTTGATCTGGCCGTCAGGGTTGTGCAGATACACGACCGATCGTAGTTGATTAGTTTAATGTAACAACTCACACATATGAGAGAGTATGGGGAGAATTGCCCCACTGCCATCGGGATCAGTTAAAGTTTCCCGTTGGCATTGGAACCAGTTACCTTACCACATTCGCTGATCAGCCAATCGAGTTTCCCACAGCTGTCGGGACTGGTTATTTACTATATTCGCTGACCAGCCAACTGTTTTCCCCAGCGCTGACAGGGCCGGATTGGTGACTGGTGAATCTCTAATTATCAGATAATTGATCGATCGTACTGTTGGTGGGTTCGGCCACTTATGATGAATAGCTGATCAAGACTGCAATCAAGCAATCCCACTGACAATGTGACCGTCCAGTTTGCTGAGCGGGCAATCAAGTATCCCCGCTACCGGCGGAAACCACTCGTTTTCATTTCCTGSTGCTGTTCAGACAAAGGTAAGGGGTAAGAAATTGCACGCAAAATGAAAGAGCGRGGGAGAGTGACAGCGGACCTTAATGAGAGAGAGAGAGGGAGAGTGACAGCGCAGCCGAATGAGAGAGAGAGACGAAGAGTGACAGGGCAGCAGAGAGAGAGAGAGAGTCTGTGCTCACGAMGCTTGAGAGTGGGAGAGACTATTCGCACAAAGGATGAGAGGGAGAAAGTCTGTGCTCACAAAGGTTGAGGGAGTGAGCTGCACGCATTTATTTTTTTTATATACCTTTTTTTAATGTTATTTTATTTTATTTTATTTCTTTTTTTTGCAAGTATCCGTGCTAAGGCGAAACAGTTAAACCCCTTTGAATCATTCCAAACCTGGATTAGGAGCCTGCCTGAAAATAAGGAATACTTTAATTGAGAGAAATAATTAGTTGTTTTCCCATGCCCTTATCATGATACAAAGCTCATCAATGAGCGGACATTGTGACAGGCGGATCACAAAAAGAACCCTGCTGGTCGCTGAGGACCTCGGAAGCGGGCGCAACGAGTGACAGGCGCTGTTGCCCCTGGCTTCAGCGAACGGTAGGCGACCCCTCCCCGGGTTTCCTCACACCGTGTCTATTCGTAGGCTCCCGGAACTCAGGACTACGGAAGATACCAGTCAAGCCACCAATCAGCGTCATAGTTGTAGGTCTGATCATCCATCCTCTAGGCACTAGTTGCAGATGTCCCACATAAAACCTTCTCATCCCTACTCCGGCAAGTCTTACCACAATGCAGCCACCTAGCGAATGTGAATTCGGTGCATCTGTTTTGTTTGTCCTAAAGAACGGAGGCAAACTTCGATTAGTCATACCGTGGTCTAAACCGCATCACAATAAAAAATGTTTATTCATTGCCACACATCAATGACTTGCTTGATGTTGCAGGTGGGCGGTGCAAGGTCTTCTCCAAGATCTATCTGAATTTTGGTTCCCACCGGATTGAGGTCAATCCTGCGGACCAGCACAAGACTGCATTCAAGACTTGCGATGGGTTCTACAAATTCACCCTTTTGCCCTTCGGTCACACGAATGTACCGACCACCTTTGAAAGTATCATGGATAAAGTGCTTTGGGAACAGATTGGTCAATTTCTTGTTGCTTGTCTTGATGGCATTTTGATCTTCGGCAAATCGACGGAGGAATAATTGTGACATCTTGAGGAGGTGATCAACATTCTAAAAAAAACGCAGCCTCATCTCAACTTGGAGAAATCTAATTTGGGAGGTACAACGTCATCTATATTGGACATCGATTGTCTGTTGTAGGCCTTTAGCCTGAGGCAACCAAGGTTGAGGTCGTACGCAACTGGCGTCAACCGGTGAATATATATGAACTTCGTTTTTTTTTGGCCTTGAATCACTCTATCGAAAGTTCATACCCAAAGTTTCTATCATTACTCGCCCACTATCTAGATTAACAGGCAAGAATGTATCGTACACATAGGATGAAGTATGTGAGACTGCCTTTCAACCCTTGAAAGAGGATTTGGTAAGTCGTCCTGTGCTCCACATTGCAGATGCCAAACTTACATTTGTAGTCAATATGGATGCGAGCCAATATGTGATTGGTGCACTGCTGCAATAAGATGATGGTGATGACTTGCGTCTGCTCAAATACTACAGCAATTGAATGCCCAACGAAAAGGTAGCTACTTATACATACATCCGCGAGCTTTATGCTTTGCATTATGCATTACGTCACTGGAAACACTATCTTTTGGGAGACCACTTCAAAGTTTTCTCAGATCATGAGACTTTGAAGTGAATCAAGGATCAAACTACCTATCCACTACATTGACCTTCTTGTTGCATGACATTCATATTTTAATTTTGAATTGAAACAAAAAACGGGTCGTTACAATCAAGTTGCTGATGTATTGTCTCGCCATCTAATCTACGACTTGCCGTGTAAGCTCCTACGGCCTTCGAAAGAAATTAAAGAAGGAATTTGTAGAGCAAACTGCCAAGGATCCAATCTCAGTCCAATCCTTGAGCGGCTTAAGGTTGACCCCAACAGTAAGTCAAATTTCCACGAGTGTGAGGGTTTGGTCTTCCGATGGTATGGAAAGAATGACCGCTTGTGTGTACCCAACCATAAGCCTCTTTGCACACACTTCTTGGACTTGGCTCGAGGCCGGAGTGGACACTTGGTTTTGTGAAGACAAACAAAAACCTGCTATAACTGTTTGATTGGCCTAGTATGAAAGGATTTGCGTACAAGTTTGGGGTTGAGGGTCAATTGTGCCAATAAATCAAACCCTCGAGGCAAAACCCCATGGGGCTGTTGAAACCTCTACCCATTTCCGATGGTCTTGGAGAGTTCGTTTCTATCAATTTGACGGACATGGGTAAGTTAAGTAAGAATGGATATTCACAGGTGATGGTGATTGTTGACCGATTTTCTAAGTTTTTGAATTTGATTCCATTGCCACCTCACGCCCCAACTGACCTTGTGGTTGACCAATTCGACAAGTACATTCTGCAATATGAGCCCCCGAAAACTTTTGTGAGTGACCGAGACGCTAGGTTCATAAGTGCCGATTGTAAGGACTTACACTTTCCAGATCTATGATATGAAACTAGAGATGGCGTCAGGTCTACACCCCAAAGCCAATGGTTTGGGTCAGGAGATCAACCAGACTGTGATGCAGCTTCTCCGTGCCTTAATCATTCCCGATCAGGAAACATGGAACACATTAGAAGCAAACATAGTGAAGAGATTCCGTGCATTCTCAGTAGTAGTGAGTTTTGCAGAGATTTTTGGAACGGCACCGGAAGTTACTTGTCATTCATATGGTTTGACAATGCGAGGTGTGCTTCGCAAATGCTCTTTCTTTGAGATCTAGTAGAGATCATCGAACGGGTGATACATGAAATGAACCTGGTATTGTTTGTTATGACCCTGACCAGTATGACTTGTAATTTTGTCTATCTTGTGACCGCCATTGATTGCACGAGGGATCATATTCTCACCGTGTTTGAAGGATTTAGCATCAAGATACAGAAACAGTTTAGACGCGTGTTATACGTGGTGAAGGGGCTGTGGAACAACTTCATCCACTCTTCCACCTATATGACGCCAAACAGGTTGCATTTCAGTTGGAAAATCCGCAACCCTATCTCCTACTTGTCCCCTGAACAACCAGCTGGTCTGACGACTGGCAGACCTGGCTAGAGCGCCACGTATGATCGCTTGCTCAAAGTTGCGATTGCCCCAATGACCAAGCGATAACTTGCCATAATCCATCATGCTAACAAGAAACGCAAACCCACGACCTTTGAAGTGGGAAGTTATGCCTGGGTTAAGATGTCTGAATTTTCAGAAGAAGAGGGGGTGTCACACAAACTTCTCCCTCTCTACTATGGTCCGTGGGAAGTCCTGGATAGTTGCTCAAGATACATTCGGTGCTTTGCATGTCATTGTTATACCTCCTCCCCTACGTACATGCCCGATCTGTTACGCGTCTAAACTGTTTCTGTATCTTGATGCTAAATCCTTCAAACACGGTGAGAATATGATCCCTCGTGCAATCAATGGCGGTCACGAGATAGACAAAATTACAAGTCATACTGGTCAGGGTCATAACAAATTGTCAGGGACTCAGATTGAGTTAGTTGCTCGGAGGGACCTCGCTCTTGAAGGGGGGTAGTGTAAGGACCTGCCCAAACATGGAGTGAGAACACAACCAATTTCCGAGTTTTGCCACTGCAATGAATGCCTTGTTGAGATTCCCGCTTTTTTGCCGAGTTTTCTAAGTCTGTGTGTGCGTGCTTGCTGGTCTGCATGCCTGTCTGAGTGCTTGACGACTTGAGTGTGTGTGTGACCCCTGCAATACTTGTTTGCTTTGGAGGCCCCATAGGGATGGTACTTACCTATGGGTACATTGAGAACAGAAGCAGGGAAAACACTCGAGTAGTGGGAGGAGGCCCGCAACACTCAGAACAACAGGGAAAACACTGAAGTAGCAGGTAGGCCGGTACCACTCAAGTAGCGGTAGATGTGTCGGGGACTGGAGACCGAACAGAAGAAAACAGAAGTTGGCATTTTTAGAGGCCCAGTAGTTGTAGGCTAGGTCGAGGCGGGTACCAGTCCAAGTAGTTTGAGTCTAGGGCGTCTATGGGCGATATCAAAGTCTGCAATGATGTTTCCCTTCGAAAGGGAAGAGGTACTGGTTGCTTGGAGGGCGCATGGCCTGGAAGTCACCGCCCAAGAAGCAAGTTGGCCGCTATATCTCCGGAAGGAGCAAAGTGGTCCACATTTGCGATGTGCAAGTTTGGACGTCAGGCTACTGGAACACTTGAGGAGCAACGCTAGTGTGCGGAAGGGCACCCAACTCCCCACCTTGGCTATGGTGGAGGAGCTCGGGCAGGAGGAGGAGGAAGAAGGGAGCTAGGGTAGGGGAGCGCCAGGGGTACTTACCTGGCTATGGTGGACACCATCTGGAAGGGCCCCATTGTGGTAGAGCTACACCAAGAAGCTTCAAGGAAGAGTCTGGCATGGCGACCTAAGTGGAAGCAACCATAGCTGCTTTGTGTTGTCTTTTGCACGTCAGGGCAGGGCCCTAGTAGTACGCCATAGCCTCAGCCTTTTTTTTTTTTTTTTTTTTTTTTTTGAAGGTCCCTGCGCAAGGCCTCTATCCTGGTGGTGGTGGGAGAACCACCGGGATTATGAAGACGAAGGAGAGAAGGGTGGCCATGGCTATGGTGGACCTCAAGTTGTGCTGGCAGTAGAAGAGGGATTCAGACATTGATTCTGGTTCTGCATTCATTATTATTATTATTTATGTTTGAATAAGAGGGGGGGAGAAAAGGAGGAGTTCGGTTGGCGAGGAGAAGGGGGATTCTCATTTGTCTTTGCTAGTGTTCATTTTCTTCTTCTTCTTTCGTCTTCATCTTCTTCTTCTTCTTCTTCTTCTCCTTTCCCTCTCTCCACTCAAGTTCATTCACTTCTTTCGCAATTGGACGGCATCCGGGCATTGTGCTCTTTCGTGAATTTGTACTTTGAAATTGGCCAGGATCGTAACATTGGTATCAGAGCGGATTCTGCTTGCTGGTGAGAGTTGACTCTGCCGCTCCAACCCTAACCTAAGTGGGAGGGCTATGACTTAACTTCGGGCTGGAAAGTTCAGGGAAGTGGGCAGCGTGGTTAGCCCACCTAGTTAGATTGTGTTAGGTCGACATTGGTCCTAATCAGGTTGCAAGAGTGTAAGATTGGGCTGGCGAGACACTTCGAGAAGACTTGGTACTACAATTTGTGAGAGGTGACAGTGAGAGGCTCTCACACCTGGAATCTGACCTAAGGGTGACACTTGGCAACTTTAGGGCTTCCCTCAAGTAGGCGAATTTGAGGGAAGTAGCCATTCTGCATCTACGGACCGCAAGTTGCTACTTTGATCTTCAGCATCAGCGGGGGATCCGGCATTGCACTTTGGTGTTGGAGTCAGACCCTCCTAGTAGATAGGACACTAGTGTAGGGGTGGCATTAAAGGGGTCAGGAGGACCATATGAGAGGGGGGTGAGTTCTACTATATCTCGGCGCTCAAGTCACTCAAGTAAGTGTCGTGCACCTACGAGACGCCCATGAATGTCTGCATGGTATTGTTTGTCCTGCTGAGTTATTCTGGGTTTCTTTTCCCGCTTTTTTTTTCTTTTTTTTTATAAAAAAACGGGCCCAGTGCCCAAGGCTGATATTACCAAAGAACATATCGAGGCCGGGGTCCTCACAGTCTACCCGGAGTAACCGAACCGAAATTGCTGAGAACCGGGCTCAGCGTCCCTCATGTGAGGATGTAACTGATTGTGATAATGGTGTTACCAATGCTGATGATGATTGATATTTGTAAAAGACCCTAAGCCCACAGTAACTCCTAGCCTTCCTTGCGCCAAAAACATAGTAACTCGGAGACAAGTACGACCCTATCCCACGTCAGCCATAGCTGATCCCTTCTCGCCACCTAGCAGCCCCCCCCAGTTCGTCCTTAGATTGCCTTCCTCCCTCGGCAATCCCAGGTCTCTCTACAAGGCCTCACGCTCCCGTGCAGGTTACAGGGCAAAGCCCCAGCTCCGGCCAGCGTCGTCCTGGCATCGACGTCACATGCAAGTGGAGGGGGAGGGGGGAGTGAAGAGAAGATTCATGGAGGATTTACGGAGGTGACTTTTCTTCGACGCTGCTTTTGCGAGAGCTTCAGGATGGTTGCCATGCTCGTGTGTCAAGACTAACTCTGTTTGCCGTGCAGATTGCCTAATTGTAGGTGACAAGTCTACAAACGTTCTTTTAAGCTCATAAATTTCACAAACGTGTCCAGATGCATATAATCTCTGGCATCGTGTAGAACTTCGGGATTCGTTTTGGCTGTATTCATTCTTATTTTCCTCAAAATAAAAGTTGTGTCTCCTATGCTCAAAATTCGTTGTTCTTAGGCGTTCTTTTTGATGAGCGATATTCCCAAACTTGAAATTCGATTTTTAATTTCGTTATCGGATTTTTTATTTCTGATCATAAATTTTCATTTCCTAATACTCTCTCAGTAATTTCTCAATAGTTTCTCAATTTTATCTCAAATTTCTTATAAGTTCTTGAGTCTGCATAAGCATGAGTCTGGTTTTGGACATCCCTGATCTCAGATAATCTCAGATCATCTCGGATAATTTTACGATTAAAATTACGTTCACAATTGCTTTCTTGCTTATATTCGATTGGTTCAACGTGAGTTCCATTTGGGTTATCCTAGTTCCTGTAACCTTGGGGGGCTTTGCAGTTATGGAAGGAGTCAAGGGAGGAAGACACTTCCTGTTTCCGTCAGAACAAGCCAGGTCGGTACTGGGGCAGTTTGTGTGGCCCTGTCACTCTAGTAAAGGGGGGTGTGAGACCGGGTGCGTCTGGTACCAGGACTGACGCTCAGGTACAAATCCTTTCTCTGCGTCGGGGGGGAAGAAGCTGGATGGTGGGTGGTACTTAAGGTTGTCTGAATTGCTTTTGTCTCTGGGGATCTTTAGAAATTTTCTGAGGTGGCTTGAGGCTGTTACACTGAGTGATTCGCGATTGTTTGAAGCCAGAACGACGCTGGCCGGTGCTGGGGTGCTGCCCTGTAACCTGCTGATGCAGGAGCGTGGGGCCTGGTAGAGAGGTCTGGGAGTGCTTTGGGGTAGGCATTCTACGAAACAATCAAGGGTTGTTGTCGGGACGATGCTGGTCGGAGCTGGGGTGAGTTGCGTTGCCCTGTGACCCAGCAGCATGGGGGTGTGAGACTTGGATGAGCTCGGCAAAGAGTTAAGACAGCTTAGAGGGAATCTTGGAAAGGATCGTGAGGGGCTTCAAGGGCGYGGGAGTAATTCAGAGMAAGCTTTGTGGTTTTCTGTTASTCACCGAATTTTTDATTACTGGAATTCTTCAGATGKKKTTTTTTAGTAAAAGTGGRGAGCAGGGGGAAWAGGTTTGGCTGTTAGGAGGACCTAAGTATGTTTGGGTCTCTGAGATGTCTATCAACCTTTCCTACGTTATCTTAAAGTTGTTATACTCAGAGATCTGTGGCTGTTCTATGCTAGATCGACGAAGGCCGGTGCTGGGGTATTGCCCTGTAACCTGTTGAAACAGGAGTGTGAGGCCGGGTAAAGAGAGATCTGGGGATACGTTGGGGGGGTATCTTAAGGGACAACCAAGGTTCGCTGCTGAGACGACGCTGGCCGGAGCTGGGGTGAGTTGTGTTGCCCTGTATCCCAGCAGGTAGTGGGGGCATGAGGCCTGGAAGAGCTCGGTAGGGAGTGAGACGAAGTTGGGGAATGTTGGAAAGTTTCTTGTTAGGGAATTTGAGGTCTGAGCATGCTTTAGGATCCTGGTGGTTTATCCCTATTCTGCATCTTTTTTTTTTTTTTAAATGAACAACCCAAGTGAATGCTAGGGTTGCTGGTAAGAGCAGACACCGGTAGCATGCTCGGGGAGGCTCCATCTATTGGTGGGGAGCAGCACCTGCTGAAAAACGGGTCCAGCGTCCCTCTACATTTCAAAGTGTTTGTTATGGAGATATTTGAACTCATATGGGCAAGCCACGTGTCAATCCAGCTAATCTTCTAACCCGACACGTTAGCACGCCAAGCACCCGGTGGGCAGCATTGATTGCCCTCAACTGAGGGGATTAACTGCCCATCCAAATCCAGAATCATATTCCTACTTCAAATTCCTCATCATAAGCCACATGGATCGTAAACATGCCTATGAGGAAGAGGGGTTGTCATCCATAGGGAAGATAAAAAATGCCATCCCCCATCGAAACCTCCAACCGTTAATCTTCGCCTGCTCTGAACTCGCTATCAGGCAGACAAAAGCAGAAATAAACCAACAGCACGTCGACCGATGAAACAGAGGGGATCAAACGCGGAAGCAGCTCATACCAATCCGTGTCGAAGAAAAGGGGGTAGATAGAGAAATATCACGGAGCAGCGACGTGGCAATTTGCGATTTGCGACATATTCCCACTTCCTCGCCACCTGCTCAATCATGTATAGTAAAAGACCATACGAAACCCAAATACCACCACGCAACCCCGCGAGAAAGCGATGTTTTCACGCACTGCCCTGTGCGGCCCAATTTTCCCTAACAGCTCTATCCCACCCCTACTCGCCTCCATCCAGTATCCCTCTTCGCCACACAATCTTTCTGTATCCCAAACCTGCCCATCACCCACCCCACACACCCCAAGCCCTGATCGGGCTTCACGAAAGACCAGTGAAGCGAAAAGAGAAGGTGGAAAGAGCGGGAGAGAGCCTGCGCATTATCATGACGTTTGTCATATATGCTGTCTCCAACCACATTATTGTTGTTGATAGCCCTGGTCATATGAATGACGTAGTTGCCACCATTGTTGTTGAGCTTATTGTCATTATCATCGCAAATGTCATTGCCGTTCCCAGCGACGACCTCAACGAAAGCAGTATCACCGCGTTCGAGGAAGTCATCTCCGACGTTGTTGTCCTCACCACTATCATGAATTCTGTTGATCTCACCGCTTTTGTTGATAGTGGTGTTGTTGTTGTTGTCGTCAGCGACAGCGTCAAAGAAAGCGTAAAAAAAAGCAGTATCTCCTGCTTCGAAACAATCATCACCGCAATCATTAACGATACGCTTATTATCATCGTCATTGTTGTTCTTATTGGTGTTGAAGCTGTAACCGCCGGCGATGTCATTACTCTTTGTGCTGAAATCGGTGTTATCATACCTACCGATCGTGCTTGTGTCGTTGTCACGCTCCAACAGTTCGCCGCAAGGACCCCGCCCCTCCTCAAGCCCCCCACGACGAATCACGACCTCCACTTCCCACGATCGATCCTGCATCGCAGTGCGCAGCACCTGCCCCTCCTCAGGCCCCGCGCAGCAGCACTTCTCCACATCATCACACCTTACACCCCCATACAACCCCTCCCTAAGTTCATCGAAGATTCCCTTTACTTTCTTCATCATTTCAGCACAAACACCCAATTCCACCATCACTTGTTCATTTTCGATCACGCCCAGCTGTTGAGATGGAAGATCTGCATAGAGGTCCTCCTCCCAACCACCGACCAGCTCCTCACCCTCGTCGAGAAGATCCGCTGGTAGATTGTGTCGATGCTGGATAAGCGTAGTATAGATCTCCTCCATCTGTCACTTGTACATCTGCACAATCTCCAGTGCGGCACCCTCCTCTCCAAAGCCAGCGGCAGCAAGATCGTCTTGCATGGACGCCGCCTCCATCGCCATCTGCGCCATCGATATAGCCGTAGATGAAGCCGCCGTTTGTCGTCAAACTTGCTGTTATGGTATCTTACTGTTTTGTCAGAGCCGCCTTACTGTTTTGTCAGAGCCGCTCCCCTAACAACCGCGCCACGTCTTTACTCACAACTTGATTCCTTCACGCCGATGTGCCGTCCCCTACAACTGCCACGTGGAAACCCCATCTACGCCCGGGCCGAAGCACCGGACGGGCAGCAGGATGACCAAGCACAGAGATGGCACCTTTCACCATCCCTGCGCCAGTCCACGGAGTGCGGCCGGGCCTTGCCGGCCGGTCCGCAGCGCAAATTAGCGCTAGCGGCGCGGTGCCTGTTAGGTGGCAGCGGTGCCTGCTTACCATGGAAAGAGTATGCGTAGAGGGAGCGGAGGTTACAGAACTAATCCAATCATCATAAGTTCCTGATGTTATGTTTGTAGCAACTAGCCTTCGTTTACATCCGGCGTGGGTTTCTTTTCCTACTCCTCTGTGGTCTTGATTGTGCATATGGGTATGCAAACTGCTTTGAAATTCTTTTCCTACTCCTCTGTGGTCTTGATTGTGCATATGGGTATGCAAACTGCTTTGAAATTCTTACTGATGGATGAAGAGATTAGGTATCTTGCTTTGGACACCTTATCTTCCTTTTTCTTTTTTCTTTTTTTTTTTGTTTCTTTTGTTTCTTTCTTTCTTTCTTTTTTTCTTCTTCTTCTTTTTTTTTTTTCTTTTTTTTTTTTTGGAACAAATGCTCCAGTCTATTCGTGGGGAGAAGCACGTGCTGGGAACCGGGCCCAATGTCCCATATAGAATTATACAAGTCATTTGAAATAGCAGGGCCATTAGGCTTCAGCTAAGGACAATCTGAGAACTATTAAGGGAGTTCAGGAAGGACACCATATCTTTCTATAGTGTTTGTCTTTTTATCTGTGAACGGCTGTAGTTGGTAGGTTCTCTCTCAAGTTGAAATCCGTTTTTCAGTTCGGTAGAGGCAGAAGGTAGATCCATGCGAGACTCAGTCACAGCCTACGTGGGACCACTAGGTACCCATTGGGACCGGGCCGAGTAAACAAGAAGGGGCCCTTAGGCCCAAATCTGTTTGATGTCAGCTCATTTTCTTTCTGTCTGGAATTAGAGTTTTACCCCATGCGTTGTTTTCAAGTACAATGTACCCCATACATTCTTCTCCTACATAACCTACATATGTTGTTTTTGGGTTAAGCCACCAGCACTTGGGCCATACATCGGCCACGGGCCCCTCACGTTGACGAGCCACGGGCCTTTGTTGCGTTTACGGCGTCCGAAAGTCGCGGTGAAGGGCCGACAGCCGATGTATAGGCCCAGTGCTGGTGGTTTAAGGCAGTAGCCAGACATTCCCCCCTTCTCCATCGCAGGAATGTGATAGACTGCGAACTCAGCTCAAACACATCCGGTGACATCCCCTCCCAGAAATCAGGCTCCCCCCTCTGACTCCAGTCACACCTTCCTATCCATACTGCAGAATGGTTGAGGAATAGGAATGAGCAAGTGGGGGCAATGTGTTAGAGATGTCGGTGACATAATGAATTGATGAGGCACATGTGGTGGTCCTGTGCTGTCTTTCACAAGTGGTGGAGATGGTGGGATTATCACTGGAAACACATCAATGAAGGAGAGATCCGGCAGGGGAATGATGGGTGTTACAAGGCTCACCACCTGAAGGTCTCCGTGGAGAAAAGGGTTGGGGTTATGTCGGACAAATTGGGAGAGTCTGGAGAGCAGTAATTCGTTGGCCCCTGTGGGTAATCTGGACCGACGGGAATTATGAGAGTGTTTCCACTCGAAAAGGTGTCAGAAGAACAGGCAGAGGGCACAGTTAAGGCACTCCAAGTTTCTTATGCAACCCAGCAGATTGTTCGAGGAAGGTGGGAAAGAGGAGAGGGGTGGATGCCTTTTCTTGGTTCCTGAACACATGGTGCCTTGGGAATCAGTTGGTGAGGGTCACCTGGACTCGCAAGCTGGGGCTGAACCTATGGCTGAGTAGGGAAGTTTTGTTTTCTCTCCTTCCTTTTTTCTGTTTTTTTTTCTTCTTTTGTAGGGTCTTACTTCCCATGAGACCCACGACCCATCCTTCCTCCCCCAGTGCACCTCCCCTCCCTCTGTCCTACCTTAGTGTCTACCACTCAGGACCATCACCCTTCTACCATCTTTGCGACGTGTGGTGCCTCAGCACCGGTTAAAGCACAGTCAAATGAGCAACGTCCCATGGGTACTTCAGGTGCTAGGCATAAGTGTTCTTCAACAAGTCCCATGAGTAGACCCTAAATGGCCCCAAAACTCATCCCTGCTCCCAATAGATGGATCTTATCATGAACACCCCAGATATCACAGCAGTGTCTAACGCCCCTCCCCCTAGCGAAGGTCTAACTTGAAACCTATGACACCCCCTGAGCAATCCGGATATATCCACCTAGCACAGCTGTTCTAGTTATCGTACTGTTCTTGCTCTGATTGTGACCAAGAGGCTCTAGCCTTCCATCAGTAGATACACGGCCACCATCCGTCCCTCTACCTTATCCATGCACTGGAACCCCCTTGAGTCACATATCTTGTTGTGGTTGCTGGTTATTATGGGTTGTCAATTTATCTTCTGGAGGAAACCTAGCCTCTGTCATCAGTACGAACATGCCCATGGCACCCTATCCAACCAACCATTCCAATACCTCGGTCATTAACTAGACCCTCCAGTCATTACAGTACTTTCTCAGTAGTTTTCATCATCTGGAGGAACACTAGCCTCTGTCATCAGTCCTAGGGACATGCCATTGGCACCCTATGCAACCAACCGTTCCTAGACCTTGGCCATCGACTAGCCCCTCCACTGGTTATAGTTCTGTCTTTGGTCATCACCCAGACCAGCACCAGTCTCGGTCATCAGCAGTTCCATGGCCGCCATCCGCTCCCATACCTCTGTCATAACTGGGCCCACTCTGGTGCCTTTTATCAACATGGGAAGCAGACATACCCTACGCTACAAAGCCCCCCCAAACCATCCCACTTGCGACCTTACGCCCCCAAAGCAGAACCCTAAGGTAACCCACTACTATGTGATTATCTATTACCAGGCCCATCCGTGCGTGCAGCCCAGCTATATCCATGCTGTGCGATGCAAGGGCGGATCAGAATCGAGCCTGGACCTCTGCCCTGCAGCACCCAAGCTCAACCCACTGAGCTACTCCATCATCTGTCAGTGATCTATCTGTGCATTGTACTATGCTGGGGGACAAGTATGTAGGGTGCCAACTACTAGCACCAGCTGATCGTGTGTAGGGGAGATGGGAAATTAAGGGGTGACAGAATCGAACCCACAACTTCCCCGTTGTGACGCCAGAGCTCTAACCCACTGAGCTACCACACTTGCCCACTGAGTCAGCCAGGCTAAGAAAATAGGCTAGTAAAGGACAGGTTTAGGCGTAGATATAACCATGGCGCTCTGTTTGCTGTCTCTGGAGGCATAGTAGTGGGTGATAGCGCCATGGGTTGTGTTGGAAACGAGAAGTGTTCCAGCCAGCCGGGTAGGCTGGTATCAGACGGTCCTTGGTTTGTGTGTTAGATAGCCGTTTAGTTAGGATAGTGTAATTGTGGGAGGTACCTACAAGCCGTTCTAGAATAGAAGGTACACTCGACAATTATCTATATTGCCGTGAATGCAGAATTTAGAAGTGTAACGACCTGCAACAACACAGACTGAGAACACTGCTGATTTCTGAGTTTTGCCGCTGGAATGCGTGCCTTGCTGAGATTCCGGTTTTCCACTGAGTTTTCTAAGTCTGTGTGTGCGCGTGCTTGCTGGGTTCCGTGTGCCTGTCTGAGTGCATGTCTGCCTGAGTGTGTGTGTGACCGCCAGGGTACTCGTTTGTTTGGGAGGCCCTTGGGGCTGGTACTTACCTGTGGCTGTGACTATGAGTGCTGCAGCGGAGTGTAGGCCCGTGTAGCTTAGGGTAGTACTTGAGTAGCGGTAGGCCAAGCAGAAGAAGACAAAAAGTTTGTACCTTTGGAGGCCATGTGAAATTTAGGAGTCCGGTAGGCCTAGGTCTACGGTACCAGTCCTGAAGTCTGAGTCTAGGGGGAGGAGGTACCGGTTGCTTGGGAGGCCGCGCGGCCTGGAAGTCACCTCCCAAGAGGCAAGTTGCACGCTATATCTTGGAGGAGAGCACTAGGCTCATCCTCATTTGCGATGTGGAAGTTTGGGCGTCACGCTGCTGGAGCGCCTGGTGGTAGAGTGCTGGTGCATAGTGCTGGGAGGGGGAGCGCCTTGGCATACACCTTGGCTATAGTGGACTGGACCAGGAAGGAGGAGGAGGAAGAAGGGGCCGAGGAGGAGAGTGGTAGGGGTACTTACCGGCCATCGTAGTGGACGCCATCTTCATCTCTTCCGTAGGCGCTGCACCTGGAAGACCCCAGTAGGGGTTGCGCTGCATCAAGAAGGCTTCAGGGCAGAGTCCGGCATGACAGCCTGAGTTGTAGAGGACACTAGCTGCTTTTGCATTGTCTTTTGAACATCCGGGCAGGGCCCTTAGTAGTCTGCCGTAGCCATCACCTACTGGAGGAGGTAGAAGGAGAAGGTCATGGGTATGGCGCACCTGATGTTGTGCTGGCAGTAAGAGGGAGATTAGGATATCGGTTCTGGTTCAGCCATTCATTGTTATTACTATGATTTATTGAAGAATAAGATTGGGGGAGATAAAGAGTGAGTGGCGAGAAAAGGGGCACTTGTCATTGGTCTTTGCTGGTGTACATCTTCTTCGTCCTCTTTCTTTCCTTTGTTCCTCTTCTTCCTTTGTCTCTTTCTCTTTTCAAGTTCTTCCATTTCTTTTGCAATTGAACGGCATTGGGCCTCGGCACACTACTCACCAAGCATGGTTTTTGGTGAGGTTGGCATCGCTGCACTACCTCACCAATTCCCTTCTGTCAGAAAGTAGTCTGTATTCGTGGGTATCTCACTTGGTGAGTGCTCACCAAAAATGCACAAACTCCCCACCTGCAATTCATCCATTTGGTAGGATCTTTTGGGCACACACAAATTTGGTGAGGTTTCCACCCATCCAGACTGCTGGTCTGGACAGACTTAAGTTTGTTCTTTTCCTCTTTAGCCGGCCTGTTGGGACACGATTCCTTCAAAGCACAGGTTTTGTGAGCTGGAGCGTCAAGGCCTGGGTTTGGTCAGGTTTTGAGGCCTCACTGCGTTGGTGAGCACTCACCTACCATTATCAAATTTGGTTAGTGCAGCGAGGCCCATAGTCTTTCCTTGTGTATTCGCACTGCAGAATGGGCACAAGGACAATGGGCCTATTCTGCAGTGCTAATACACTCAGTGAAGAGTAATCCAGGTAAAGGTGGAATTCTGGTTAGCTGCAGATATACTGAAGATAGTAACAGAAGTGTATGCAAAGCTAAGCAGAGTGATTATCTCAGGGCAAACTCCAACTAGGGCTTTCCTAGCTGCAGCTAACCAGAATTCCACCTTTACCTTGATGTACCTGATTACATCCAGAAGGGAGAGTAGGTATGCAGCAAATAGGACAGCACCATCCATCCGTCCCCCATGTCTCAGAAAATACAGCACTGGTTTGGTCGCTAAGATCTAGTGCCACAAAGAGAGGAGGTGAAGAGGTGCTGTACAAGACCGGAATAGCTCAAGACACTCTTGCATTTTCAGATATTAGAGAAACCCATAGGAAATACAGTCACGTCCTCCCAGACCCCATAGGCATCAACAATACTCATCTCATCATGTACTCAATCCTTCATGTATTCAAGGGACGCTGCACCCATTTTCCAGCAGGTGATGCTCCCCACCAATAGATGGAGCTGTTGGGAAAAAAAAAAAAAAAGGACGACCTGATTGCATCCAAAGCTCAGTTAAAAAAGTCTTAGCGTGAGTATGCCCTCATCTCAGCGGGGTTGAATTGTGAGGTCCCCAGCCTTAACAAACGGGTTTGTATTAAAAAGCCAGAAAAAAATTATGGATAGCGTCCCGAAATAAGAAGGGGGGGAACAAGAATGGGTCTGAGAGTTTTTGGACTAAGCTCTGGAGTCTGGACGTAATTGCGGTCAGATGCATCCAGGTCGTGGTAGAATCCGGGTCAGGTACATCCAGGAAAGTCCTTGTGTGAGTATGCCCTGACTGTTCCAATCACGTGTCCTGCTGTGCTCGTTCAAGATATTCGTTTTTTGAATATTTTATTATTTTCTTTTCGAAGCTGTGTTCGTTGGCTTGACTGCGAACATACTAACACTATGACATTTTCGACTGAGCTCTGGACGTAATTGCAGTCAGATACCTCCAGGTCAAGGTGGTATTCCGGTCAGATATGTCCAGGAAAGTCCTGGTGCGAGTATGCCTTGAGGGAGTCGACCCTGAGGGTGACGTTCAATATTGTTTTTCGTTTCTCAGTCCACTCATCGAACTGTCTGAAATAGGAAATCTTTCTTAGAGAAGAAAGAACAAGCAGTTCGTTATTTCTCCGTTTAGCAGGCCGCCCATCGAACTTCGGTTTAGCAGCCTGCCGGTCGAACTTTCCAAAACAGGAAATCTAATAAGAAGAAAGAATAAACAGTAGCTGAAGTTAACTGCGAACAGTCTTTGTCTCTCGTTGTCACGCTGTCCGTAAATCTTTCTGGAATCTGAATAGGTAATCTGACAGAAGAAAGAAAAAAGTAATATGTTAAGCTAGTTGGACTCTCGGAGACTTGTAGGAGTGAAAACCTGCACGAAGAAGAAACAGCCAGCAATAACCAAGAAGAAGCGAAAAACCTGAAAGAAAACAGAAGGAAGACAACGCGGCAAATTTTAACTTAGGAGTGGGAATCTGAAAGAAGACAGAAAAGAACAAGTAATGACTTTTGGGAGGAGTGAAAACTTTCCCACCAATAGATGGAGCGACCAGAAACAGCTACTAGAGGCGGCTGCTCTTGTCACCCCCTCTAGTAGAGGTCGCAGGTTTTTGGGAAAGAAAAAAAAAAAAAAAAAAAAAGAGGTTGCAGGAAACTAATGGGGAATCGCCGGATTGGCCGTTATTTTCGTTCCGCATCGCCTCCATCAAGGATTCTGAAGTTGGGAATCTGAAAGAAGAAAGAAGGAATAATGAACTGATGAAGTTAAAAGGAACCAAAAACCAGAAGAAAAAAAAGACGTTGCAAGATTCAAAAAAAAAGAAAGAAAAATAAGTAGCTGTAGCAAGAAGGCTATTGGTAGCAGAGATGGAGGAAGAAGAAGAGGAGGAAGAAGAAGAGAAGGGGAGTGGCTTCTTTCTTGTTTGTTGAGTCTTCCAGTTCTGTTATCAAGTTTTGCTGTAGATTGCATTCCATCTCTTTGAAGTCCAAGCCTCTAGGGTAAACAGGAAAAAAGGAGGAAGAAGAAAACTTGAAAAAAGCAAATAATGACAAGGAGGGAGGGAAGGAGAAATGAAGACAAACTGAAAATCCAAAATTTGCAAAAGACCAAATCAGGTTGAAGAAGCCCTGGTAATGAACAATAGCAAAGCTTTGCAGAACTGGAAGAACCTGGAAGGAACAGTGAAACAGACGCAGACCACTTCTCCTCCCATCCTCCCTCCTCCTGCTTGCTTAGCTTTTGCCCTTCTTCCAAGGGGAACAGCAGCAGATCCCTCCTTCTCCCAACTTCCCATTCTCCCTCCTGCTTGCTTAGCTTTTGCCACTCTTCCAAGGGAAACAGAAGCAGATCCCTCCTTCTCCCATTCTCCCTCCTCCTGCTTGCTTATCTTTCCCCCCTCCTCCGAGGGAGACCGTAGCAGCTTCCTCCTCCTCCTATTCTCCCTAGTCCCTCCTCTTGCCTACTCCTCCTCCCATTCTCCCTTCTCCTGCTTGCTTACCTTTCCCCCCTCCTCCAAGGGAGCAGCGGCTTCCTCCTCCTCCTGGCTTTCCCTTCCCCTGCCATTCTCCCTCCTCTTACCTACCTAGCTTTGCCTCCTCTTCCACGGGGGAGGTCGTGATTTTGGTTCCCCCTCTCCCCCTTCTACTATTTTCTTGCATTACTCTCTTAGCTATATATTGGCTAGAACTGTCTCTGACACCTGACATGGAGCCTGAAAAAAGGGCACCATAACATCCTCTTTTTTGATGTGCCATAGTAGCTTGCAAGTACTACGGCATTCCCGTCCACAAGTCTTCTGGACGATAGGAGACACTTACAGTGCGCATTATTACAAATCCAATCCATCCTTTTCTTCGATTGAGAAACTTACCTAGTGCCTCCCTTCCATGCGTTAATGATACCGCTACTACTACGGTTGGCAGGACTTATTCACAAAAAAGGCAGTTGTACCCAAATGTAGTGATGGACGACATCGTCATGTGACCAGTGTGCTTTGAGACTCCATGGCAGCTCCTCTACTCTACTCCCTTCGAGGAGACTTGATTGAACAATCGCAGGGGTGGAATCAACTCTCCCAGTTGCCCCCACTCTTCAGGTTATGGGGGTGTGATCCCAGGTGGGAGGGGGTGGGAGGGGATGACAGGGTGTGACAGGAACGTACCAGTGACAGGGGTTACCAAGGGGTGACAGGATGTGACACGGTGTGACGGGGCTGCAAAAGGGGTGTAACAGGAGTGTGGCAGGGGTAACAGGGGTGAAAGGGGATGAAAGGAGGTGGGAGGTATCACCCCATGGCACCGCCTTGATGTGATGACTCAGATGGATGAGAGCATGCCTCAGTCGACTTCCTGATTCGCAGTGAGGGAGCCGACTGAGACATGTCTCAGTCGGCTTCCCCATGCCATCTTGCAGTGCTGTCTCAGTCAGGTTCCTCTTCTTGCAAGAACATCGATCGGTTTATTAAGCATTATGAAATAGTAGTTTGTTGAATCTGATCAATGGCACCTGACCGTTGGATGGTCACCTGGACCGATGTAGTAGCAATGAAAACATGTCATGTCTCCCAGAAATTAAAGGCAACTGTGTATCCCAGCAGAACTTGGAACGGTTGTAGTAGAGTGGACACACGATGATGATGATTGATGGCGATTGCTGGATGTGGTGTGCCCGCCTCAACAGATTCTGAAGAAAGGGTCTTCTCTTACTCTGCTCATTCTCTTCTTGGCTTAGAGGATCACATCGGATTCTGCAGAATTTCTCTCTCAAGCCGCCATTGGAGACTCTGGATCTTTGTGCGGACCACGTGATCGCAGATCTAGTATGGAACGCCGATCTAGTATGGATGTGACAGCCTTTTTGCTACGCCACATCGACAGCAAATCATGTTGCTGCAATGATGATGGGAAAACCTGTCACGATGTGATAAAAGTCTGCAAATGATGATCATGGGAAATGCTGTCACAATGTGATTGAAGTCCCCCCCCTCACTGACAGGGCCATCACAACTTCACTGGCTGCATTGGAATCATCAGAGTAGAATGCCACCTTTCAGCTGAATCCCTCCCTTCATATACTGCACAACAGCCTTGTCAACAAGAAATCAATCACCTCCTCCTTCGACTCTCTTCACCCACCACCATCACATCCTCCCCCTTAGTACTACATCTTCTCCTACATGCAGACACGAGGAAGACCACCCACAGTTAGCAGGAGTCTTCATCCCCTCCTCCAGACTCCTCGTCCGCCTCTCTTCCCCCACCACCATCACATCCTCCCCCTTACTCCATCTTCTCCTACATCTGCTACTTCGTCTCCTCTACCACCCTCACCACCACTGCCTCCTCCTCCTCCTCTGCTTGCTCTGGCGTATGTCATTTTCCTGTGACGTGTACAGCGAGGTGCACCTTCCTGAACCTACCGACTTCGCATAATGCTCGGTCTAAGAGGCCACTTTTCCTCCCAAACTATCATGATCTTGTTTTCTTCTTTCCCACCTTTGTCAATGATCTTTTTTTCTCTTCTCCGCACCTCACCCATCATCACCTTCTTGCAATCACTAACATGCCGTCTTCATCTCCATCTCCATCTAGAATTTCCATCATGCTGAACTGTTCACACGTATCATCTCATGCTGGCATCTTTGCATGGTAGCTCCCTGAAACATTGTGATCTTCGTCCCATAACTCCCCACAAATTTGTCAAAGGTTTACGCTATTTCCAATCACCGATGCTTTTGTGAGGGAATGCTCTCATAAGAGTCGATAAGACTCGTAACAGAATGCTTACATAATGGAATACTGTCGTAACTGATTACGAATGACGGAATTCTGTCATAACTGCAGTTCATCCATCTGGATTCCAAACTTGGGTCCGTTATCATCTGAAAGACCATCATAACGGAATATGATATATATCATTTCGAATTCAGATCATGATGGAACCAGATGAACAGAATGATGTCATCTCTCAGTAAGATACTGTGATGTAGATGCTACAGAGATCCAATGCTGACGAATCCGATGGCATCTCTCTGGCGCTTCTGCAACAAAGACGGTCTTGAAGATATGGCCAGGTCCATCTGGAAACACCATCATGATGAGGTGGTGATCCTGATCCATCCATCAACGACTGCGCTAACCAGCATCAGCTAACGTCCATCCCAACCAGCGATGATCCTCCTGGCCATCGTTGGCTGCAGATAAGAAGCAAAGAAGCATATACTAGTGCAGAGAACCTCAGCCCTGAGATGGAAAGACAAACCCCAAACCCTAAACCAAGTGATTCCAAGCCCCCCGCCCCCCGCCCCCCTGCCTGTTGCTACGTGTCCTTTTTACCACAATTCCGGGAATTCCCTCCTTTATCTTTCTTTTTTTTATAACTCGAATTTTTCCTCAATCCACTGTATGACATAACAATTGATTAAAAATAATAATAATAACAACAATGGAACATACTACTATTTTACTTTTCAAAATTCAAATCCTTTTGCTACAATTCAATCTTTAAGATAATAATAATAATTGATGTGAAACATTACATAATAATAGAGTGAAGTATACGCTGCTTTCCCTCCCAGACCCTACAATTTCACTGAATGATCTGAATCAGTGCTCCCACTAGATCCCCTTCTAAAATAATACTTGTCATTCATATGGGATTGGGGGCTGCAAAGAAATGCACGAAAATGTGAGCAAGGTTTTTAATGCCATCCCAAGGGTGGGTGGATTGTATCAACTCGATGAACTTCAGAAAAAGAAAAAAGTTAACACTACCGATAGTGTCGATTATAATCGCAGGACAAAAACTTGTGGCAGTTGGGGTTTCCTGCTGCAAGTGTATTAAGGCTCACTCTCCCGAGGCAGAGAATGCGCTGGCAGAGTTCATCGACATGTGAGCACATATATTCATTCATTCTGAGGCCCCCCTTCTTGTGGTGTATGCTGCTTCTTCTTCTTCTTCATCGAGTGTCCCCTCAGTGCGACGACTCGCTGTTGTGGATTGTGTTACGTACCCAGGTTTCCTAGAACATTAATATCCTCTATTTGTTTACGGAGCTCGTTATCGATCTGTAGTTCCCACGGCCTTGGAGCATCTTCTTCACATCCAATTCCATCTTCACGAGAATATCCTCCGAGTCGATCGTCGTAAAGGCGATAGCCATCAAATCTTACCCCCTGATCCGAATTCGAAAATGGATTGTCGTCGTTCATGTGAGAACCGTCTTCCTCCTTCCAATTCACACCACCAACAACAAGTGAATGGATTAATTCACTCACCTCATCCTCAGCATGTCGATTGCAACTACGACTATAATTGTGGATAACGAACTTCATGTCACCGAAACGATCTGCTGCTGTTATTCTCTCTAATTCCGATGGTTCCTGTCCGCAAACCAAGAAGTCTCCACTTTCAAACTCCGAGCAGGTATCAGTAGCAGCCATGGACAAGGGAAAGTCGGTCTCGGATAATGACGACGATGGCATCATAATTCTGCTAACAGTCGCATTACCATCATCGTTATCATCACCATCACCGTCACCATCATTATTGTCCTCATTATCCCCACTCGGGCGCAATTTACGTCTTCCTGCTTCACATCGTTCCGTCTCCGAAGCACAGTCAACCCAACGCTTCACTCTTCGCTTTGCACCTCTCTGCTGTTCACCCCTTTGATCCCTTCCGACTTCTGTCGAAGACTCGGCAAGTGTGGAGACTGCAGCCATTGAGCTTACGTCGGAGCATTGACGCCAGTTCTCACCTAGATCAAAATCAACGGACTCGGAGCATCGACCCCAGTTCGGAACATGATCAAAATCAACGCCCGCAGAGCATTCATGCAAGCTCTTAACGAGATCAAGATCGAAATCAACAGACGCAGAGAATGGATTCGGGTTCTTCATTACATCAAAGTAGTTAATGGACTTAGACTCAGAAATACAATCATGATGAGCATTTAGAAAGGGAAACACCTGATCAATATCTCCCTGACCAAGACAGTGCTCCACAACACTGAGACGTGGCCACTCGTTCAACGAGAGTGATGACATGCCAAATGTACCAAGAGAAGACGATGATGATGATGATGATGATGATGGTGGTGGAGGTGATGATGATAATGACGATGATGACGATGGCTCCTGCTCCAGTTCTCCCTCATTTTGACCACCATGGCTTCGGGCTTGCCACATGATGCTTGGAGTCTCTTCTCCAGATGATGGCAACAACAGTGGTGACGGCAATGACAGTGACGATGGCGATGATGATAGTGCTGAAGATGAGAATGAGGATGGCGTCAACAATGAGGAGGAGGAGGAGGAGGAGGAGGAGGACAGTGATGATGATAACAATGGTGACAACCACAATGGCGATAATGATGATGAAGCTGATGATGGTGATAAAAATAAGGTTGATGGTGACCAGGATGATGATGACGATGATGACGACGATGATGATAATGATGCTGATGATGATAATGACGATGTTGTTGTTGATGATGATGATGAAAGAGTAAAGGAGGAAAAAGAGGACGGTGTGCAGAAATATGGCTTGTTGAACTGGATACGCTGCATCTGTGCTTCATGAAAGTTGAGGGGATAACCCACCACCACTAAGTCTTCTCCTAAACTGCTTGAGCTCAAAGAGACAGGACACCATGGAGCAGCATCAACACTTGCTCCTAAGCTTGGATCTTGATGATATTCTAGTTCATCACAACAAGTTAGATCATGAACCTGGCCCATGGCCTGACAAAGAGGAGGGAAGGTCACCGGGAGCCCCTCGCATTCAACGTTCACATTACTTACCCTAGTAGCAAGGGAACCAGGTGGGCTGTCTTTGCCTTTTACCGGGGAACTTACTGATATATCATCTTTGACTTCTGCCGGGGACCTAGTAGGTCCTGTAGCAGGACCGCCGAAAGGCATAATTCTGGGTTTACCCAGCAGTCCCGTACAACTTGGACCCATAGTTTCAGTATCAAAGGCCTTGCCTTTTTCCATCATGATATCACTTTGCACTCCCCCGACTCGCCATTCCTGTGAGTGCTGTGCAGGCAACTGTGGCTGATCTGGCTCTAGCGGTCGTGGTGATGGGTCGACAATCACGTCATTGACAGCCTGAATTGCACGTAGGTATCGCAAGCCGCGATTCAAAGCGTTCTTGTTGCGGCTATGATCCTCATCAAGTACACCACTCTGCGACGATTGACCAATCAGACCAATTAGACATGATTGATGATGGCCATGTTCTGTAGTAGACTCCAAATTGCTTCCAGATGGGTTTACGACCCCCATACGTGCAACATGACGTCGACTTGAAGATCTCTCTTTCTTACAGCTTTGTCCTTTTCTGACCCGGGTTTTCGATACCGTACTCGTTTTTCGATTAGGTGCAGAGCTTTGTCCTTTGTTGATGAAGAGTTCCCTTGAGAGTTCCCTTGATGCCGTTGGAATGGACGGCTTTCGTGATGACGATTCCCCATCGCCATGACAATCACCTGCCAGTTCTCCCTCAGTTGGAAGAAGGGCAATGCCATTGCCGTCGTGCAAATCATCCTTCAACGGATTCGCTGCTAGAATGTGAGAATACTATAATTGGACAAAGCATGAACAACAGAAACCTCCATCAGATGTGGACCCACCACAGTCTCTTCAAAGCTCCATCTGATCCACCTCCAACTGCATTGGTGATCATCACTGCTCGCTAATTCATTACTTATCAACAAGGATATAATGGTTGTTTCCCACTGACATCCGTAAAATCCAATCCGGTCTCAGAAATTAGATCAATTTCGGGCGGGAATGATGATATAAGCGCACCTCAAATAACTGCCATTTCGTCAAAATGGACAATTTTTTATTTTTTGAACGAAAATTGAAACCGAGTAATTTGACCAAAAACAGGTCCAAATTTTTAGCTCACGAGGGTCCGGCGTCCTTAAAACGCCTGACCCCCTGGATCTACCTGTTCTCGAGCTAAGTCCACATACATCTAGGGGGTCTGGTGTTTTACGAACGCCAGACCCTCAGGAGCCAAAATTTTGGACCTGTTTTCAGCCAAATTTCTCGGTTTCAATTTCGTTCAAAAAATAAAAAATGTCCATTTTGACGAAATGGCAGTTAAATGAGAGAGATGCTTGTGGCGTTTTAAGTTTTAACAGATCATACTAATTCTTGTGAAACCTGTGGTGATCTTTAAGAAAAACATTATGGGAACGCCTAATGAAGACTACTGACTTGGACACCCCATAATTGTACTAAAAAAGAAACATACTTGGTGACACTGATGATTAATCTTATGAGCCAGTTCTTTTACAAACATTAAAAAAAACATACTTGGTGACACTGATGATTAATAATTTCAAAGTTGGCTTCATGCTGCATTACATTTGCCGCAAAAAAAGTTACATTATAGAGACGTTTCCGTTCTGTACGGAAAAGTTCAAAGCAAAACTTAATGCATTGCATTTGTACTTTTGTAGCATGACAATTGCTGTTGTCCCATAACTTCTAAACTTCGATCCCCCTCTGTGCTAGGTTATCGCAGTGTCGTCGATCCTCCATTGAGTGGCATCGACCTCCTTCTGCGCACACAACAACCCCGCCCCCCCTGTCCTCCCCCCGTGCCCTGCCCGTCTGCCCCCTGCTGCTACTACCTCACCCCGACCTTAACCCCCCTCCTTCCCTCCTGAGCCCTTCCCCCCACCCTTCTTCCTTGGTCCTTCCCTCTTTCCCTAGTCTCCTCCCTCATCCAGCTGTCATTCTCTACGTCCCTACTTCCTCTTTTTTTTTTCTCGTCGCTTCCTCTCCTTTCCTTCCACAATCTGCCATCCAGCCGAGTTCGCGCTCAGGTCTGCATTTCAATTTTCAACACTTCAGTTCAGGTGTGTACCATCCAATTGTTGCCCTTTCCCAGTTTTCCTCCCACCCTTCCCGAACTCTTTCCTTCCTATTTCCGAAGGCACATTTTGCGCTTTTCTTTCCGTTGAGCCTACTCCCTCCACTCCACCTTCTCATTTCTAAGCCACACGTTTTGCGCTTTTCTTTCCTTTGACCCTCCCTCCTTCCCTTCCCTTCCCTTCCCTTCCCTTGTCTATCTGTGGAGTCATTCCTTTGCTTCACAGTTTGGAGTCACCTCCTTGCCTTACCCTCCCTTTTTCAGCTTTGCCCCTCTTTATCTTTTTGTTTCCTGCATCAAACCACCAGTACTTATGACCCTTTTTGCTCCTTGGAGTCCGATCTTTTTGGTCCCTGCATTAAACCACCGGTAAACCACATATCGCCCGCAGGTGTCAGCATGAAACCCGCACCACTTCGGAGGCTGCCGATTTTTTTTTTTCAACGGCGGGCCTGGCCGCGCGGCACCTCAAAGTTTTGCTTGTGGCGACAAAAACTTTCTGCAAGGCTGGGGCGGTGTACTAGTGAAATCAAACTCGTCTTCTTCCCACTTTGTCATGCCTGCAAACAGCGGTACAGCAACTGGCGACATGCGCCCACACAGTACTCAAGATATCGTAACCAGATATGAATTCTCTTCAACTGGCTATGGCGACT
>BFEA01000519.1:465669-486437 GCA_003427395.1 Chara braunii | reverse complement strand
TTTTTTTTTTTTTTTTTTTTTTTTTTTTTTTTTTTTTTTTTTTTTTTTTTTTTTTTTTTTTTTTTTTTTTTTTTTTTTTTTTTGGGAAGAATCATTACCTTGTTTTACAAATGAAAGGAGGCCAAGAATTCCTCACAAACAACCCGGAAGATATGACCAATAACCCTAAATGGCCTGTTGCTGGAAAACGGGTCCAGCGTCCCTTCCTTTCACTGGTCTATCCTCATCTTCCAAAATCCCTTGAAACAAGGCACCATCCTACTTGGTGCTAAGGTTCAGTCTGTGGCAACTAGCAGATCATTGCAGTGCCACTCATTGATATTAAAATACGATAGAACAGTGCTCAGTTGCCTAAATTGGCAGTGTTACGTTCCGCCAGGATCCAAGTAAACGGCTAAGCCTTAAAAAAACAAAACTACCTATAGGCTCAATGACCAGGAGCTGGGCAAGAAGAATAAGTTGTAGGGTTACCTCTCGTCATCACTGTCCAAAACGCTGTAAAGAGCCTTTGTTGCCTAGACGGGTTTCCCACCACGCACCCAATGGATACAACCCTAGTTTGCTCTTCACCGGGTCTCTCATATCATCCAATCATTAGCATTCCTACTGCTACTTCATGCTAACTACTCTTATAATGACTACAATCGACTAACGCTCCCACCACTGACGATGGCACTCACACTGCCCCCGTAGTGCCGCTGTCGGTAATCAAAATGTCACATCACAGGTCATATTCTTGCTAAGTGGAGGACCTACGTTATGTTTTCCAAAAACTGTATCTACCCCACAGACTACAACACTTAAAATGCGACTCCCCAACAAACCGGACCAATAAATCTACTCTTTAGAAACCAAGGACCGGGAGCTGGGGAGGAATAAGCAGTAGGGTTACCCTCTCATCATCACTGTCCAAAGCACTGTAAAGAGCCTTTGTTGCCTAGACGGGTTTCCCACCACACCCAATGGATACAACTCTAGTTTGCTCTTCACCGGGTCTCTCATATCATCCAACCATTAGTGTTCCCACTGCTCCTTCGTGCTAGCTACTCTTATAATGACTACATAGAAAAACAACTTGCCAAAAGGCAGAAATCCTTTTTTTTTTTTTTTTTTTTTTTAAACCAACACCCCCTGCAGTGTTAGTGCTGCTGCTAAAATCAGGCACCACTAGCACCCGGGGAAAGGCTCCATCTATTGGTGGGGAGCGTCACCTGCTGGAAAACGGGTCCAGCGTCCCATACACACAGCAAAGCAGGAAAGTATCAGGAGGTACCACTGAGTAGGACACCTGCCAGCATTGATTACTCTGTCCTCCAGAGGATTGACTGCGCAGGTTGCTAGTGAGAAAGTCATTTCCATCCCAACCCCCACAATCATTCCTTCTGCTCCATTCCATAGCCGCTGACATCCTTGTACAACAATTAGCTGAGAAAAACTGAGAAAGACTGAGAAAGACACCTGCTAGCAGAGAATGCTCTTACTGTGCAGGTTGTTGGGAGCAGGGAAAGCCTCTTCGCCCAGCACCGGGCGCCAGATACCTACTTCAGAGAAACTAGCTCTCTCTCTCCCAAAAGACTTTGCCACCTCGCTCCCCGTCGACGTCGGCTTATGCTGCTGCTCTGTACCAATAACTCCGGGATGTCTGTGGGTGGGCGCATCGGGACCCCCTGGTCTACCTTGGTCCATTCTTTAAAGCAGATGCAGTAATCCCTTTTAAAACCATTCTGTTCCTGCCCCTGCGTTTGTCCCCCCTCCCAGCGGATATGTGCAATCCAACCCCCTTGATCGCTACCCAACCAGTCCCCTGAGAATTGATTTATTGCTTGTTTAATATCTTTTTTTAGGTGGAACAAGTCCAGTTGGCTTTTGACTTTCTGCCACCGGGTGAGGAGTTCTTGATTGATGAACTGTCTGATAATTTCTGTCACCTCCTCCCCTACTACACAGACCCCTTCAATGGAGAGTATACAACGTTTTCGCCGAAGTGCCCAGATGATGGCTCTCCTGCCTATCTTGAACATATTATTCTCAAAGTCCCTGTCCGTGGGGGAGGTCCACGCCTTGCAGAGAAGTGCTCTCCGATCCCATGGCCAGGTGGATCTAGTATCCAAAAGGTTCCATATCTTATCCCACCATCGCCATGTTAGCACCGCTCCTGGGTGCTGTAGGAAGATATATTCGACAGTTTCTGGGATCTTTCGAGAAGGGAAGGCCGTGTGGCAGGATTTGCATCATGGCAACACTAAGCCCCTCTGTTCTAGGTGTGTGCGGTCCACCAGCCAATTGTTAGTAGGGAGACAACAATGTTCTATCTGCCATTGTAGTGAGGCAAACTTCGCCAGTTTGGATTTCATGGTTGTAAACCATCTGATGGGGCGAAGAGAGTCACTCCCTACATTCAAATGAGTTTGCCAGCGGGCCCTCACTATCTCTCTCACGTTCACTTTTGGGCGCAACAACCGGTATGTGTCTTTTACAGTCAGGCTAAACAGTTGTTTATCTGAAGTGACCGGCGACCTACATCTAGGCCTCCAGTGCCACTCCTACGGGTCGAAGGGGAGCTCTTCCAGAGGTGTCTCTGGTTGAAAGGCAACCCGTAGGTCCTTATGCCTCATCATGCGACTTTTGTACCTCCACATTCTTACACCACCTCACCACCTCCGGGGTGTATTTAGAGAGGACGTTGTCCTTCCCTCTGTGGAGGAGGCTGACCAAGGATTCGTCAACCCGTGCCTCCACCATGCTGCCCACACTCTCAGTATCCCCCGAGGTCACAACCCAGTCCCCTTCTGTCAATCGGGGTCCCTTACGCAAAATGCGGGCCCAGTCAAGAGGGACCGCAAAAATCAATTAATCCAGGTTTCTCTCAACATCATGACAATACCTCATGGAGACCCTCAATTGTAGTGCCGTTTTCCAGTTTTTGTTCTCTGAGTCCCATATATCCTTGACCCTGACTATACCCTTTCTGACCCAACTACTCCATGGGGAATCCGAACTGTGGTACACCCTCCCGTTTCTATCGGTGATATTTCTATTGTCGAAGAGGGGTTGTCGCACCACCTCTTCCCAAGTGGTTGGCAGGGTTTTGTCTGGCAACGACAACTGACGCCAGACTTTAAGGATCTGGGGCCAGAAATCATCCTTACACAAGTCCCTTCTTGCTTCTTCCCGGCCCGAACTCTTGATGGTGTGAGAGTGCCGCGGTATGGACAAGTAGCGGTCCTCCAACCAGATCCAGGGGTGCACACCCTGCGGCGCCTGAGGGGCTAATATGGCGATATGTTCCAGGGCAAGAGAGAGTCATGGAAGATCTGGCGTGAACAACATTCTCCTCACCCATTGTATCAGCAATGCCGTGACCTGGATGTCAGGGTCGAGGATCCCCAAATCCCCTTTATCTTTGGGCTCAATCACCGACGACCAGGCCACCCGACTAATGACATTCGGCAACTCACTATTTCCTCTCCACAATAGGGCGATTGCTTGTTGTTTAAGGGATTTAATGCTTCTTTGCTAAGAGCCCAGATTGCAGATTTGTACTAGAGAGCCGTTAACACTGTGTTGTTAATTGCAAGTGCCCTGCCAATTAGAGACGTGTGTTTATCATTCCATTGCATTAATTTCTGCAGTGCCGGTTTAAGGACCCAGTCATCGTTCGATGCAGGTCTTCCATGCGTCGTCAACATGATTCCCAGGACTCTGAACGGGGCCTCCTCTGGTAACCATTTAACCCGTGGCAACTCCGGGGGGCATGCCCCTTGATGGTGGATCCACCACCCCAGAGTTTTGTTTCCCCAATTAACGATTATGTCTGCGACAGCCATGAACCTCTCCAACAATTTCCTAATTTCTTCCATATTCTCGGAGGTGGCATCCACCATAATAGTCAAATCATCCGCAAACATCGAGCAAATGGGGATCGCCTCCTCCGGGATGGCAGAGATCTGCAGTTTAGTTAGATCTTTGTTAGCCCGGAGGTTTGCCGCCAATGCCTCCATCACAATGATGAAGAGGAAGGGGGTCAAAGCGTCTCGTTGGCGAACCGACCGCTGCAACGAGATCACCGGTGCTAGAAGACCGTTTACCTGAATGAATGTAGTAGCGTTGTGGTGTAAGATCTGGATCCAGCGCTGAAAGATGGGCAAATATTCATTTTGTCCATGCATTTATCCAGGAAAAGCCAATCCGCGTGGTCATTTGCTTTTTCAAAATCAATGAAGACCACGGCTGCATTTTGTTTGTCTTGCCTAGATAACTTAAGAAGTTCATTAACCAACATAATATTATCTCGGATTCGACGCCCTTTGACAAACCCCGTCTGTGTCAGGTGAATAAGATCCTCTAAAACAGGGATCAGATGGTTTGCCAATGCTTTCGCCAACATTTTATAAACAACCGTGAGCAGAGTTATCGGGCGGTAGTTTTTAATATCCATTTTATCCCCTTTTTTGTGCAACAGGGTGAGAACACCTTGTCCTACCAGTTCGCCCATGCAGTCGGAATCCCACACCTGTTGATAAAAACTCATGAGATCTGAGGCCATTTGGCTCCAGAATGTCTCCCAAAATTCTTTTGGGAGCCCTTCCACCCCCAAAGTTTTTTCCTCGTCCATTTGCATTAACGTCGTCCAGATTTATGCCTGTGACAACGGCCGGTCAAGTTGGTCTCTTTGTAGACCCGTCAAGGTTTTCGTCATTGGTTTAAGGAAATCCGCGATCTCTTCCTCTCTGGCCGCCCCTCCTTCTACGCACACCTTGAGGTGAACAGGTCTTTAAAAAAAATCCTCACAATTTTCATGCATTGGGTCGTGGAGGTTACCACCTCCCTGCCGGTTGACTGTTGATCATATAGTGCTTCTATGATTGTCCTTCGGGAGCGCGCCCGGACCGTGCTGAAAAACTTCTTGTCCATTGACCCTTCGGTCTGGTGACGGGTCAGCCGCCCCCTAATGCGTGTGCCTTCCCATTGATGCACTGCGAAGCCTTGGAGTTGTTGTTGCAAAAATTGCAGTTGTGAGTCCTGTACGTGTGTTTGCGAAAGTGTGTGCGGGTCATTTAAAGGGGTCTGCTGTTCAAGCTTATGATATTGCTGGTGTATTTCCATTTCCTGTTGAGTTCTAAGAGTGGTCAAAATCTTGGAATATTCCTTGCACTTTTTACCAAGGTAAAACAGACCATTGTTAAACCAATCTGACTCCTGCTAAAAGTGTTGTTTTTGTATTCGCCACAACACCCATCAGTCTGTAATGCAGGCTTGGAAAGATTTATGTTGCAGGATGGATATATTGAGTTTATAGAAACCAGGCCGTTGGTCAGGTTTCTTGTGGAATGACATAATTATCTTGCACATCTTGTGATCAAGTCCCAGGTTCGGACTCGCAGGGAGGATCCCTGCCAGAAGCAGCGAACCCCCCATGTCTTCAGGGATTAAGATCAGGTCTATTCTGAATTTGGACTGACTTTCGATCCCGACTTTCCTTAAGCATGAGTAATACCGCTTGTCGGGGTTAAGCCTGCGGAAGGAATCAAAAACATTTAATGAGAGACATAAATCCCTGATCATCCGCTCGTCCTCCTCGACATATGACGGTACAGGGGAGGGTATCTTCCATCTGTCCATCTGTCTATCCGGGGCTGCGTTACAATCGCCAGCCCCGATAACCAGGACACCGTCAGGGATTTGTGTCTTCAAGCTTTCAAATAACACCCTGCTTTCCCCTACCGTATTAGGGGCATAGACACACATAATGCAAAGTATTTCTAGTTCCAATGTAACTAGAGTTAACGCCCATCAACCGCCTTCCTGGTCGACCACCCATTGTACCAGTTCTGCGCGGGATTCCGGGGCAACCCAAATGACCACTCCCGCAGTACCAGGTTTCAGAGCGTGCGCTCTGAATGCCTTAAGTGGCCACAGCGTCTTATGAATGCGGTTATGTTCCGAGGTGTCCATGAGGTGTGTCTCTTGGATGCATACTATATCCGGCCAGTTCCTACCCCCCACCCCTCTCATTAGATCCCATATTGCATTCTGCTTATCTATTATGCACGAAGCCAGGCCGTTCACATTCAAGGATCGTAGATTCAAGCCTGCTGCTCGCTGGCATTGGTTCCAAATTTTGTCCTTCCCCTATATCGCCTTGACCGGGTCCATTGTGTAGGGGTTCTCATGTTCCTAGACAAACCCACGGTAGTCGGTCCCAATCCCACACTGTTTCTCCTGCCCGGAGACCCAGCCTGAGGATGACACATAAACATGACATTGTCTGGACATCTTGCTCCGTCCAGATATCATTGGACCTGAGCTTCACTGTCTGCAGGTCCAAAAGGTGAGGATGAGTATACCACTTCAGACTTGCGTCTTTGTACGGGTCGTTGCAGATATAGACATCTCTAGATAAGATTCTGTTGGGCCCCGATACCATGGACGTTGTGGCCTGTGCCCCCGACGGCAGGGAATCCACAATATGTGATTCCAGCTGCATCTGCAGGATCCCTGCCGCTGCCTCAAATAGGCAGTTTTGTGGTTCCGCCCAGAAAGAGGAGCAGCCTAGTAAAGTGGCGCCCTCTTGCCTGCCGTTTCCAAATGGAGACAAACCCACCTCCCATCTCCCATTTTTTTTACGCACTGGGATCAGTAATGACGCTGTCTGGGAGAGAGGTTCCTTATCATGCCCCTGTTCAATAACGTGTCTAAGCTTTCTTTTGTGCACCAGATCCAGATCCAGTGGCATATCCTCCTCCGGGTCCGGAGGTGCCGGGTCAATGGGTGGAACAGGCGGTTGCGCTGTCTCCTTACTCTGTTTTTGCTCACCTTCCATCCTTGGCCCATTTACGGTAGCTGATTGAAGTGGCTGTAAATGCAAAAAAACTATAGAAGCCAGTCTGTGCCACGCGTCCGTCCAGCTCACACCCGTTGGAAGTCCATTTTCTAGTACACTCCTAAGAGAGGGACTTGTATCAAGCACAGGGAACAGATCCAGATACGTTTTATCCCAAAAGTCGTCTGTAAGGAGGCCATATTTGACCTTCGGGTTGGCCATCAACGAGTCTGCTATAGCAACTAGCTTTTGTTCAATCGGAAGGTCCTGAGGCGGTGTCCCCTCCCCCCGTGCCTTCTACTCCCATTCCGGGGATAGCCCCTCTGGCGATGCAGTGGTGCTTTCCGGGAGGGGGTCGACCTCCATCGGCTCAGGGCCAAAAGCTGTTTGAAAGGGGTCGGCCTCAGCCGCTGTCATATGATCGGAGTGTGCCGCTTCTGTTGTTTTCATTGCGTGTCCCTTCTCCCCTTCCTAAGACCAGTCGGGATCCCCCTCCATTTCCATCCTCCGTGTCTGCATCTCCACCTATCTCGTCACTTCCACACCCAACCTCCTGGTTTGCATCTCTTGTCTCAATGGCTCTTTCAAAATCCTATTGGCCCTGGCTGMCCCCCCTTCTCGAYCCTCTCAGCAACCCGCCACTCCCTTGTGCTCCACCAACTGTGGCTGTCCCGGTGAAGAGGGTGTTCCTTGGTCCAAGATATATTGCTCCGCCGCCAGGCCCAGGCCCCTACCATCTCTTCTTTCCTGGGTGGGTCCCATTTGCTCTAGCGCATGTGCCTGTCCTGGCAGGGGCTCTCCCGAGCGCCCCTCGTGTTCCAACTGCTTCTTCTGAACCCAGGTCTCCTTACCACTCTTCCTTCCCATTGTCTTCCAATCTGCATTTTCTCGATTCTCTTGTGAGTTTGACTCTACCACCTGCATCTTCTCCTCCACTTTCTCCTCCACTGATGCAGGGGGAACCCATGTGTTCGGGGGGCGCGACTCCCAGTCCGGCTCCCCTGATTTTTCCCACACCCACCCCACCGGTGCTCCTTCCTTTGTTGGGTCCTCGACATATACCCATCCCTCATGACCCGGGTCCACCGCACACCATCAGGTTACTTTGACAGGGTCTCTTAGTAACCTCCCAGTTGTCCGGGCCCGTTTCTGCGGGTGGAGCGGGCAGATATACTCCGGACTTAGATGGCCATATGCCCTGCATTTATGACACCATGGCCGCATCTTATGAGCGGTGTGAATCATATATTCTTTACCCCCTATTCGGTATGGAATCACGTCATCGAGGGAGAAAGGCTGGCCCTGGGGAAAATCCAGGGCCAGCATCAGATAATCGTCCCTTTTGGCAACGAAGGAGGGGAGGGGGTCAATAACGGCGACAATATCGTACATCATCCCAAGGTCGTACACAAAGGCTGCCTGTATTTCGACGGGGATATGGCGAAGCTCTACCCAGTAGTAATCCTGCATCAGTTGTGCCCTCCTCTCCTCCGACCCTAATCGGCGTTGTGGCACCCAGGCATGTATCCGGACTTCTGACCGTTCGCAACGTAGACGCTTCCAGCCATCAATCACCCTTTTATCAGATTCATGCATGTATAACACTGTGAACAGTGAGTTCGTAACGGGTTGAATCAAAAATTAGTCCCTGGCCAAATCAGCACTGCCTCTGAGGGTTTCCAGTCGCCGGCCAATCCACTTGGCTTTATCATTGACCGACTTGAAGGCGACATCATCGTGAAACACCTAGTTATTGGTGTGTTTCATGTAAATTTCATCTCTACGAGCAATACCGCTGCTCGGAAGGGTTTTAACCATGACCTTCTTCCCCCCTTGTGTCACCACCTTAGTTTCTGACGGAGTCCGAAATTTGGACAAGAAAAAGGCTCGGGCCGGTGGTAACCCATCCAGAGGGATGTCCAGGTCCCCGGTCCATGGCCCATCCTGCCCCCGACGGATGGTGAGTGCCGGACCTTTGATCGGGTCCTTGAGCTTGTCTGCCCAGGTGGATTGTTTCGGGTGTTTATCCTGATCCCTGGGTGGAGGGGGCGCTGCTGCCTCACGATATTTTGTGCCTCGTGCCTCCGCCTCCCTCTCTTCCTCCGTGAGGACCCCTTTTTCGTCGTTTTGCATGGTGTGGTTCTGGTGGGACCATCTCATGTGGCGAAGGTGCTGGTCAGCCAGGTGTCTCATTGCCCCATTATAAAAGCGGATGGTGAGTGTCGGACCTTTGATCGGGTCCTTGAGCTTGTCTGCCCAGGTGGATTGTTTCGGGTGTTTACTCTGATCCCTGGGTGGAGGGGGGGCTGCTGCCTCACGATATTTTGTGCCTCGTGCCTCCACCTCCCTCTCTTCCTCCGTGAGGACCCCCTTTTCGTCGTTTTGCATGGTGTGGTTCTGGTGGGACCATCTCATGTGGCGAAGGTGCTGGTCAGCCAGGTGTCTCATTGCCCCATTATAAAAGAGCATCGAGTCCAAATGTTTATGCGCACACTGCTCCCTGTTCAACGTTCTCATGTTGGTGGTTTTCTCGTGATTGTGTTTGTTTGTTTGTTTGCTTTTCAGATCCTATTTTTGTTTGTCGGTTCTTTTCTTCTTCGTTTTGTCTTCGTTTCTTCTTTGTTCCATTTCTTCGTTTCTTCTCGTTTCTTCTCCGTTTCTTCTTCGTTCCGTCCTCGTTTTTTCTTCGTCCCAAGTCTGTGTCGTTCTATGTCAATTATTTTCAGGGTAAGATATTCACAATTCTGCACTTTCCTTTTCCTTTATTTACAAAAACCGGGGGTGGCTGGGGCGAACACTCCCTACCACATTGCCCACCACCCTACAGTTCTTCCCTCCCTCCCCCCATCCGTCTTTGTTGCGAGAGAAGGATTTCACTCACGGTTACTGAGGCGTCTCGAGACCTGAATTTCACCCCCCTCCGCCCTTCTCCTCGTGCATCCCTCACGCCAACTTTCCTTTTTTCTGCTAGGATAACGACCGCCCACCTCTTCATGAGGCGCTTACATCCCAGTCGATGGTGCGCCGCAAACCTTGTCGTTCACCTATGCAGGATATCAGCCGTTTTGCGATGATGAGAGCCAACGATGCAGCGTCTTGAGACCTAATCTTCACCACCTCCCCCCTTCTCTCCGTTCGTCGCCATGCACCTCTTCGCGAGGCACTTACAACCCAGTCGACGCTGCGACGCAACCCTGACTTTCCCCTCCCTCCCTCGTTTTGTTCGTAGCCTTTCACACTCTCTCTCCCCGTTTGCACGGGTTGCTTGTCTTGCCCCCCAGTCCCCCCACAATCCACCAGTCTTTCACACCAAGCCCCAGGATGCCTTACCACTCATCTCATCCCGGTCGAAGCCCTGTTACGAACCCCGCTTTCCCCTTCCCTCCCTTGTTTTGTTCGTAACCACACACACTTACCTTGTCCTCATTGTCCTCGTCACCCACTGTCCCTGATCTAAGCTGCACCTTCTCTCCGTTGTCCTCAACACTGAAACCATCTCCATGCTGAGACCGATCGTGAATCCTCCATGGCTGTGTGTACAGCCCAATCCGTCCAGAGCACACTGATTCGCCTGTTCTGGTCCCTGCTGCTTCGCGACAAGTCGATCACCGTTGGTCAGCTATGGTGGCTGCTCACCTCGTCGTCTCCGGCGCAATTTCTCCACTGAGCCCCGCCCGCTGCCCACTGTTCTTGTTGTACCGTATCCCCATTGTCCTCATCAGCCGTTGTCCTGGATCTATGCTGTATCTTCTCTCTGTTATCCTTGTTACTGAAAACTCCTCCACGCCAAGTCTGATCGCGAATCCTCCATGGTTGTGCGTGCATAGATGACTCCATCCGGAGTCCGCACACGACCAATTCGCCTTTTCCGGCCCCTGCTGCTCGCGTCAAGCCGATTGTCGTTGGCCAGCTATGGTGGCTTCTCGCCTCGTCAGCTTCGGCGTGATTTCACCTAGCTGCGTCGTTACCCCGCAGTTGCGTCATGCGGCAGTTGGACGCTACTGGCGCGGAGAACGATGAAAAGGCAAAAATACCTAAAACAGACAAGGAGAAGAAATCACAGGTTTACTCCTATGTATCGCAGATAATGTGCTGCAGCAATACGTGTTTCTAAAAACGAAACACTAAAAGCAACCCCCGCGCCAGAACAGAGACGGTAAGAATTTTAGTTCTCAAGGGAATCAAGAGACAGCTAAGCGCAAAGGGTCAAAAGGGTAAAACCACAAACACAAAAGAAGGAACAAAACAAGAAAGCGAAAGACATGTGCAACTAGACTCGAGGGAAGAACTGGGAAGACAAAAAGGAATCCTGGAATCGCAGATAGGGATCAGAACAGAGAGACAGTGGAGGGAACAATGAATCTGAGAAGAATCACAGAGGGACAAAATCTGGAAATTGCAGCAGCAGCCAGATTGGAGGCAAAGGGGGGTACAATCAAGAAAGTCATCATTCCGTACTGATGGAACGATGTCCATAATGATTGGGAAGTGGCAATTAACAGATCCTGGGCCATAATTGCACACCCATCCGCGTCAGAAAGAACCCTAGCAAACGAAGTGACAGAAGACCACCCATTCGAAGCTCACATCTTGGGCCCCAAGCAGGATTGGCGCGAGGAATGGAAAGACGAGAATGGGAATCTGCAGCAAAACGATCTGAGGCCATACCTAGCAAGATTCTCAATGTCCACCAAACTGAAGGATCACCTTGTTTGGAAGCCATGGAAGGTGCTGGAGGCCCTACGGCCTCTTGGGCGGAGAAGGCTCAGCAGAGCGGGCTGCGGTAGCCGCAACACTTGTAGAAGGGCATGGCATCCTCTCACAGGCAGCCTCGAGGACATGTGCGCAAGGCTGGGGGAGGCAGCCAGGCAGGTTAGACTTTGCCACCCTGCTCCTGCAAACTAGAGAACCAATAAACAAATAGCAACACAACCCATAACACCATGCCATCATGCCGCAGGGCAGCTACACCAACCCAATCAGAGAGATAGATCAGGCATTTTAAGACAAAACCAACGGAGCCCGAACTGCGGGTGATGTCATGGAACGTGAATGGACTAGCTGCTATACTTTCCATAACAGACAAATGGGACAACGTCATAGAGGACCTAGGTTGGTTCTCAACGAACCCCCTGACATAATCTGCCTGCAAGAAATACACAGGAACACAACAAGATAAGAGATAGGATATTAGCAAAACTAAAATGGGTTAAAGACTCTCACTGGGCACACGCTCCTCGCCCCACAGCTGGAACAACAATAATACTTCATGGAAGATCAAGAGCGTCCAAGAATATCAACCAGCTCACCTTTCAGAGCGACCAGGAACGGGGAAGATGAGTAGAAGCACTCTTCTCCCTAAAAGAGGAGGAATTACGGCTCATCACAGTGTATGCACCAAATGACCCGACTCAAAGACAGGACTTCCTACAAGAAATCACGTAGAAGTGTAATCAACAAAAACATATCACCATGGTAGGTGATTGGAACACAACTCTAGACCCATCCATAGACTGGCTCTCAGTGGCTGGAACAGACAGAGAAAACACAGCAATGTTAGAATCAATGGCAATTCAAACACTAATACTAGAAAAAAACCTTTAAGACCCATTCAGCCTACTCCACCTAGAGGCCAGAGCCTTCACCTATAGGAAAGGAACAGAAGCCCGCACATCACAAGCTCCCGCCTAGACTACTTCCTGGTGGGTAACACTCTACAGGGCACTGTGCTCGATTTAGGAATAGGGAAGATACCGCACCACAACGGGCTGCACCACAGCCCAATCTTCCTAGATCTAGCATTCGACCCGGGCCTGAGAAAAGGTTCCAACTTTTTCAAGATAAACAACTCACTCCTAAAGCAAAGGGAAATGAAAAAAGCAGTAGTACAAGCATGCATTGACAGCGACCAAGAGCATCTAGACTTCCCCAGCCTAATAGTTAACATTTCAACAACAGCTTCCAAAGCATCTAGAATCATAGCAGCCCGTAGGAACCAAAGCAGCAATGGCAGTAGTGGAAAAAAATCAAATCCAGCATCCAACAGAGACACTTTACGAAGAAGTATGGACAAGAGCAAGAAATGAACTGCACAGTTGGCACATTTGGAAGACTAACGACCTAAGAATGAGAGCAAGGATAAAAGAATGGGAAGAAGGAGAAAGGATGACAAAACACTTCTTCCAAAGGATCAAAGCAAGGGGGAGAAACTCAACCATCCAACAACTAAAAGATGAAAAGGGACCCACATCAAACCCGAAACGCATGTTGGAAATAGCGGAGAATTTCTACAGAAACCTCTATTCATCCAAAACAGATAACCCAACCCCAAGGAGAGTCAAAGACGCAAGAGAATCCTTCATGAAACACTTAGACAAGACTCTTACCAAAGAATGGCCAGACTATCTGAACAGACCAATACAATCGGAAGAGGTCCTACAAGCTCTTAAGTCCATGAAACCAGGAAAAACGTCGGGCCAAGACGGACTATCAAAGGAATTTTGGATACAATACTGGGACATACTAGGAGTAGAATATACAAATTTCCTTGAGAAAGTGTGGTAGGAGGAAAGTATGGGAAAATATCTCAGCACGGGAATAGTATCCCTATTATACAAAAAGGGCGATCCAACAGATATAACAAACTATAGACCCATTACCCTCTTAATAGTAGCATACAAGATACTAGCAAAACTACTCGCGAACAAGATCAAGTTTGATCAACACAATCACTAAAAAGTGTTTCCACATACATCAAACGGGTTTCATACCAGGAAGATTCATCTTAGACAATGTAAGGACTCTAGCAGAATCGGTAAGAACAATCAAAGATAAAAAAATGAACGCAAACATTCTCTTCTTTGACTTCGAGAAAGCATATGATCAGGTGAATTGGGACCTCCTACAACAATGTATGAAAAATATGGGAGTAGGCCCGATGTTCCACAGATGGGTCAGAGTCCTCTACAACAACGCACATGGGGCGGTACAAGTTAACGACCACATCTCCAATACATATCGTATGTCCAGATCTGTCAGACAAGGAGGCCCGCTCGCCGTCCCCATCTTTCTTTTCATAATGGAGGCAATTGCATCCTTCCTAAGCAAAGACCCATCCATACACAGACTCTCAGAAGAGCACCCAAGAGGAAACAAACACCCACAAATACCCACCACAATCCTATTTGCGAATGACCTGACCGTATTAGTCAGAGCATCTAACTCATCCCTTGAAGCCCTCACAAGAACCATGCAGGCATTTCAGTTAGCATCAGAAATGAAAGTCAATTGACAAAAGACGATAGGTTGGTGGCTGGTAGAGGGAACAATAGATAAACCACCCTCCTCCCCTGAGGGCCTACTATGGGTTGAATTAAGTGACCCCTTGCGTTTTTTAGGCATACAGGTCTCAGACCAAGGCACAATGAACAACATGACAGCCAACCTCCTAGCTAAAATGACAGAGTCAGACAGACAGACTAGGCGACTGGACGAAGGTCCACACCTCCTTATACAGAAGAGCACTAGTACTCAATGCTTCAGTCTTTTCTATGACGAGGTTAGTAGCAGCCTCTTGGACCCCAGAAGAAGGTGCTCTTAAAGTACTGAAGAGGAAGGCTTCGGCCTACCTGTGGACCGGAAATCCGACCAGAACCAACTTCATCTGTAAAGTAGCCTGGCAACACGTCACAACCAAGAAACACGAGGGAGGTCTTGGAATCATTGACCCTCCACTGCAAATTAAGACCTTACAAGCGAAATGGATCCTTAAACTAATCTCTCGCCCAAGCCTCCCATGAAGGCCACTAGCCCTAGAACAATTTATCCAGACATGGGCCATGAAAACAACAAGAACAGAGAGGTCAACATTAAGACTCAATTCACGCCTAATCTTCTAGCAGAAACAATGTAAATCATGGAAGGAAATCTTCCCTGCAAAGGTCAGAAGACCCACCAACAAAGAAGAAGTACTAAGGCAACCATCTTTTGCAATCCAGACATAGTCAACTTGGAAGGGGTACCCTTCACCCTCACCGACAAGGATACCAAATGGGGCAACTGGCTCGAAAAAAGAGTATGGCTATTCAAACACATCTGGAATGACACATCAAGAGAATGGATGATAGAAGCACAACTAAGATAGAAACTAAAAGGTTGTCATAACCTGACAAGGAACCTACAAGTAATATATAACTCGATACCGCACGAATGGTCCGAGTTACTATGGAAAGGCTTCCTCTGGAACCCCGGTGAATGGGCGGTACTCAACGACTCTGAAAAACCCACTCCAAGCTTTCCACTATGAGGACATAGAGGAAGGCTGATCTAATTGGCTTCGCTTCTCTTCCCACGAAATAGAGAATCCAGGAACAAACTTTTGTAACCTCTCAAACAAACCAGAATCCCAAGTAGTAATAAAAAGAGACTTGCTAAGGAAAATAAGAGTAGTGGAGCAATAATCCCTAACCATCTACCACCTGCTGACCCCGTTACAGGACCTAGAAGTAGATCCAGTAGAATGGGCCAGGAATCTCAAACAAGGAAGGCTAAGAGTGAGTCGGAGAACCAACCTACTGGACTATACTACGAGATTAGGGCACAGACTGAGGAAAAGGTCGGAACCATCTAATACAGTAATAGTCGAAAGATGGTGGAAACACCTAGAAGTGAATCCCAAACACTTCACGAACATTCCATGGGGAAAGCTGGCAACACTTAGACCACCAGGCTTCAAAAGCCTCCAACGGCTAATCTGGTATCTCGTGGTCCCAACAAACGTATGGCTCAATCCCAGACGAAGAATGCAAGATAGAAACGCCCTGAAGGAACTATGTGCCAACTAAAGGGAAGAAAATAAAGAGGACATTCTCCATTTCTTCCCGAGCTACCAAAGAGTAAGACAATTATGGCAGCTGGCCGAAGTTGTCTGGCAAAGAATCACAAACAAAGCATTCCCAGACGCCCCCCTGTTTTGGCTAACGAGACAGGGAGAGTCTGACTCATGGTCGCTCACAGAATCCCTTCTTTGTGGGAGCCTACGAAAAACCCTTTTATGAAACATATGGAAAAAACGGTGTCAGGGGTGCTTAGAGTTGGGGATCTTTGGGACAAAGATAGAAAGGACTAGAAAACAGGGGATCAAATGCGAGGAATCTTACGTTACTGCCACCACGTGGACGAGCACTTGAATAACCTGATTGAAGCTATCTCGTTGCCTGGTACCAAACCCTTAAACGAGGCCCCATCCTAAAAGAAGGTGACTGGGTAGCAAGTACAGAGTCTCCACATAGGGTAGGTCTGATACACATGGCTTCACCCCGTTCTATCTTAGTGGAAAGCTATACAATCACTAGTGCAGGCACTCTCCAAGGCAGCACATCCCCCTTTCAATGGCAGAAGAAAACTTTTGTGTACCGGGTGAGAATCCTAGAAGAGAAAGGACAGAAGGTGGTGTTCCAGCCTCTCAAACCAATCCAGGATTTGACCCTGGATCCGACAGATTGGACATGGGATCCCTCCCAGAGGAGGGGAGGACGCACTACGAAACGTATCAGCATCCATCAGCTGACGGCCAAATCAGCCTACAAAATGCTCAAACCTAAAAGAAGGTTGAGGGACATAGTAAACGACCGATGGGCCACGCACCTGAATGTGGATCACTCTCTCCTGTTGCCCATCAAATGGTTTCAAGAACAAAAGCAAACCCTATGAAAATCACATCCCTGCAATGGCAGATTGCCCACCGTTGTCTACCAACTAATGACTGGCTAACGGACCACACTAACTTAGAACAAAAAGGCTTGCTGCTCCCAATGTGCCAACGGTATCAGCGCCTTTTTCCATTCCATAGGAAGGCGGAAACCATTGAACATATCTTCATACAATGCCCGATAGCCCAATTCATATGGAGATGATGGGATCACATCTGGAGAAAGATGGAACCCAGAACCCCCTGGCCCTGGTCGTGGCAAGCCATTCTGGCCGGTCATTGGCCGCAGGCAGAAGCAGCTACAAGCTTCATAAAAAACATGTACAACCTCGGGAGAAGAGCAGTAGTATGGGCACTATGGTGGCAAAGATGTACTTTGGACATGGAAAAGGTGAGAGTAGAAGAATCGGAAATCACTGAACAGATTCAGCAGCAGATACACTTCGGTCTCACATAGAGATGGCTAGACACAAAAGCACAGTTAGACCTCCTTAAACAGGTAGGAGATGTCAGGAGACGGATCACAAACTTTTGCAAAGACTGGGTGGGAGGGGAGGGAGAAGGATGAATTGCGAAAGTAGAATGGAGCGGTGACAAGGGAAAGGGACAGTGGGATTTGGAAGAGAGGAGAGACTATCGCCTACGTTTTAATGACTGGACAAACATTGAACCCTCATTCCCACTCCGTCACCCCTCGGATTTCCCCAACCCCTTTCCCCCCCATGCCCTCTCCCTGGCTGAAATCCTGTCCTGGCTGAGCAAGTCTGTTATCCCATCTTCTACTAACTCATACTCTGATAAGAAATGGCCCTCCGGAGCCCCCCGGGGAGGTTATTCTCTACTAAATTTCCCAAGCATTTTTCCCTGGTCAAGGAGTAGGGGGGAGCCAGTTAGGGGCGGGAGGAATCAGTGCGCAGTGGCAGGTCCAGGGTGATGTGTTTCCCCCTCCTCTCTAAGGCCCTGCTCAGTCAATCCCCTGGATTTCAGGGTAATCAATGCTGGAAGGCCCCCCCGCAATCTTTTTCAGATGTATCCCAACATTCATTTTGTACATGGGACGCTGGACCCGTTTCCAGCAGGTGATGCCCCCCACCAATAGATGGGGCCTCCCCCCCAGGTGCTAGTGGTGTCTGCTCTTACCAGCACCACTAGCAACGGCAGGGGTGTTTTGAAAAAAAAAAAAAAAAAAACCCTGGGCAAGACACCAATGCACACAAGAGAAGCTTGGCCCTCCATCCAAACACAGATAGAAACCGAATACCACATACAATGGAAAAGGACCAAACTAAAAATGGAAAGAGAGGAAGACAAAGCAATAGAACACAAATGAAAATTTGAAGACCTAGTACTGGCCAACGGAAGGATAGGAAAACTAAAAGGGAAAGAAATTGTATTCACATTATGGGAGGACTCCCAGATCGCACAAGAACACACATGTAATACCTTAGACATTAGAGAGCACGAAGAGATTACCCTTTCCCACCCCTAACTAGCCAAGTCCAAGATACGGAAGACAGAATAACAGCTTACAGAGCAAAAAGTGAAAAACAGTAGTCCACACCAGCACTTCCCTAGCTAGCCGAGTAAAACAGACAGCCCCATAGCAAAATAGCGGAGAAGGAGCCTAATTTCAATCAAACCCGAAAAGTAAAAAATAGACGACTAGAGAAACCCGAGAGGAAGACACCATAGAGGGTTTAGGGTTTTAGACCAAAAAGACACAGCAACAGACTTAAAAAGCCAGAAACAGGCAGACCCGGGATAGAGGACAGGTTTGAAGGCTCTAAAACGCAGGAGCACACACAAGCCCGGACAGCAGACACTCCTGGAGGAAGGAAAGCCCAAAGTTCTGGGTTTCTGGCGAAATCAGCAGAGATCAACAGTAACTGTTGCAGTTTGCTCTAGACACACGTGCTTAATTGACAGCTATACAGCTGAGAGGAGCAATTAGTGACAAAATAGGCATACAAAGCTCTACTAAATACTGCAAACACACACCTAGGACTAGCTACAATAGGCTAACTTAGGCTGGGGTGAGGGGTGGTACATCCTTCCTACTGGAAGTAATCAATGCTGTCCACTTGGGCCTCTCAACCATAATGGGGAGGAGCGTGCGTGAGTCAACCTTGTACTATTCATTGACTTGCCGGGGGAATAGGAACCGGACTGTCGCTCCCCAGAATGGCAGGAGCCAGAACCAAGAGGTTCTGATTTTTCTTTAAAAAAAAAAAAAAAAAAGACAACTAAGCGATCAAAGAAATGCAATACCCTAAAATACGACAGACTAGCCTAGAAAACAGCTAAAAAACGGAAAGTATGTTCCAGACTTTATAACTGAATATGGCCACGGAGGCAACCAGGTTCAATGTTCAAAACAGAAGAGCTAAACTTTATTTATTTTTGGCCAACAATGACTTATATAAGGGAACAATCCTACCGTAAAATACGAACAAAAGAGCCGAGATTGAAATTAAGCCCACAAAAGAATCAAATTAGGTGAGAAAAGGAAGGGATCATGAACAGAACACGAAGTAAATGCACACGGGATGAAAAAGAGACAGACTAGCAGTTTCATTCGAGTACCTCAGCATCCTGAGGCAATCACTCGACTAGATGCGCGAACGAATGACCTTCTGAATTACCGAAACTAACCTAACCTATGCCTACATGCAAACAAGATGTGCAGAAGAAGACTTACAAAATTACTAAGTTAAAAACATATCTGGATACAACACGGCGCCATTCCTGCGAGTGCCGTGATGCAAGGCGCTTATTCCATCCTTTCAGACTACCTTGTGTTGTAGATTGGTCAAACGAGACTTGCTGAAGCCCTTGGACATGCCGAAGTGCTGCCACTGCAGGTGCACGCTCTCCCACTGCGTCCAGATGTGCCGCTCCGCCTTCCATGCTTTCCCTAATGATCGAGGCAGTCGAGATGGTGTGTCATGAAAGTACAGCGCATGGCCTTTGGATGGTGAGAAAGGAGCCCCCCCTTTCCAGCAAACGGCTTGAGGGAAGGACGGCTCCTCTGGTGTCGAGATCCTGTCAGGTATGAAGGTTGGTATGGAGGTCAGGTGTGGAGCTGCCAGGATGCCTTGGTGTAAGAGTGCAAGGCACTCCCTACCCACTCAAGGGCTAGGCTACGCCAGGGCACTGTTGCCATAGCTATGTGCCTGGCAGGGTAGGCACCTCGTGGAAAGGATCAGCGTCTACATTCCCTGCTGTTGCGTCCTACACAGCCGCCGACGACGACCGGGCGCCGCCACCGCCTCTATCGCCGCTTCGTTAGCGCACGTTTCGTGCGGCCCCCTTTTTTTTTTTGCTTTTTTTTTGTTTTTTTTTTTGCTTTTTTGCTTTTTTGCTTTGTTGCTTTTTTGCTTTTTTGCTTTTTTGCTTTTTTGCTTTTTTGTTTTCTTGTTTTCTTGTTTTGATTTGTATCATTCCCCCCCACCTGTCCTAGTCTGTGCAGTCATCTCCCCTTGTTGTTTACTTTGTTCATTTGTCATTTTGGGGTTTCTCCCAGTCCACTTCTCTTCTGTTGCACAAAAAACTAACAATAAAATAAATTAAATAATAGTATTAAATTATTTATAGACTCATTTCATAACACCCACTATCAAGCTTAAAGCCCCAGATGTATAGTTCCTCCCCATGTGTTATTGAACAAATGTCACTTACACAAACCACACACACAACATCATTAGTTTCGTCACGCTTTCAAAAAAAAAAAAAAAACACAGAACCTTTGGTTCTGGCTCGTTTTCCATTCTCGGGAGGATCAATCCTGTTCCTATTCCACCGGCAAGTCGGACAGGATTATTACAATTATGAGTCCTCACACACCCTCCTCCCCCTTATGGTGTGGAGGCCCGAAGGACGGCATTGATTACTTCCTGAAGGAAGGATGTACCACCCCTCACCCCCTGCCTAAGCTAGCATGGTCTACTTTTGAAACGGTTTTCACCTTTTAGCAGTAGCGGATGCAGTACCCAGGGTTCGATCCCTAGACCTCACCCTACCCATGTACAGTATCTGTGTAGACCCCGAGAATTGAACCTGTGACCTGTGTATTCGTAGGCAGTTGGTAGACCTGTCGTAGGTCCATAGACAGCAGGGGTTCGATCTGTAGGTCTATAGCGTAGGAGTCTTAGTGAGTTCTGGAAGCTTAGCTGTAGACCTTCTAGAAGATAGGCAAGTGGGCAAGTGGTCAAGTGGCGAGGCAAGTGGTGGACTAAA
>BFEA01000519.1:415169-425826 GCA_003427395.1 Chara braunii | reverse complement strand
CACACACACACACACACACACACACACACACACACACACACACACACACATGCTCTGTGTGTGTGTGTGTGTGTTTGTGTGTGGAGAAGGACACTGTGGAGAACCCGTCAGGCAAACCACACCTTTGTCGCTTAGTACTGGGCCTCGACCACATGCGGTTTGTTGGACCAGTTCTAGTCCTGGTCCACCCTGCTTGGCATGGTCGATAACAGGCCTGAGAAGCTGAACAACACTGCGGGCCTGAGTTTTTCTTGCTTTAGAAACTCGGACCCAAACAAGTCTGCTGCCATGAGTCTTTTTTATATTAAAGCTGATTAAACTTTATATCCTTCATTTTTCACTGGGCCGCCCTTGCGGGGGGGGCACTAGTAAAGGTCCTTAAAGATCCCGTACGAAGGGTCCTAGTATGGACCAGATTGACGAAAGACCCGGGTCCGCATGTGACCCTTATTAGTAAGGTACCAGTTACGAATTCGGGAACAACCTATGGCGGTTGAGTAAAGGTTCTCATGAGGCCTGGGTTTTGAGGGTCCTTGTGGATCCGGTAGGAAGGGTCCTCGTATGGACCAGATTGATGTAAGACCTGAGTCCCCGTGTGGCCATTCTTAGTAAGGTACCAGTTAGGAGCTTGGGAACAACCTAGGGCGATTGAGTTCGAGACGCTAGAGTACGGTAGACTTGTCTCCACCTCTAAAATGTTTGTGACTCCCGTTGTCAGGATTTTCATGTTCATCGTGATTACGACCCCTGATGATTCCGGCTTTAGGGACTAAATGAAACATGTAGGGTCAACCGCCAGATGCTCGGACGTGGATTTTGACGACTATGGGCACGATGCACACTTTCGGTTCGAGCTACAGACTGTGTTACATTTGACTATCTATCGAAGCCTGGTCGCGTTCGAGAGGAAAGTCTGAGTGCCAAGTATCATTTTTACTTTCTATATCCCCCCTCCCCAACCTCTTAAGTCTTCCTTACCTTGTTGATTTCTGTTTGATGTGGGTTTCCCTTTCCTCTCTATGTTTCTTTGGTTGTTGGAAATTGACGCTCTGCATCTCTGGAACTACGTAGTTACATCATTGTCAATATTTTGTGTGATGAGATCACCGCCCTTGCCCCAATAAAACAACAAGAAAGATCTCTCCTCTCAGCCTCCCATCATTTTTTTTTCTAGTAGAGGGGTGGCCTCAGGCATAATGTATTCATCAGGTTTCCTCAAAATCCGAACTCATGAGCTATTACTTACAAAACGTGGGGTTTAAACAAATTTTATTTAGGATTCTGAGAGTACAGTTCTTAGGCCTCCTATAGGAGAAAGATTCTTTGTGAGGTAATATATATATATATATCTATTTGTGACGATATATATATATATATATATATATATATTCCACAATAAATCATTACTAGGTGAAATACCATATACTTAGAAATTGAAATATATATATTTTTTAATTATCCCAAAAGATCATGTGTAACGTCCTATAAGTTGTATATCACGACGAACATGTTCCGAGGGTTTCACAAACATGCGAACGTGATATCGTATTTACGAATACCTTCGCAAAATTGTATCCTCTCATCTGTAGGCAAACTTCCTCTTTTTTTAATGTTTTTTTCCTCTAATTTTTATTTGCATTTGACTAAACATTTGAAGATGTGTCCGAGGCAAAAATTCTTTGTGCTGTATTTTTTACATAACATACATTTTTTGACAAGGATTTTATTGCTAACTTCAAAGTTTAAATTTGCTTTATATAAACTGTTGAAAACGACATATACTCTTATTTGGGTAGCACCCCGTATGCGTACCCGGTCCGTATGTATACGTATTCCGGCGTACGCGTACGAAACTTAAATCGCACGTACGTGTATGTAAAAAAATCAAAAAAATCAAAAAAATCAAACAAATATGAAAAAAAACTTAAAAAAAGTATGTTGTGCAGAATAATAACACAAACAATTTTTGTCAGGGAGTCATACCCGAATTCCCAATTAAGATCGATTTAAAAATAAAAAACCTGAAAGAGAATTTTAAAATACAGAAATTTTAAAAACTATTTTTAATATTTTTTCAATTATTATGATAATGTTACATTTTTTTTAATTTTTTATTTCTTACTCGAGTTTGGTTGGAAATTCGGGGATGACTCCCAGGCAATAGTTGTTTGTATCATGTTTCTACATTATATATATTTGTTATAAAAGTTTGTTATCATATTTTAAGTTTTTTCCTTGTGTTTTTTAATAATTATTTCAATTTATTTGTTTTTTATGTCTTTGATCTTTACCTTGAGTTTCATACCAAATTTTGAGATGAATCTCAGGCAAACGTTGTTTAAAATACCATTTTTTAAATCATATATTGTTTTCGGATTTTTGGATGACATTTTTTTTTTTTTTTTTTTTTACGTATTCCCACGTAGGGGAGTACATGTACGAGGCCCCCGCGTACACGTACGTCGTGCTACCCAGAGTCCAATATATCAAAATTCAAACTTATTTTTACAACTCTCGAATTTGTGTTATTTGAGCTTTGCTTTTTGTTAGTCTATTGAGAATGACTTATTGTCTTATAACACGCTCTTTCCAAAAAGAGTTTTCCTTCACATTTTGAGGGTCGCTAGATTATTTGCATGTTTTTTTCCCTCGTTTTCAGAAAAGTGGTTGAAAATGTTCCTTATTTTTATAAGAAATAGAATTTGGATTTTTATTTTTTTACTCTATACAAAATGTTGGGTTTTATGGTCTAAGTAGGTTTTCACGAATCCTGTGTTTCTACCGTGATTTCCCGTGGGAGGTCTCTATTTTTTATTTATTTTTAATCATTCTCTTGTTTTCTCATCCCATAAATTTGTCATGAACATGTCAGGTGACTGTCACTCGGTGTCATACAAGATTGGCCACACTCCCATCCGACTGCTAATGGGATCATGCCCCTGGAAATAGGGTTCAGCATCCCTCATGAAGTTAGTGTTTGGATTTGGATTCAACGCGAGGTCCACATTAAATAATTTAACGCATGTTGAATCTCCGTTGAACTGACATTAAACATCGCATATCAATGTCACCTGATGCTGCGGAAAATATTTCCATCGACAAAAAATAAGCAAAAAAAAAGAAATCTACAACTTATTATTTTCGATTTATTTTTCATGTCTTTAGATATAATTAAAAGCATACATAGGAAAAAATAAAAATAAAAAAAATTCGACAAGGATTTTTTTCATGGGAAAAAAATAGCCAAAAACGAAAAAAAAAAAATAGGGTTCTATTTCGAGATCTACAATCCCATGTTCGTATTTGTATTTTTTTACTTTAAATATATTTTTAAAAATTAAAATACATAAAAACTAAGGAAAAAAAAAAAAAAGTGAAATGGGTCCGGTGCTAAGCTACCAGAGTGGCCCAGGGCCACTTGCACGGTCAGGCAAAAAACATTGAAAAAAATCGAAATGAAAATAATAGTTTTCAATCTTTTTTTTTTTTTTTAATTTGGTGAATAATATAGTTTTTTTTGGATATTTTAGATTTTTGTTGGTTTTTTTTTTTTTTTTGGGAACCTTCCCCAGTCCTTACATGAGCTGGCCAACCTGGACACGGGCGGCCAGGCTGGTAGCCTAGGTCTGGTGTTTTTTTTTTCCTCTTTGTGTGTGTGTGTGTGCGTGCGTGTGTGTGTGTGTGTATGTAGGTGCCCGTGTGTGTATGTAGGTGCCCACACACACGCACACACACACACACACACACACACACGTCCACTCATTCACACACACACAAACACACACATGCACGGAACTGGGGGGGCTGTAGGTATTTAGGGGGGAGTTGGGGAAGTTTTTTTTGGGGGGGGAGGGGTGGTGGTTTCTTTCTTTTTGCAATTTAATCATGGAGGGGTGCTAGGCCACGTACCCGAAACCCCGTAGACCCAATCCGTTGAAAAACAAATGGTGGGAGGCCCCCCATTTTTTATTCAACAGGAATTTAACGGGGGTTGGGGGAATTTGACAACTTTTAACGACAGTTTAACTCCACCCCCACCCCCCACCCCTTGTTAAAATGACACTCAACTCACAAAAACCCACTGCACACTTTCCTCCGTTATGGCCGAGGAACCCGGAGTCAGTGGCATTGATTGCTCCCTAGAGGGAGGATTTGCCTTTGCTCACCCTGGCTAAACCCTTATTAATTTTATTTTATTTTCCTTGTCCCGAGTTACTCCAGTGGGCCTGATTGCTACCTTTCCAGGGAGGATTAACCCTCCGTCCGCGTCAGTCTCCTCTACCCCTAGTAGTGAGATGCTCGATTGAAACTGGTAGAAGTTGCCTAATGATGCATCCACCTCTCCACCTGTAGAGACCCTCACATCGAGGTCCCCCCAGGATGCATCTGACTAATGGATAAGGGTTGAACACGTCACCGAAAGTTTGTGATACTTCAAAGAAAAATTGTCAACTTTACTCCACCTACCTTGCAATCCTACCAGATTGTGGATCCAAACTCCTGATAAGAATGGCAATAAGTCTGAGAAACTAGTCTGTCACGACTATAATACGCGCTCGACACACCTACTCAATCATGGATACCCACTCATCCATTTTTTTTTTTTTAACGAAATTGAAACCGATCAAATTGGTTCAAATCCACGTGATTTGGGTCAAAACTTTGAGCTTTCGAGGGTTTGGCGTTCTTAAAATGCCGTATCCCCTGGATGTCTTTGGAATCAGCTGGAGTGGACGTATCTGGACTTAGTTCGTGTCCAGCCTAGAGTTATAGCGTTTTAAGAACGCGAGACCCTCAATCAAAATTTCGACCTGAGATTTTTCCTTCAAGAGTGGTATCTCACGAATGACTCTAGTCTATTTGGAAAAAGACCTTCTAAGCCTTCTACCTAAGCTACGTAGAAAAAAAACAAGCCCAATCCTAGGGAACAGTAATATCTCGAGCGAATTCAGGCCAAATTAATCGGTTTCAAACTCGTTGAAAAAAATATATATATCCTTTTGACGAAATTGCAGGTGTCCTGAATGGAGTGCTTTGCAAGGCCATGTCATAATTTTTATGTGTGTGTGTGTGTGTTTGGTCATATTCCCTATTTACAACTCCAAAAACAAAAGCATAACTATGTATCGTTTCATCGCACTTCCGTGTGTGTACGTATTATGTGTGTGTATCTGGCACATGGATTTCATTTTCCTACTTCAACTTTGTCCCCCAAGGTTGCATACTTCATCGTCAGGCTCTTTGTGGCAGTCTCCCACCTGCAGTGATTAAGAGATTCTGAATTTCCGACCATTGACCTCCATGATCTATGGCCAATATTTATTCGCTCATATGTACAAGTGAGAGTCTATGGGACCTCATCCCTGGAATGCACTTCATCATATGCACCCTTCCCCGTCCGATTCATGTTAAAAGTTTTAGCTCTAGAGGGTCTAGTGTTCCTAAAATGTAGGAGGCCCTACATATAGCTGGAATAAACTAAAGTCCAAGCGGTTCATTGTTCAAAGAACATTGGACCCCCTCGACGTATCAAGATTTAGCAGAAGTTTAGGGGGTATGGCGTTCTAAGAAAGTCAGACCCTCAATTTCGTTGAAAATTTGATCTCGTTCAGGCGGATGCAGGCCAAATTAGCCGGTTTCAATTGCATTAAAAAACAAAAAACCTCATTTTGACCAGCGTAGGACGGCGAACATATTTGCGCCCCTTCACGTAGAATGTGCTCACGCGTTTGCGCGAACAGCTCGCAAACATGTTCGGACAAACATATATTTTTTTCCGTAAAATATTTGTTTTCGGTTTTCATTTTTTTACTCATGATTGGCTACGAACTTGAACATGACACCACAACAAAAGTTGCTTGTACTGTAATCTTACATAACATATGTATGTTTCAGATTTTTCTGAGGTTTTTTTTATGTTCGCGTTCGGAGGGTTTTGGGGCGCTTGTTCGCGTTTGGTGCTACGTAGATTTTGACCAAATTGCAGTTCTGGTGAATAGAGTATTTTACCATCCCACGTTGTGTGACACGGTATCATATTTGTTATAATGTTTGTGTGTGTGTGTTATCATATTCGGTATTCACGACTCCAGAAAGAAAAACATGATTGTGTCGCATTGTTTCATCATACTTTTTGTGTGAGCGTCTGTCTACGTGTGTTTGGCATGGACATTCTGTTTTCCTACTTCAATTTTTATCCATAAGGTTGTGTGCTTCATCATCGTAATCCCGTAGACAATCTCCCACATGCACCGACAAGAGATTCTAACCATTGATCTTCACGATCGATGGCCAATATCTTTTTGTTAATCTGGGCAAGTGGGACCTCGTCCCGGAATGCATTTCATCATCTGCATGCTCCCCCCCCCCCTTTTTTCTTTTTTTCTTACTCATTACTTCATCTTCTCGGACAGGGTGAAATGGAAAAAAACGAAATCATGGATGATTTTTTTTTACGGATGATTTTATCATCAGGACGACAGGAAGTTAGTGGTGCGAAGGTATAATCACGGGATGAGATCTTGATGACGTAAGTGCCACGAGATACATCCAGGAAAAGACATAATTGCGACCAGCTACATCGAGGAAAGTCCTTGTGCGAGCATACCCTGAGTTTTTGTTGCATTAAAAAATAGAATCCGAACAACTGAGCGTGAAGTTTCATCTTTTCATATTGAGAAGGGTTATTGTTCGATCGTTCAGCCCGTCTTATTCAAGCGGAACGTCGGCTACCGTATCATGTATTATAAAGTTTTCTCGTTTATAAAAAGTAATATGTTACATAAATTCAGTTTTTCAATTTTTTTCATTTCTTTTTTATTATATAGTTTAGCGGTTATGTGCATAGCGTGGAAAATAATATTGGGACTAGGACTGGGTTGGTAGGCCTTCAATTAAAAATATGAATAGGAAATTCATAAAATCTCACAACAATCAATGATGCACATATGGTACACGTATTATATTGCAAAGAGTAACAACAATTCAATTATAGCACATATAATGAGAAATATTTCAATATCACTCTACAACCTCTTACGTAACATATTATGATTTAAACTTTAGAGTAAATAGCTCCTTCGACTCGTCCTCAACCAGTGCATCACATAATTGGCATATAATTGCGTATTCAGACTAGGACCATATCGATATGCTAAGAGTAGGAAACGCATATACTTTGGGAAAATGCTACTATAAATCTTACATTTTTTTTATATATTTGTATGTTTTATGCCTCTATTTGGAGACCTTATGATAATCCTCATGATATATCATGAACACTCTTGGAGCTCTGAAATTCAATGATAAGACATCCATATTTTTCCCTTTAGTTACAAAGAAGAGAATAAAAATCAGGATAAGAAAAATAAGGATAATGATAATCGTTTGATGAACTTGATCATATCACTCCGATGACAACAATTCTGATAGGCACATAAAAGGAAAGGCGGGAGAAGAGGAAAATACGTACGAATAGTATCGATATTCGCGAGATAAGATTCCAATGAATAATTCATTATAGCTCGTTTTCCCCTGCAAACTCAAACGACAGACGCATGTCAACAGTTTAATAACTATACTATCAAAGTCATGTACTCATCGCAATGGTGAACAGACAAAACGATGGTAAACACAAGCGATAAGAACAATGAAATAGGCAATGAAGCCAAGCAAACCATACATTATAACCCCTCGTCTACCTCATTCAAACAGAATATATTTAAGTTACTGTATCATTTTATTTTTCTTCTCTCTCTCTCTCTCTCTCTCTCTCTCTCTCTCTCTCTCTCTCTCTCTCTCTCTCTCTCTCTCTCTATCTCTCTCTCTCTTCCTTCATTCAAGAAGGGGGGGAGGGGGGGTGGAAGATGGTCCATCAAAGTAAGAGGGGATCTTTCTTTTTCTCACAAAATGTTTTCACCTTTCTTGTGGAGAAGAGCAATGAAGTCAAGCAAACCGGACATTATAACCCCTCATCCACCTCATTCAAACTGAATATATTTAAGTTACTGTATCATTTTATTTTTCTTTTTTCCTCTCTCTCTCTCTCTCTCTCTCTCTCTCCTTTCCTTCATTTAGGAAGGGGGGGGGTGGGAGGGAGGAAGATGGTCCATCAAAGTAAGAGGGGTTCTTTCTCTTTCTCACACAATGTTTCCACCTTTCTTGTGGGGAAGAAAGGGTAAGTGGAGGAAAGAAGAATGATGGGGAGATTGAGAAGGAAATTGTTCGCCCCTATTGACGTTATTCAATAATCTTCTTATTTTATGGTCACTTTTTTTTCAATCCTTCTCGTTTTCCAGTATTATATAATTCACATTACTTTTTACAACATGACTATTTACTCCAAGAAAATTGAAGTTTTTTTAAAAGATCTTGTCTCAAACGATAGAGAGAAGCGAAAACAGAAGATTGCACGTCATATACAGTCCCAACATAGATACGAAGATGAAAAATACATCATTGAACACCAACTCGTTATGCACACTTCCAACGCAAAGAAAATGAATTCAAACATATTGAAAAATCAGATTCATACAAGTTCAACTATAATCAAAGACCACTACCCCACCAACATGTTCATTCTTGCAAACACACCCTGTTAACTTTCACATAGCTTTCACATACTAATTCATATGTAACGCTTTAAGGGGGATTCAATTTTTTAACATAAATTCATAGCTCCATTGAAACTTGGAATCCATTTCAATGCCTATCCCTCTTAAATACTTAATCACGCATGAACTTAAAGCATTTTCGCCAAACTTAGTAGCACTGAATTTCTACTTGCCCACACGAATCATCCATCCAATATATGAAAGAAAATATTGATCATGAATCTATGTCACTTAAATAGCTCAAAAATGTCTTCATCCATAACGTGACAGAAATAAGTAATTCATATGTAAATCAAAAAGAGATACGAAACTTATCAACAAACCCCTTGTGACAGTCATAGCAATTTAAACTTCCATAAACTCTAATCGTAAATAATAAATCTAACTATAGGAGGGTTATTTTAATGTTTGTTTATACCCTCTTCCCCCCTCCTCCCTTAACCGCCAACACTCAAAAAGTGAAAATAGTCAGAATCAAGCTCCTCTAGGAATAAACGAAATACCTATGTAAAAAAAAAAAAAAAAAAACACTGTTTTTCTCTTGCTCAGGTGAACTGTGTGACTAACCCAGTTACCTAACCTTGGAGAAATAACAACCTAACACTATAGTTAAATCACAAAGATTTACAAACTACTTTCACAAAAAGAAATGAGCAAAAGTAGAATCAATGTTTTGAAAAAAATTCGTAAAAGTGGATAAAACACAAAACTTATAAGCACCTTGCTTTCCTCAATCGTGCGCATACCATTTTATCGTTTTATGTGCATGATTCTTAATATGCCCATCGAGGAGTTCAGTAGGTAAGGGGTAAGGATTGACAATTCAAATCACTGTCTTAAACTCTACCATACCAGCATAAAGTTGAAAAACATTGTGACATTGTAACATGTTGAAAATATATTCAACCCCATTTTCTAAGATCCCTACACAGATTCATTTCACTATGTCTCAACTGAGGGCCAACTGGGTGTTCTAATTCAACACTGATACCACAATTGTAGTTCAGTGTGGTTCCCCCCCGAAAATGTGGTAGAGCGCTGATGGTCGTCAATGATGTAGGATTAGATTAATTGAAGGTGCATTAGAAAACATGATGAAAGGTGTGTTGGTTTCGTCGAGAATCAGATCCAAAATGAGAGATGGGAAAAACAAGGTTACATACTTGAGTTCCACTTGTATTTATCATAAAGATTACCAGTTTAATCCCAAACTAACATAGCTCACCCACTCAGTTAAGTAGGGTTATTGCCTAGTAGTAGAGGTAGTGTGACAGTGTTAATTTTATTTTGAATTTTCTTCGCAACTGTTGTTGGTTAGGATGGTCGGTTGGGAGTCTAAGCTATCATTGATAAATTCTTTCGCTGAAACAATACTCTATTAAGATTGATTCGCACTAACAATGGAGAAGAATAATAATATTTTTAAGATTACATTTGTATAACTTTCACGATAAAAAAAATATGGCTACTCTGAAAAACTCAACAATCATTTAGGCATTTAGTGATCTATTTTTTTTTGCGCTTTTTGGTTTTAAAGTATTACTCTTACGAATAAGGCAAGATAGGGGTAACACTCAAAACCTGCGTAGCATCATGTTCTCGTTCGGTGACCGAACTTGAACGAGCGTCAAAACCCTCCGAAGGCGAATCGAAATAAATACCAAAAAAAAAAACAATAATCAGAAAAATCGAAAACAAAATCGTAACCCAACTCAAGTTAAATAAACAACTTAAAAAAAATGGTGAAATCCTTAGCAGAATAGGTTGAGGCACGATTACCAAACATGTAGGGCTCTCTGGATGCTTCGACTGTCCTTTCAAGATACTTTGTGGCCACTTTCGAGGTAATAACTCTCAAATGTACCCTTTATGTACAGTGTCACTAGGTAATTGGATTTTTGCAATATTCGGGAAAATGCATTTATATATAGGTTAGCTAATTGTGGTAGTCGCTAGGTTGTCTGATGGCAGGACGTCCCGGCTGAAAAGTCAAATATATCAAACGTCTGAGACAAGCCAACTAGATTTTCAACACTTCAAAGCAA
>BFEA01000519.1:368311-383048 GCA_003427395.1 Chara braunii | reverse complement strand
TTGTGTGTGTGTGTGTGTTATAATGCTTTATAGTATGCCAAAATACGATATTTCAGTATCTAGCATTTCTCCGACAACCGAATGCCGACGCACCTTGTACTCGGGACTTATTGTGGGTATGGTATGACACAGTCGTGTGGTAGGAAAAGCACCTACCAAAGCGAGGATATTCTCACATCCTTCCAGGGGCAACCGAGTACAGACACATTGACATTTCCTCCATTACAAAGGGAAGGGAATAGAAAACGGGGGGTTACAAAGGGGTGGGGCATATGACGACTAGCCATCGATCAACAACACGTTAGTGAACTCGCTGAATCGCTTATTATAATTTTAGCAAAAGATAGTATACGTTGATAGTGGTCAGGAAGCTAAGTGCTCTCTGAAACACGCGGGCGGATCTGTATATGATCACGTCGTAGCCGAATCCAGAATAGTAGGGTGATAATTGCTAACTCCACACAGCCGAGTCGCAGGCTTAGGCATGGGTGGAAACAAAGTTGATAAAGCAGCACAAAGACGTTGTTACACAATTTGATAAGGGAAGGGAATAATGGTAGGAGGAAGCAAAAAATTTCCACGGTGGTTGTCACAATAAAGATCAAGGAAGCACCGAGAAGTAAATCTGAAAAGGTAAAGATGCGGTGGGAACGTCGCGATACTTTCAGACAAGGAGGGAAGAACGGTATGTTACGGATCCTCAAAAACTCTGCATCTGGAAGGATGGCCGTGGTACCCTTGCAAGAAATGACGAGGCTAATTATACATATATTCTGACACACATCACAAAGCAAGCTTTCAGAAACAAATCTGCAAGCAGACTTCTCACACGAAAAGTACAGGAATGGAGGAGAGAAAAAGATCAGAAGGGAAAAGGACTCAACAGCCTTTAATCTAAAACTTTTGATTGGCACTTCAAAAGATTGAATCGGATTAAAAAGTCGTAATACTACGTTTCGATCTACAGAGGGCCAGGATTCCCAAGACAAAGAAGAAGCAAGAATGGGAGGCAGGGAGAAGAAGAAAAAAATGGGGGAAACAAAAAAACGAAAAAAAAAAAAAAAAAAATGAAAAAAAGGGGGAGAGGAGACAAGAAACCTGCACCGTGTCATTTCGAGTCCTAATTTCTGCGTCCATGCGCAAAGGACATCTTTGCAGATCCACAGGCGGGGTGGCACATCCCTGAGGCCTTTCTGCCGCCTGCCACTGGCGGCGGCGTCAGAGGGGAGACCTTCCTTTGTCGTCGGAAGGCTGAGAGCAAGACGAAGTCCGAGGGGAAGGGGAGGAGGGGGGCGGGACAGGATATTTGTAGTGGGGTTGTGTTGATGATCCAGCGCTCGTGGAAAAACATGGTGAGCGCGAACTGCGAGGGGGAGTTGAGGCGTCGTGACCTGGTGCCTGGATCGTTTGCAGGGTGGGCATTGCATGGGGGGGAGGGGGTGCGAGGGATTGTGAAGGCACGCCTGCGTTGGGGAGGCCTGTGAGGAAGAAGAGGAGAGCAAGCAGGGAGAGGAGCGCAAGGTACGCCAGGAACGCGCTCGCTGAGAGTTCCATGGCCGTTCTTTCTCGCCCCTCATCTAGCGTCATTCTCATAGAGCCTCCGCCAACCTGCTGCGTGGTCCTTGGTGAACAGATCCATCACGTCACCAAATCACGCAGGAGCAGCGCGGCGACAATGAGAGTCAGGGTACAGAGAGCGCTGAGGGCGGCAAAGAAGAAAGCGGCGGCTCGAATAAGAAGGGCGAAGTTGCGCGAGCGAGAGAGCCTAACACACTCTAATTGGCAGGCCCAGCAAAGCAGCGCGCTGATCAGGAAATTGGGGACGAGTGCTAAGCAGAGTGTGAGAGCGCAGAGCAGCGTGAGAAGAGACAGCGGGTCCAGCCCACTAGGCTTCATGGTAGCGCGGCAATGATAACCCTTCTTCAGACTCGATGAAGTCCTCCTCGCAGTCCGGATCGATATGAAAGTCCATTCCGGCGCCTAGACTTGCCAACACTTGGGAAAACACCGATCAACCTTGAAAATGTCGCGATCCCTTCGATTAGTGACTCTGCAGAGCACAGTCTCTCGTGGTTCCGTTCGAGGACTCGAAGCGATAGGAAGTGTCACCCTTAGCCAAACCAACCTGCTTAAAAAGGATCGGTCGGTTGTAGTCACATTGAAAAAGAGGCGCGTGCAGGCGCTGTCACTCTTTGTGTCGGACCCGCCGGGATGGCGGTCCGACAGGATGGAGACGAAGGGTGGACGAAGGAGGAGACAAAGATGGAGCTGGAAGGGACAACGCAGCTCCGACGCAGACTCAACACGCACGTACTCCAAGATCTGCCAAAGTGAAGAATGGCAAAAAACAGACAAGTGCTGGGGTATACCCCCAACGAACTAACTGACTGGACTGGACTGGCCTGGTACCGACAGTGGTACCGGGCAGGACTAGAACAGCACACGGTATGTAGGGTCAGGCCACGACCTGGTCCCACAGGCCGAACTGGGCAAATAGCCAAATAGGCCCTGGCTGTAGGCCAGGGCAGATGAAGGTCCGCTGCACGATCCTCAGACCTGTAACCGATCGAAAGAGTCATAAACATGCTATCCGCAAAAGCAGCGGAACTCTGCAATAAAGAAAACTGAGAAATCTAGGATGCGGAGCAAGCTCCATGCGGAGTCCATGCGATGCATCCTAAGCTACATAATGTCACAAGAAAAGCAAATGTCTGGTATACATACATATTCTAGCTAACAGCAGAAAATGAAAAAATGAAATGTAGTATGATACAATCCTAAAGTCCTGGAGGCAGTGGCCTCAGTGCTGAAAGGAAAAGGGCAATATGTCACTAGATAATCTCATGTCGCTGAACCACTAAGAGTGGGATGGTCTCAGAGTAGGGGAATGCAGCCTAAGAATCGAAACTCCTAAGGGCAGTCACACATGAAGGTGGGATAGGTCATCAAGCTCAAGATGGGAGAGTGGTAGCGAAACAAAACCAATGACCCTAACAGATAGACCATCAAGGCAAGTAATGCTCGACAAAAGGGTGACACCATGCAGGGTCGATCATGAAAAGGGACAGCCTGGAATAGGGTGGAGCTATGCCGAACTGGAGGCACGCAATAGCCGGCGCTAGGGTGATGAGGGGAGTGGGTGAGAGAAACATGCACACGACTCACCGACTGGGAGAGGGAGCTAGATCTGGGAGCAAGGAAGCCAAGAGAACGCTACGGTCCCAATGCCTATGCGATACCAAGGGAGAGTCAAACTCAAAGAGACCCAACTAAGTGAGAACCATCATGCGACAGAGGCAAGGGAGTATACAGGGTAGGATGGTGACGTGAAGTAGTCATGTCCAAAGTAGTTGAAGTCGTTGAAGTGGTCGATGACGTCGATGAAGTAGCAATCGAGTCGATGTCGAAGCAGAGCTGCAAAACGCTGTTGTAAGTGCTCGAGGTGCTCCCAAGTAGTCTCCTCATCAAGGATGCCCTTCCAACGCACAAGGTACTCGATGCGTGGAGGGGTATCGTCGATAACTCGGCGTGATACGATGTCGGAAATAACGAACTCCTCGTGACCGTCCACCATGATAGGTGGAGGGCGCTCATAAGGGCGTCCGGCGAAGCGCTCGGACGGTCTGCGATAAGGACGTAGCAAGGAGACGTGGTAAACATCGTGTACGCGAGCCTGTCGAAGGTAATCAGGTAGTTTCACACGGAAGTTGACCGGACTAGCGGCAGTATCAAATCCGACGGCCTGAAGGACGCGGCATGGACCGAAGAAACGACGCCTGAACTTGCGAAGCGTATCTGCTTCGAGCTGTAAGTGGCATGCGTCAACGAGCACATCGTCACCGACTTTGAATGGATGATCCATTCGTGATAGGTTCGCTCGTGCGGCCATGCGAGTCTGGGAGTCGGCTAAACTCTCGTGTGCGCGCTTCATAATCGCCGCCATGTGGGCGATCCAATCGTCAAGAGCAGAGCAACGAGTGTCTGGGCGCAACCGCGATGGTCGTAGGAAATCCGCGGGTACGCGAGGGTGGTAGCCGAGGTTGCAATAGAATGGTGACATCCACGTAGCTGGCGAAACAGCGTGGCTGTACGCAATCTTCGTGTGCGCTAAGTGTAAGTCCCACTGCTGGCCATCCTTAACAAACTTTCGGAGGATATTACCGAGAGTTTTATTGGTGACCTCAGTCTTACCATCCGTCTGAGGGTGGTAAGACGATGAGAAGCGGAGCTGGGATCCGTACACCTCGTGTAGGCGTCGCCAGAATGTGCAGGTAAAGCGCGGGTCACAGTCGGAGATGATGCTCTGAGGTAAGCTGTGATCTCTCACGACTCAGTCGAAGACAATGTCGGCGACCTCATGAGCGCTAATGCGATAGCAGCACGGGACAAAACGTGCACGCTTCGTGAAGCGATCGACGACGACAAGATAGCATCATGACCGCGCTCAGTGGATGGGCGGAGGGGACAAATGAAATCCATCGAAATGGACTGCCAACGACCCTCAGGTATGGGTAGGGGTTGAAGTAACCCATACGGAAGGTGGTTCGCACTGTTCACCTCCTGGAAGGTAGGACACTCCTGGATGTAGGCTTTGACAAAGTCCTTGGACTTCGGCCAGACGTATAGGCGGCAAACACGAGCCAACCTCTTGTGGAAACCCATATGACCGGCAGCTGTTTGGTCATGGAACTCTGCTACAGCCTGGACGCGGAGCTGTCCGGTGGAGGGAACGCAGATACGTGGTTCTAGCTGACGAGATCTGCCATGCTTGTACACGAGGCCGTTCCCCCGAGGAAGTAGGAAGGAACGGTCTTGCCACTCCGCAGTGTCGCGTGGATGACGAGATAATCGGGGTAGTGGCGGTACTGAGTGCGATACACGTCGATCACCGACTGATCAATAGTGGTGATGGAGATGGCAGCAAGATGAATGGGTTCCTGATTGTGATCAGGACGGCGGGACAAGGCGTCGGCGACGCGGTTCGTTTCACCCTTGATGGGCTGAGTGGTGAAACTGAACTCGGATAAGTCACGCCACCAGCGTGCCTGTCGAGGGGAAAGCTTAGGCTTCGTGAGGAAAGCCTGGACAACTGAGTTGTTCGTGCGCACCGTGAAGGGCGCCCCGTGCAGATAATGACGCCAATGCCGGGTAGCATAAACTACTGCGAGAACCTCACGTTCATCAGCAGTGTAGTTTATCTCGGCAGGCAGTAGCTGATGGAAGTAGAAAGTGATCGGGCAATCCCCAGCACGAGCCTCGACAGTCCCATCCTCCGCGATGGTCGGGGAGTAAGTAACAAGAGGACTGTCAGTGGAGGGAAGTGGTGGGAGGGTAGGCGTCAGTCAAGAAGCAGTGTCAGCAGGAGGGGGGGGGGAAGGAGGAACATGGGGGTAAGGTGAATCTGTAGGAGAGGGAAACACCTGAGAAAGGACAACTGTTCCTGCAAAGTCTGACGCATCGGTGGTGACGATAAAGGGACGATCAAAATCAGGAAGGCGAAGAACCGGCGCACAGGTCACCGCCTTCTTGAGGGCGCGAAAGGCGTCCTTGCACAGGGGTGTCCAAAACCACGGCGGGTTCTTCCGAAGGAGGGTAGAGGTAAGGACGTAGGAATACCTATCGTATCCCTGGATAAAATTACTATAGTAGCTGGTGAGGCCTAGGAAACTACGACGCTGCTTGGCAGATGTGGAGACGGGCCACTCTGCAATAGCAGTGATCTTCGCGTCGTCCATGTGGAGACCTTGGTCAGACACATGGTGTCCTAGAAAATCCACTTTGCGCTGGGCAAAGCGGCACTTACTAAGCTTGGCATAAAAGTCATGCTTGCGTAAGCGCTGTAGGACATCGCTAGGGTGTCTGAGATGGTCTTCTAAGGTACGACTGTAGACCAAGATGTCGTCCAGGTATACGAGAATGTATTCTTCAAGGATGTCTCTGAAGATGTCGTTCATCGCCGTCTGGAAGGTGGCGGGTGCATTGGTGAGGCCGAATGGCATCACCGTGAACTCGTAGAGGCCGAAGCGCGATCCAAAGGCGGTCTTCGGCTGATCCTCTATGGCAACGCGGATCTGGTGGTAACCGCTACGAAGATCGATCTTTGTGAAGAAGCGGTTGCCTGCCAGACAGTCAAACAGCTCATCCGCACGGGGCATGAGATAGATGTTCTTAACCGTGTAACGGTTAAGGCCGTGGTAGTCGATGCAGAGGCGGAGAGTTCCGTTCGCTTTGCGAGCAAAGAGGACAGGTGCACCCCAAGGGGAGTTACTGGGTTTAATGAAACCCAGTCGAAGGAGCTCCTCAAGCTGACGCTTCAGTTCCGTCGCCTCTGGAATCCAGAGTCGGTATGGTGCCTGATGGTGAACACAATAGTCAGGCACGAGTTGGATGGAATGCTCGACACCGCGCATCGGGGGAATCCCGCTGTATGAGAAATTGAGGGGGAAGACGTCGCGGTACTCTCGAATCAGGTCGCGAACAGGACTCTAAGTCTGTCGTGAACCGTGTGAGTTTCTGAGCATCTGCGTCAGCACGAGACGTATGTGTGGACTCGACAGTCGACGGCGCAGCGGCCTGAGACGTGGAGGAGGTATCCGCAGGCTAACGAGTGGATGTAGAGATGAGAGCCGCGAAGATGGAAGGAGGGTCAGGGGGATCCGGCTCCAGAGAGATGAGCTCAACCTCGGGACTGAGTGGATCGTAGCGAAGAAGATCCATAACGTTAAGTGAGTAGAACGTGACGTCCTCTTGTCGTATAAAGTGAGTAAATTGACGAGGGGAAGTGAACGCGATGTTGGGGTGGGACCCTGAGGGACGAGGGTCCTGGGGAGGTAGGTCGGGCGGGGTGTCGCCCGTGGTTCCAATGAACGGGACGCGATGGGTCTGACCACACTTCGTTTTGAGAACGAGTGTCTCGGTCGCCCATTCGGCCTCTGTGCCACGGCACCGGCGAGACCAGGGAGTGCCAAGGATAAAGTCGTACCCAGTCTCCAGCACATCGAAGTATGAGGAGGAATGGTAGCGCCTAGGCGTCTGGGTACTATCCGATGGCTGGAGGGTGAGGGAGAAGTGGAGGTCGGGGACCGTCTGAGCAAAGAAGCGTTGCATCTTGTTATCTCCAAGGGTAACAGAGATAGGAGAGCGAGACCCAGAGGTAGCTAGACGAGCTTCCTCAACCACGCGAGGGTGAACGAAATCTCCTTGCGAGCTAGAGTCCCATAAAGCGCGGTACACCCGTGTAGATGTCCCTAGGCGAATAGGGATAATGGGTAGGGTGCGATCAAGGTCAGAGAGCGAGGCGAGAAGACGACGCAGGACGTTGATGTATCTCGTGAGGCGCTCCTGACGAGCCTGCAGAATGCTCAAGTCCAGGAGAGATGACACAACGTCATCGCGAGTCGTCAGCTGAGCGCTACAACGGGTTGTGCAAATGGCGCGACACGTCGGAAGTCTCGGGGGAGAAGCGCTAGATGCGGCGGTCTGCTGGGAGGCAGACGGTACCTCGACAGACTATGGGGCAGAGAGAACTGCGTCTGTCGTGTCCTGAGGGTCCTCTGGTGGGGTAGCCAAAGAGGCAAACTGCGACTCGGTGGTCGGAAAGCCGGTTACGTGTGAGGCCTCAGGGGCACGCTGCACCGTGGCTAGGTGGATGGGGTTGGCCAGGCGGGGCCGGGGGGGGACTTAGATCGACGCTGGCGAGAGATGTCAGCGTAGTGCCGATCGAGGGCGGTATGGTATGGACACCGTGAGGAGATGTGTCCATCTAGGCGGCAACAAAGGCAGCCGCGCCGGGCCTCGAGGGCGGCACGCTCCTCAAGGGGTAGAGCTCTGCGAGGAGAGACATAACCCTGCGGAAGGTGTATCTGAGGAACCGTGGGTGTGCGAGCGCCAGCCTGTGCAACCCGACTACGAGAACGACCCATGGCAGACATGGCCATCAGCAAGCGCTCGGCCACCGGAACATTGTCGTCATCCAAGTGATATTGGATGACGTCTCGTAGTTCGATGTCCTCAGGGGCGTCCCCAAGGGTAGGGTCAAACTCGGTCGAGGGGTCCGCGCCGTACTCGAGAGAGTGGCGCTCCAGGGTGGGCTGGTCGACGAAACCGGCCAGCGAAGGAGGATCGACCGCGAGTAGCACCACGTGACTGGGTGGCGGCAGCAGTGGATCGCGAAGAAGATGGGGTGTCGAAGAAGCGATTCCGCATCTTCTGGTACTGTTCAGCAGCCTCGTAGGCTTGCTCGGCGAAGGCGAAGCACTGTCGCCAGAGCTCGGTACGGTAGTCAGTCGGGAGACTGACTACGAACCTGTTGGTCAAAAGGGCCTCAGGTAGGAGTGCCTCATCGCAAATGAGGCGGGCATCCTAGAACACTCTGATGTGACGCTCAAGATCGGAAGGTGTGGAGGACCCGCGCCACTGCGTCTGGGTGACCCGGTCTAGGGCGTCGGTCGCATCGTGGAGGGTGTTGTAGCGGTCGTGGAGGAACGAGGTGAAATCCGCGAGAGTGGGCGCCTCACCTGCACGAGTACGATGAGTATAATAGTTCTCCCAAGCGGAGAGTGCACTGCCTCGTAATTTAGTTGCGAGGGCGGAACACCACAAATACTGACTAGTGTTAGTCAGTGTCAGCGCGCGTGTGGCAGCCTGTAACCAGTGCGACACACGCATCGTACCATCGTAGTCAGGTATGTCCGACAAACGCACAAGGGTGCGACTGCTGTGGTGGCGGCGAGGGGAGAGGGGCTGATGGGTCTGCACTACGGCGGAAAATGTCGGAGTTGGTGCACAAGTAGAAGTGGGGGCTGGCGGTGAGCCGGGGCCGCTGGTGGAAGGTCCAGCGGGCGTGGAGGTAACAGCCGCAGCCGACTGTGACGGAGTAGCAAGGTAGGAGGGTAGAGGGGGGGGAGCCGGTCGAGGGAAGCAAGCCGGCAGGACAGTGGTGGGCGGGACGGTGTAAGAAGAAGAAGGGTGCGCAGCCTGTGGAGGGTGAGACTGTCTAAGGGAGAGAATCTCCGCCTAGAGTTGCGCCACAGTGGCTTGTAGGGTAGTCACTTGCTGGGTGCGCGGGGTCGGGGTTGGAGGAGGCGGAGGGAGTGCCCTAGCAGGGAGAGGAAGAACTCCGGGCCGAAGTACCGTAACTGGTGCAGGAAGCTGCGACGCAGCACCGGGGTGGGTAGATGAGACTGCCTGGCCCGATGTCGGTATCTAGGCGACAGCACATCCGGCGGTGGCCGAAGCGGCAGGGGCGGCGGAGGCGGCGGCGACCGATGGGTGTACCGCCACAGACGGTGTGGTCTGGGCGACAGCAACACTCACCACTGGGGCGGGGGAGTGCTGGGCCTGGCCCACAGATGAGGACGAACCGCCACGTCTCCGTCTCTGGCGTCGTGGAGAGCCAGACTCCGAGCTGGTAGGCGATGGGGTCTGAGAGCAGCGAGGGGACCGATGAGGGGAACCCTTGAGGTGGTGAACTTCAAGGGCGAGCGCATTAACTTGCGTCTCCAGGGGTGCAAGCGCATCGAGCCGCGCTTGCAGAGGTGCAAGGAGGGATGCAAGAACAGCGCGAAGGTCCGTGGGGTCCACACCATGCTGACCCTGGACCGTGAGGTGGGTGGACGCCTGAGAGGTGGATGGCACCGCAACGATCTCCTCCACTGTAGCCATGTCCGTGGATGGTGGAGGAAGAGAGGTAGACATGGTGGGCGGTGGGGGGAGATATGGGTTGTGGTATGGGGACAGAGGACCACCGGTGAGAGGGAGAGGACCGCGGGAGCGGCGTGGGTAGCCGTGGGTCGGCTCGCCGCGTGACCAACGGGTCGCGCGTGAGATGGTGACGCGAATCCGGTCTAAGGGAGAGGAGCCGTTCGGGTCCAGGGTGCTTGACGGGAGGAGATGGGAGAGTAGGGGGGGTTAGGGAAACCCTAAACCCTAGAAAAACCCTAAGGAAACCCTAATCGGAGTTTAGAGGGTTAGGGGAAGGTGGCGTTGACCTAACCAAGAAAAAAAAATAATAAATATGGAGGGGAGGGAGAATAGAGTAAACAGTGGATTTTCGAGATAAAAATAAAATAAAAGAATAAATAGAAATAACTAAATAAATAAAATGTAAAGATTGAGGAGAGAAAGAATATTTATTTTTTTGGAATTCTCGGCAGCATTTTCCCACCCCGCATGGGGTAAAAAAAGTGCCAAGAGGAAGGAAAGTGCAAAAGGGATACACTAACTTTCAAAAGGCCGCAAATTAAAATTTTCAAAAAAATAAATGAGTAAATAAAGAAATAAATAAATAAAGAAGGATGTGGAAGAGAGTGAAGAGAAGTTAAGTCTTGGAATTTTTCAAAAATTTAGGCAGCATTTCGTTACCCCCATGGGGTCGAAGTGTACCGTCAAGAAAAAGACTAGGTAGAATGGAAAAATTTGGCCAGCGCTTCGCTACCCCCAAGGGGTAAAAATGTGCGCCGACAACAAAGAAAGACTGAGTCCTATCAAGATATAGAGGTGCCGCAGAAAATTTCAAATTCTTAAAATAAATAAATAAATAAATCAAAAAATAAGAAAAGAGGTAGGGAATAAGATGATTCAGATTTTTGGAGGAAAAGAGAAATTTTACATCAAGAGAAAGAGAAAAGAAAAGAAAAAAAGGGTGGAAAAGTGATGAAGAAAGAGAGAAAGAAGTGAGAAGAGAAAGAAAAAGGTAAGGTGGGGGAGATGATGGGGTTGTCGTTGGGGGAGGGAAGGAGGAGAAGAGGGTGGTGAAATGGGAGAGAAGGATATGAAAAAGGTGGAGAAGAGTACATGAGATTAGTGAGAAATTGTGAGTGGGGAGGGGAGGAGAGAAAAAGGTTGTGGAAAATGGGTAGAGAGGGAGGTAGGAGTAGAGAGTAATGGTAGGAGGGAGAAAAGGTGATTAGATGATGGGGGGAAAAAGAGAAAAGAGGTTGGGGGAGAGTGGGTTAGTGGCAGGGTGGTGATACCAGGCTCTTGGGTGGCCAAGAGCAAAGTTCTACCAAGATCCACAGGATCTTGACCTTCAAGATGCTGCTGGTGTGATGCCATAGCAGTAATGGTGATGATGGAGGGTTGGCTGAGATCTTGATCAGCCACCCTACTGCCACAGTCACACAGCCCCCTAGCCAGGGGGAAATCTTGAAATGTTGCCAAACTGCTGCTGCAACAGTGTAGAGATAGTGAAAAAAGAAAAAAAAATATATATATATATATATGTTTGTGGCGCAGCCCCCTAGCGAGGGGGGTCTTCAACAGGTGTCCAAATAGCTTCGCAGCAGCACGCTGTTCGCTGCTCGCCGACGCAGGGGGCGGGGGGGGGGGGGTTAAATAGCTGGTGTGGAACTGTTCAACACGAACGTTCCACACTATACAATCATGCATACAGTTTGGCCAGTGTGTTATAGCACTGGCTACGCACGCGCATGAGTGATGCCTGCCCAGGTTCAAACCCTGGCAGAGGCAGCAGCATCCCGGATATCTTGATAATATATATCCGGGGCGGGGCAGCGTGGCGCGCGCGTACGTGCGGCGGCCTTGGCCTTGGCGCTTGCGCGCACGCGTATGTGGTGGCACTCTCCTTTTTCGCCACGTGTCACTCTCTTCCCGCTGCTGCGTTTTTCCCGTTTTTTCTTTGCTGCCACACCGAAAAACACTTGAAAATCCCGCTGTCGGGATTACACCGATCCTGCACCCGCTCTTGCATGCGGGGGGAAGGGCGGGTTGGAGCGGGGATCGTTCCCGCTCTGATACCAGTGTGCCGGACCCGCCGGGATGGCGGTCCGACAGGATGGAGACGAAGGGTGGACGAAGGAGGAGACAGAGATGGAGCTGGAAGGGACAGCGCAGCTCCGACGCAGACTCAACACGCACGTACTCCAAGATCTGCCAAAGTGAAGAATGACGAAAAACAGACAAGTGTTGGGGTATACCCCCAGCGGACTGACTGACTGGACTGGACTGGCCTTGTACCGACAATGGTACCGGGCAGGACTAGAACAGCACACGGCCTGTGGGGTCAGGCCACGACCTGGTCCCACAAGTCGAACTGGGCAAATAGCTAAATAGGCCCTGGCTGTAGGCCAGGATAGATGAAGGCCCGCAACACTTTTGGACCGAAGCACATTGTCACAAGGTTGGTCGTTCGCAGCGGAAAGCGTCCCGACTCCTTGAGTCATGAATAGTGTCCATAAGTCCTTCTATGTACAAGTGGTGCGCTTCGAAAAAAAGGGGGGAATCGAAAAAAAAACAGAGGAAATTTTAAAAAATTAAAAAATTAAACAAATTTAGAAATTGAAACAATTGAAAAAATTGAAAAAACGGGGGGCTGCATGCAGCAAAGCAAAGATCGTAAAGGGAAGAAATGGTTACAACGAGACCGTGAAAGGTGCCTAGCCCTATTGGCGGTCTGAGACTCGGATCCCCGTTACCATGAGGTATCAGGCTGGTCCAACAAGGAATCCCGTTCCCTTGGTTCAGCCTGTCTTGGCCAGTCCTCTGGTCTGTCAGTTCCTCAATGGTCAGCCCTTCTGAACCTGTAAGCGTGTATGTGTGTGTGTGTGTGTGTGTGTGTGTGTGTGTGTGTGTGTGTGTGTGTGTGTGTGTGTATGTGTGTGTGTGTGTGTGTGTGAGACAGACAGACAAACAGACAGACAGACAGAGAGAGATCCAACGAGCTATCTTTTGTTTAGCGCGATTTTCTGCGCGATTGCAGTTTGGGGGTTGGGCGGCGCCTCGGAGGCCCGGAGGGGCATGATCCAATTACACAAGTACCTCCATTCTTTTCCTTTTTTTCCTTGTTTTGTGAAAACCTGGTCCTATGGCGGATGGTAGTTAGGACGCGCCTTAGCGAGCACAAAAATAACGGTTAACGCGACCTCTTTCTTTTTCTGTTGGGAACGGGGAAGGGAATTTCGGCGCGGTCATTGGGCGGGAAAATCTTTTTGAATTTTGAATGCTGGGGAAAATTTGGGGTCAATAGGAATTAGGACATCCATTAGATTAGGATTTTTGGGTGGTTGTATTCTCTTTTTGGTAACTGCACAGTGCTCCTTACTTGCGCATGTTCTGCTATGCTACGTCCCGCGCTCTACTCCCATCATGCCTTAATTTTAATCTCAATTGTAATCTCTTGTTGCTCCTTTCTCTATGAGTGTGGGTGTAACTGTAGTCTTTGCGCCCTATCACTGTTCGAACCATGATGTTTCCAGTAGGAAACCAGCTGGTGCAAACAGCAGGAGGACCCACTGCAACAACCGCCACGAGAACCGACAGATGTTACACGTGTCACCAATCGGGATACAAGGCACGGGAATGTCCTAACCGACCCCCTCAGGCTCGGATAGGAGCAGCCCCCGCGGCAGCTGCACCCATAGCAAATAAACCCAAACGAGTCGGGACAGTGGTGGAAGATGAGGATGGGATGATAGTCGCAACCACGTCCATGGACGAGGCTGCGGAACTTATCCCCCTTGATCAATACCTCACGCGGGGATACCCGAGGCTGGGAATGATAGGAGTCCTTCAACCGGCGGCTGGCAAGCGAGAAGTTTCGAAATTGAGGTTTTTGCCTAGTGAAATGGAATTAGGAAGCTCGACATAGTTAGATCCCTGGATCACTGTATCCCCCTCCAATCAGACACCTCTTGTCCATCTCAGAATAGGTCCATGACCACATGTGACAACACTGCAAGGCCAATAGAAAACGCTTCACCATCGCGAAGCTTGCGACCATCAAGGGAAAGGCTCCCGAGAAAAAGCGGGAGGTTGACAAGGGAAGCACCTCGGAACCCAGACGCATTGGAGTAATTTAAAAACATGACATTTTTTTGCACATCAAACCCATTCCATGGAAATCTGCGGAATGCGGCATAGAAGTATGGGGGATGTCGTACAGCGTCGTCCTCGATTCAGGAGTAGTGGTGCTTGCCGTATCGATTAGACTAGTGGAACAGGCTGGGACGAAGGGAGATTTGATCCTTGTCCCCAAAGGAGACCATCTCATTTGAGCAGACAAAGGAGAAATCGGAGTTGCTAGACGAATAACAAATGTCGCCTCACAAATAAGGAGAGTACACGCCCTAAGAGATATGATTGTTTTGAATGTGGCTTCTTATGATGTGCTCATCGGTCTACCTGTCCGCAACGCGCTTCAGGCTAATCTAAACTTCGAGCGGCGAATGGTAATTCTTAAAAACATGCAACTTCGACACTTTGGAACCAAACTTTATATGATGTGGCCACTCCATTGTTACCTCGCTATATGGACAAAAGGTCCTTCTATGATGTCACATAATTACCCTCTCGATTGTTACTCACAACGGGAAAGAAATGCGCATGCAACGACAAGGCGCCGAAAGACCCGAAACACAAACTTTGGAACCCCCTGTGCGGTTCGACGCCCCCTCCTTCGAAATCGGTATCAAAAGTGCCGAAAAACTTGTAAGCCCTCGGGACGTGGAGGATGGGATTACCCCTGAGGAACATGTGGCGATCACTGAAGTCGACGCACAGATGATTGGCATAGTGTTTTCCTGGCGATTGGACAACTCGTTCATTTCGTCCCCTCCGGCCCGAAATTTGAAACGGGTTCATGATCAGCGGACAGCTATGTGACACCCGCAGCCTAGGTCGCGGGCAATTCGGTCACCGCGGCTGAAAAACTGGGCCGCGTGTGTGTGTGTGTGTGTGTGTGTGTGTGCGTGTGTGTGTGTGTGCGTGTGTGTGTGTGTGT
>BFEA01000519.1:344538-358786 GCA_003427395.1 Chara braunii | reverse complement strand
TGTGTGTGTGTGAATGTGTATGTGTGTGTGTACATGAAGAGTCCTTTTTTTTTTCGGGGGTGTGGGGGAATCCCCCTAACAGGGCTCAAACGGCCTATGCAGGCTATCTGAAGGGTCCTCGCAGCCATGCAGCGCAGACCCCCCCACCAAAATCAAGGCAGGCAGTGAATATGGAGTAGAGCACGAGTTGGCCGAATATATACTCAAGATTCGAATTCAGGTCTGTGTTTCAGCAGTTATGGGTTGCTCATGTAGCACGTAATTCTCAGGGCTTGGCTGCACTACTCACCAAATGTGCAAAACTAGAATGAACCGTCTACAGAACATGGAATAATACGCCGCCATATGTTTTGTCTTTTGTGCATGTGGTGAGTAGAGGTCCTTAGGCCCACTGCACATATTCCTAAAAAAGAAAAACGAGAAAATTTTCTCGTTTTTCTTTTTTCTTGTTTTTTTTTCCTCAGTTTTTTTTTTCTCGTTTTTTTTTTTCTCGTTTTTCTTTTCTTAGGAATACGTGCAAGACCGAATTCCCTCGTTTTCAGGTGTCCAACTGTTTGTGGCCGCCTGATACCGCTACTACCCTTCAACTGACAAGTACTTGGATCTGGAGGAGATAGTCGATTCGTACTTCTGGGTAGTGGTCGGATCGTTAGGGGAAGTCACCTCCGAGAGCGAGGCGGGACAAAGTGCCAAATCAGGATATAGCGATCATGATTACAGTAAACGTTCGGAGGAAGAATGCGCGATGGCGGACGAAGAAGCGGAGAGGCAAGCGAACGACCGTGGGAAAGGAAAGCGACATGGCAAGCGAAAGACCGTGCGAAAGGAAAGCGACATGTCCATCAAACGACACTCGACGATCCTACAAGGGATCTTGAGTCGCCTCCAGAGGGAGAAGAGCGGGATGGCGGTGTCGCAGGGGCGGAATGCAGCAGAAGTCGAGCCCAGAGTCCCTCTCCCACTCCCTCCGCCCACGCTGCAGTTCGCTTACGTCGAAATGTTGTCGATTGGGCGACGTCCCCGGTCATTATCTCGCTGTCCCCTTGACTATCTCACTCTTGAACAGATTGAGGCCGCCCACCATTTCCTGACAATTGGCACCCTTTCACCCCTTTCCTGTTATGTCAATACTACGCTACCCGCCTCGTCTGTGACGTTCTCCCCCACCCGACTACACAGTCCCTCGTCCCCGTCTTCCGACTCCATATTCTCATTTTTAGCGTGGCACGGCGAGACGTCAATAATATTAAAGACTACTGCCTAATCATTGGGACCATCGTCACCATCCCTCCCTGTCAACACCACGAGCAGCTCCCCATGCACTTTCGCACGGCCCTTCTGCGCACTTTTGCACCCTCTACCCCGACTACCTTGCCTCCCTCCCCCATCGTAACCAGCGCTTTCCCCGTATCCATCGACGAGTGCGCTATATGAATATCCCTATTGGGGTGCGATCGCTGGCCCACTTACCCCCCCCCCTCCCCCAATCTCCTCCTTCGTCTCCAACCCGCGTATTGAGGATAACGTGTCCACCAAGCCCGCAACAGCAGTGAGAAAGCGACGGGGATCGAGCATCAGGAAAACGCGGGGTCATTTGGAATCAAACGATCCTTGCACGCCTCATACCGGCATCTCGATTGTCTTCTCTTCTTCATTTTCTCCTCCCTGTCTCTCTTGTTGTGTGGACATGGTGCATGCAAGCAGGAGCTCACATAAGATTAGAAACCACTAGGCATCACATATATGACAAGCTATCCTCTTTTTAACACAATTTTCTGTGTGATTGCAGTTTAGGGGTCGAGTGGAGGGGCATGATCCAATTACACAAGTGCCCCCATTGTTTTCCTTTTTTTCCTTATTTTGTGAAAACTTTGTCCTATGGCGGTTGGTAGTCAGGACGCGCCTTAGCGAGTGTAGAAATAACGGTTGATGCGACCTCTTTCTATTTTTGTTGAGAATGGGGAACGGAATTTTGGCATAGTCATCGTGGGGGAAAATCTTTTTGAATTTTGGATGCTGGGGGAAATTCAGGGTCAATAGGAATTAGGACTTTAATTAGATTAGGATTTTGGGGTGGTCGTATTTTCTTTTTGATAACTGCACGGTGCTCCTTACTCGCGCGCGTTCTGCTATGCTGAGTCCGACACTCTACTCCCCCCGCCCCTTAATTCTAATCTCAACTGTAATTTCTTCTTGCTCTTTTCTTTATGAGTGCGGGTGTAACTGTAATCTTCTCGCCCTGGGTTTCTCATCGCGCCGAAACGCTGAACCCCTCTCCCTTCATCTCATTGGCCACAATGGTGCATGAATGAATCAATGCATTAAGAGTGGCTACGTCCCCCACACCGCGGATATGGCATGCCAACCACAGACACTTCCTTCTCTTATATTTTTTCTCCTGTCTCAGCATAATCTCAACTATCTTGCGCTGATGCTAATAGCTATAAATTTTGCAAGTGTGACAAACTCTCTCTCTAATCATATTTGGGAAGGTTGGCGTGATCAAGAGGGGTCGCCGATGAGTAGCAGCCGACAAAGAGGTGAGTTCAGAGTTGGGCGATTTGATGGGCTGGTTGCGAGTGTGCGGGGTTGACGTGCAGCCACGATGGACTATGGAGCACGAGCGAATTTGATGTGCATACTCGCTCTAGGCGAGGTGACGACTCTAAGTTGCTGGTAGGTGTGACACCGTGTGAGGCGATGAACTGGCTGCACGGGAACAGGAAGGAGTATGGTGATGAAGAAAAAGAGAGGGTGTGGGTTGCTGTGGTGTATGATATTTTCTCTTTTGTCCCTCTCATAATTTTTGGATTCAGAACTACAAGTTTCGTCGTTCCCGTTTTTGTAATTACAGATGGAAATCTGATTTTGTAAATCCTGCTCTTTCTTCGAAGTACCTCTCACATTTCTTGTTGTGTAATGATTGGGTATGATGATTATGGTTTTTATCGTTTTTATTTTCATGGTTTTGATCGCTTGTATTTTTGTGCGCCCACTTCCTGATTATAATTGGAGAACATAAAACCGGTTTGCTGAAATAAAAGCAGAAGGGATGTTGGTTGTCTTTGTTTAATGTCTGACGACTCGAAAGGGAACTTATGTGAACTCGTGTATGCGCTACGACTCGTCGACAACATGGCCCGTAGTGTATACACGCACTCGAATAATCATTTTTCGACGGGGCCGCAAATACCACTCTACATAAGTGGGAAGGTCCGCCACGAACACGGGCCCGTCACCTTGAAATCCGACATTTGTCCTCGACCACAATCACACATACTGACAGTCGAGGCTATGCCGGGGCTAACAACGGCTGTGGCAAAAACTCAGAGCGCCACTTTTTTTTTGCCCGGACCACTTGCATTCTTGTCCTTATAATAATGACAACGGAGATTCCAGTTTTGACCTGGGACCCGCCCCTTTTCGCTAAAATCCTTGGCACACGCCTTTCTCATTACTTCCAGACCCACTACCCACTCCGATCAGGAAGTTGCGCTGGGTGTGAGGTTGGTCGTCACAAAGATGCGAGCATGGACCAGTGCGCATTGGCGCGCCTGCATGTCCATATTTAGAACACAGGTTGCGATTGCAAGCGTCGTTATGACCTGGGCCCAGCATGTTGTTCCAAACTTCCCCAACTAGGGGTCCTTGCCCTTTTCATTCCTCTTAGGCCCAGCGCGCCATGCCCCCCCCCCCCGAAAAAAAAAAAAAAAAAAAAAAATACCCAGACGCCAACTTTGACGGGCTGCAAACTTTCCCGACAGCGCGTACTTGCCCTTTCCATTCCACCTGGGCCCAGTGCGTCGTGCCTCCCGTAGTTTGTATGTGCCTCATTGACTTACTGTGAGGGCACAAGTGCACAGCCTCTAGTTTGGTTGTTGTTGTGGTTGGGAAAGGGTAAGGTCGTGATTATATTGTGTTTATGTTTTGTTATGTTTAAGTTTGGTACACACAACTCCAAGAGTGTGTGTGTCTGGGGTTCCAGATGGTGCTTAATTTACGATTTTCATGGGATGTTGGACCAAGTTTCCAGCAGGTGTCGCTCCCCCGGGCCACCAACAGATAGGAGCATTTTGCCACTACAGGGGGATGCTTGTATCACCTCCTCTAGCGGCTTGAAGCGGAACTTTTTGGGGAAAAAAAAGAGTGTGTGCTTGTGTGTATGTGTATGTGTGTGTGTGTGTGTGTGTGCGTGTGTGTGTGTGTGTGTGTGGTTATATACTAAATGGCCACCGCGACATGTCGCAGCGAGTCATGGATCATCCACATGTGATACCGATATGCAGAAAGAGCAGGGAACAAAACATCAAGCGGCAAAGATCTGTATCCACGAAAGAAAGTTACTAAGTGTCAATTAACAAACCCAATTCATTCAAAAATATCCCTTAGAATTCCTGCATTCCCAGGAGGCCCAGCCTAATAGGATGAAAGAAACAGATGTTTTTTGATGATCCATCAAAGGACAGGTACAGGATCAAAACAAGATGTGCTACAGACTAAACTTTGAGAGGCAAGTAGTGAAGGGAAAGGAAGAGGGATTTCGCATTACACATATAAGTGAAAATCAGATACGAGCTCGGTTCCTTATGAAAAACGAAAACCCCACAGGCGGACCAAAAAAAAAAAAAAAAATTCGAAAAAAAAGGAGGGGGCATTGCCAATTGAACAAGATCAAAGAAGATTGGTTCGATCCCAAAAAATAAAACAGAGCCACCACCATATCCTATGCAAATGGTTTGAACAGGACAGGATGCCGACTCACTCATTCACCCATTTAGGTATACATTTACGCGTGAAAAAAACATTCCTTTATTGTAGCTCATATGCAACGGTATCAGCCCGCTCCATTTCAAACATGTGCATAGGAAAGCAAGCATTAGTCAGTTGACGTGCCAACAAACCACTGGACTAGCAGGCCCTACTTCAAACGTACACCTTATACGAATACCAATCATCGATTATCCAACTCCTGCCATGGTTGCAACTCCAATCGCAATCGCCTACCCACTTCCAACCCACTTCCTATAAAACCTGGGTATACACAGGGACCCCATCCCCTTAATAGTTGGAAGCGATAGTGTCTCAATCTGCACGGGCGCACGATCGATGTTCGACCAAAACGTTCAGACGCATCGTTCTACCGCCCATGATCAAAGTGGTAATCAAGGCGTCTCGTCATGATTCAAAAAAAAAATTTTGCTCAGCGACGCAGTACTCCTTCGTAGCCCTACTCCACTTCAGCCCTGAATCTTCAAACCCAGTGACAGACCGTCGAACTACAATTCCATCGTACACATATCCCCTCCGTACCTCCACCACCGGCAACACTCAATTGCCCATTCCATGCATGTAAATGACGACGCTTATTAACAACTCTCCAAACATAGGTAAGGATCCCCATGACGAGAATCAGAGGGACTATTAACTTCAACAGCTGCGACAAAACATTAGCCACACACTGGCCTTGGCCATGCACAAGCTCGAGCCACCCAGACTGATAAAGCATGGTAATCGTGGAAATTGCGGCACAAAAAGCGCTACCCAGCATACAAAGAACCAAATTGAAGAAAGAGATAGCAATGAATGCAGCCATCTTCGAAAAACTATACAAAGCACCTCTGCTTAGTCAACAGCGTGTAGTTCCAAGTGCATACTACACATGTGCAGCATGAGCGATTATGAGCGGAATCCAGGAACATGAAGAAGGCCAAAGTGGCGAGAAACATGGCGATGATCGCGATGAATGAGGTAGTGTCCATATCCAAAAATCTCGTGTATAAGAGACAGGAACACCTCCGAATCTGCTTAGTCAACAGCGTGTAGTTCCAAGTGCATACTACACATGTGCAGCATGAGCGATTATGAGCGGAATCCAGGAACATGAAGAAGGCCAAAGTGGCGAGAAACATGGCGATGATCGCGATGAATGAGGTAGCGTCCATATCCAAAAATCTCCGCAGATCCGAAGCACTCACTTCAATCCAGAGTAGGAAACCAAATCCTATGCACACTCATCATTCAAACACAAATAATACACAAACGGGGAAGCATACAAGGTTAGGTAGCATCCATAATGATCAAAAGAAGATAAATGGTATGAAAGATCTTTAGACATTCCCATTTCGGCCAAGCGGCCCCCTATGTGCCGACCAAATGTGCAAGGGTATTGGTGGAAATTCCCAAAAGCTTTTTCGCAAATATCCACCGGATTGGCTCATCAGGGTGGAGATCTACCCTTAGTTATCGCTCCGAAAGGGAAGGAGTTGTACGTTGGGGGGAGATAGAAAAGTATTTGAGAACGAAAAGAGGAAGAGTAAGAGTGATGGGGACATTGGGGAGGTGAGGATGGATGGAAGGGGGAGGGGAAAGGGTTGGAGGGTACGATGATATCATTACCGCAGCCACTCCTGTAACCGATGACGAGGAAGCACTCATCGCAAAATCAAAGCAGATATCAATCACTCGGAAGTGGATCAAAGCTCGGAGAGATATGGTCGAGGGAGATGGCTTAGGAGGGAGAGGAAGGTAGAGAGAGAGGGAAAGACAGACTTTCAATAGACAGGGTACATCAGCAATGGGGTGGCGTGCACCGGCGTAATCTCCGAGTCTGCAACCGGACAATCGAAAAAGAGAGAGAGAGAGACAGAGAGAGAGAGAGAGAGAGAGAGAAAGAGAGAAGCAAGTAGATGTTAGGTGAACCACCGCGGGGGGAGAGAGATAATACGCATACACAGCGGACACGCTCCTGGCGCGCAATCCCTCCGCCAGTAAATAACCGCTTCAGAGGATTGAAGCCGTCATCAGCGGTGATTAAATAGAACGTTGGCTTGATGAAATCAAGAGGCGACTCCTCCGTGTTCGGCACGAAAAACCGTTGTCTCTGCCCTGCCCATTTTTTTGAATCCTACGAGAGGCATATACGTTCGTTTTTTGTGCGTTTGCCCCAAGATAGAGGGGTGCGGGTACCTCGCTTACCCCGAGGGACAAATCCATTTCATAGGAGACCAATATCCATTTTTTACCGAGGCTACCCATTAAGAATAATAATAATAATAAGAGGGTTCCTTAAAATTATTTGATCCACGGGTATCAAAGGAATTTAAAAAGGACTATAGTCCTTTTTCCCATCCATGGTCATTTCAAAAAAGATTGCTCTATTYTTTTTTTTTTTTTTTTTTTTTTTCTACTTATTCTCTTTTTTGATATTTTCTTCTTATTTAATTTTCTATTTCTATTTTTTTTTTTTTTTTTCCCTTCTCTTTTGTTTTTCATAAATATATATATATATATATATGCTCCAAGTATTTGTGTGTGTGTGTGTGTGACCCTCCCCTATCCCGCTGGTAGGAAGCCAAAGGAGCAGATGAAAAGTACCTGCCTCATGGCTCGGTACCTGCCAGCTCCCACTTACGGCCCTGACAGGTCGAGGCCGAAAATGAATTAGATAAAACACTCAAGCACACAATCACAGACATGCATTCACTAAGAGCGTAGCCTTGACGTCCACCCTGGGATGGATATACTGGAAGAGAGAGTTAAGGACTTTTAGTATGCATGGAATGCACTTTCTCAGACAGAAGCCATTTTTTACCATGGTAGAGACAACCTCAAAAATCTCTCTTGCCGCAGTCTCCTGTTCTGAACAAAGTACCATAATCAAGGCTACCTGTGATATTATTATATTCAGAGACTGCTGCGTGTGCCTGTTGGAAGCAAACTTCACGTATTTGACGATTGGAAATTGGAACACTCGTCTTTTGTCGAATTTAGCAGTAACAAATTCACCCGTTTGCTCCGAGAGTACCGTGATTTCGGAATTGGAAAATTGAGTTTTTAGGCCATAGATATTCCCATCATTATCCTCAGTAAACACATCCGTTTTATTTTTTATCTCAATTAAATGCAGCGGATACAGGTGAAAGACATTGCTAGCATCCCGTGGCTGAGCAGGGTCTAGAAACTTCAAGATGGAGGGGTTATTGAGGGAGTGCAAATCATCGATATACCTGTATGTATATTTGAAGAGCGGGATGAGATCATAGGCTCTATTGTGAACAATACGCACACTAAGTGAGAATTCATACTTAAAGAAATAGATGATGCACAGAGAGGGGGAGCAAGGGAGGCCCATGGGTATGCCTTGTATCTGTTTCTTGATTCGCCCTCCCATCGATGTGTATCTCCTCTATGCATCCAAGAAATTAGTTTAGTGATATCCTCCTCCTTAAAAAAAAAAAAGGAGGACGAGCTCTGTCCGCAGCCACTACTCATTGCACATACCACCTCACCATTTGTCCTGACCCTGCATCTCAGGACCTTACCTGGATTCTTCCTCTCAGCATATTTCCACACAAGGTCCAGGAAAAAAGTGTTAGCTGCAAGGAGCCCATCCTCTTCCGAGCCAATTGGGATTGCCTCAAAGCAGCGAGATATATCTGCCGAAAATACCGAGTAGACCTTTTGTGGAACATTGTGGCAGTAATCTTGGACAGAGTCAATGGCCCACCATATAGAAGTGTCCACGCCATGAAAAACCCGGAGATTGTCAGTGATCTCCTTGCATCTAGCTTTGACCAAGGGGAAGAGGCATTTGATTGCCGCATCGCAGACTAAAGCGACGGGCGTCAGAAAGGTCGCAGCGGAATTAGTAAGCCATCTGAACGAAGTTTTGTGTTGTTTATATAGTGCCGTTAGGTAGGGCATTTTGGTGGGGTCAATGGCGAGACCCAGGGAGATGGCGGTGAGCGAGGTGGAAGCCTCACCATAAATCTCTAGCGAGGTACATTCAACCTTTTTGAAATCCGGGCCATTGAGTCTCTCCAAAGTCATCCTTCTGATAAGTGTTGCTAATTGTTTTTCGTTCCAGCAATGTAAAATCTTCTCAACAAAAAATTCACTTCCTGCTTTACAGCGTGCATATTTGGCGGGCATGGGGGGTCGGAATGGTTCCGGACACCTAGATTCGGCAACTGCCATCTAACCTGGTTAGAAACAACGGTGACGCCCGCTTTAATTCTGCTAGGGGAACAAACGTCCTCCTCTTTACGAACTCAATGATAACCTGCCAGGCATTCAAAAAATTATGAAAGGCAATAGACGAATTGCGAGGCTGCAAAGGAATGTGATTCAGTCCGCTTTTTAACAAGTTTCTAAGTGATGTGTTCTGGACGAGGTTTGGATCCGGAGTTAACACATGCGTAGAGGGATTCGTGCAGGGCTGGGACATATCCAACGTCTGCGGGAGGTGGAACCTTACAAAACTTTCCGTAGCACAAGGGCAAAGCACAGACTCGGCACATGTATTCAACCATTCTTCAAGAATGAAATCTCTAAACACCAGAGAAGGTCTGTACACAATTGATTCCAATGATTGATCGTAAGTCCATCCAATAACAATTGTCGAAAGCAGGATAATAGCCGCTGGCGGAAAGAAGACCTCAAATGCTTTCTCCGCAATCGAACTGAAATTCACAGATTTCATGGCCCTGCTGGAATGTTTGACATGGTTGTACAGATCAGCCTTTGGTGACTCAGGACCCACCCATCTTTTCCGACCCGCTTCATCAGTTGTTATGCATCCTTCATTTAACTGAAAACATAAATACAGAAAAAGACGCGCATACATCTCAAGTGGTTAGCAACCATCACAGTTTTAAGCGGCGAATAACGAGGCTTTTGCTTTCGATCTAGGGCTCCTCCTGAGGTGCCTCCTCCCCTTCGATTTACAGCTGCTGGTCGCAACCATCACAGTTGAGGAAGGGGGAGTTTCATCCATCGCCATCGGACCATAAAGAGACTTCGGAGATGCAATGAGGGCTTCATTCGGAGCTTCATCATCCTGTTGGCCGTCGACAGGGCAAGCTCCTCTGCTGATCTTACGTAGTACGAGAGGATGGTGTTGTTCCGTCTCTTGGGGGGGTGGGCATCCTCATTAGCCCTACTCTGGTTTCTAGCCCTCTTACTATGACTCCTCAAGTACTTATCCGGGAGGATGAGGCAGGCCATTCTTGTGGGAAATTTCTAGGCCATGAGAACCGGGTCATGAATGATGGTGTCCTGTCTTCTAGCCGGGTTCTCGATAACGCTATGCGCCATCTTTTGCATGATGTGTCTCATTTCAGAGAACACAACAGAGGCCAAGATCGGAGCCCTCCAGGTAGTCCTGAGAAAATTTCTCAAGACCTTCATTCTCACGAGGAGCGTGAGAGCTGCAGGGAAGAGGTAATAAGGATTTGCGAGGATATACCAGAGTGCATGGTCAAACCACGTGATGGAGGTTTTGCAATCGGGCAACCCCTTCTCAAAGCATCTACACTAAAGGAAGGGACGACCCACGTTCCAAATTCTTTTTAACTCCGGGAGGGGCTAAGACCCATTAGGAGCACAAAAGCTTTTAATGGACAGGTGTGAAGAAGTCGCCGTGCATTTCAGTGGATCAAAATGTCCAACCACAGGGAGCTTCATGGCGTCGTCCGTCAAAGGATATGACCCCTTCACTAGGTCCGTGTTGGCTCCAAGAGCCTTCTCCTCACACAAGTCCATTTCTGCTTCTGTGAGCGAGGCGAGGAGTCTGTAGGCATTGATACTAATCGGGCACTGTGGTCAAAGGTGTCAAGATCCAATATCTTATCATTGCATCTCATCGCCTCACCCTCAATCCATCTAGACGGAGCGATGGGGAGGAACACATTACGATAAAACTTATTAACCCCTTTGCCCTTCTCCTTTGCAAGATTTATTCCAAGCTCAGCCTTAGACTCCGATATCATCTGCTGGAAATACAGTTTTTCCTCCTCGGTGAGGGGCATACCCTCCTCGTCCTCCGACTCCGACTCACGCATCTCGACATTCGGGACCTGGACATGTCCAGTATGAAACGGAGACTTTGCACCCCAGAGATCAATGAACACCCTTTCCTTCATTGCTATCTCATCCCTAATCAAAGCTTGGACCAGCTTATCGTTTTCCAGCTCATCCTTTGCATTGATGACTAAATCCTTAGAGAACTGAGAACATAGCCTTGTCGTGCGACGCTACCCAAAGGATGTCGGCCCAGTCATTGAAAGCAAGAGAAGTGATTAGCGAAGGGTTGGGACGGAGGGCACGGAGTGAATTGACCCTGACAAATTCCATAATTATGGGGTTTGCCAGTGCAATCAACGCTTGGGTGGGTCGGGATGGGGCCGAAAAACGATCTAACGATGAGCGAATTCCCCTGACAAGTTCACACCACCCATTTCGTGAAAAGGCTGGTTGCCACAACCACAAAAAATTATTTCTTATATGAATACATAACTGCTATGCTGCTTTCCAGTAAAGTCCCCTCAACTCGGCATACTGGGATCACAAAGAGATTACATGACTCAACAAGTTGGATTCAACCCTCTTGATGGCAACAGGGTGGGAACAGGGTCCCCCGTATGTGTGTGTGGTTATATAGTAAATGGCCACCGCGACATGTCGCGTCGAGTCATGGATCATCCACATGTGATACCGATATGCAGAAAGAGCAGGGAACAAAACATCGAGCGGGAAAGATTTGTATCCACGAAAGAAAGTTACTTAGTGTCAATTAACAAACCCAATTCATTCAAAAATATCGCTTAGAATTCCTGCATTCCCAGGAGGCCTAGCCTAAAAGGACGAAAGAAATAGATGCCTTTTGATGATCCATCAAAGGACAAGTACAGGATCAAAACAAGATGTATTACAGATTAAACTTTGAGACGCAAGTAGTGAAAGGAAAGGAAGAGGGATTTCGCATTACACACACAAGTGAAAATCAGATACGAGCTGAGTTCCTTATGAAAAACGAAAACCCCACAGGCGGACAAAAAAAAAAATAAAAATAATTCGAAAAAAAAGGAGAGGGCGTTGCCAATTGAACAAGATCAAAGAAGATTGGTTCAATCCGAAAAACAAAAACAGAATCACCGCCCTATCCTATGCAAATGGCTTGAACAGGACAGAATAACGACTCACTCATTCACCCATTCAGGTATACATTTACACGTAAAAAACCCATTACGTTATTGTAGCTCATATGCAACAGTATCAGCCCGCTCCATTTCAAACATGTGCATAGGAAAGCAAGCATTAGTCAGCTGCCGTGCCGACAAACCACGGGACTAGCAAGCCCTACTTCAAACGTACACCTTACACGAATACCAATCATCGATTATCCAACTCCTACCACGGTTGCAACTCCGATCGCAACCGCCTACCCACTTCCAACCCACTTCCTATAAAACCTGGGTATACACAAGGACCCCATCCCCTTAACAGGAGGAAGCGATAGTGTCCCGATCTGCACGGGCGCCCGATCGATGTTCGACCAAAATGTTCAGACGCATCGTTGTACCGCCCATGATCAAAGTGGTATTCAAGGCGTCTCGTCATGATTCAAAAAATATTTTTTGCTCAGCGATGCAGTACTCCTTCGTAGCCCTACTCCACTTCAGCCCCGAAGCTTCAAACCCAGCGACAGACTGTCGAACTACAATTCCATCGTACGCATATCCCCTTCGTACCTCCACCACCGGCAACACTCAATTGCCCATTTCATGCATGTAAATGATGGCGCTTATTAACAACTCTCCAAACATAGGCAAAGATCCCCATGACGAGAATCTGAGGGACTATTAACTTCACCTGTTGCGAAAAAACATTAGTCGCACACTGGCCTTGGCCATGCACAAGCTCGAGCCACCCAGACTGATAAAGCATGGTAATCGTGGAAATTGCGGCACAAAAAGCACTACCCAGCATACAAAGAACCAAATTGAAGAAAGAGATAGCAATGAATGCATCCATCTTCGAACAACTATACAAAGCACCTCTGCTTAGTCGACAACATGTAGTTCCATGTGCATACTACACATGTGCAGCATGAGCGATTATGAGCGGAATCCAGGAACATGAAGAAGGCCAAAGTGGCGAGAAACATGGCGATGATCGCGATGAATGAGGTAGTGTCCATATCCAAAAATCTCCGCAGATCCGAAGCACTCACTCCAATCCAGAGTAGGAAACCAAATCATATGCACACTCATCATTCAAACACAGATAATACACAAACAAGGAAGCATACAAGGTTAGGTAGCATCCATAATGATCAAAAGAAGATAATGGGTATGAAAGATCTTTAGACATTCCCATTTCGGCCAAGCGGCCCCCTATGTGCCGACGAAACGTGCAAAGGTATTGGTGGAAATTCCCAAAAGCTTTTTCGCCAATATCCACCGGATTGGCTCATCAGGGGGGAGATCTACCCTTAGTTATCGCTCCGAAAGGGAAGGAGTTATTCATTGGAGGGAGATGGAAAAGTATCTGAGAACGGAAAGAGGAAGAGTAAGAGTGATGGGGAGGTGAGGATGGAGGGAAGGGTGAGGGGGGAGGGTTGGAGGGTACGATGATATCATTACCACAACCACTCCTGTAACCGATGACCAGGAAGCACTCATCGCAGATGCAAAGCAAATGTCAATCACTCCGGAGTGGATCCAAGCTCGGAGAGATATGGTGGAGGGAGATGGTTTAGGAGGGAGAGGCAGGGAGAGAGAGAGGGAAAGACAGACTTTCAATAAACTGGGGACATCAGCGATGGGGTGGCGTGCACCGGCGTAGCCTTCGAATCTCTGATCGGACAATCGAAAAAGAGAGAAAGAGAGAGAGAGCGAGAGAGAGAGAGAGAGAGAGAAAGAGAGAGAGAGAGAGAGAGAAAGAGAGAGAGAGAGAAGCGAGTAGATGTTAGGCGAACCGCCGCGGGGGGAGAGAGATAGCGCGCACGCGCAGCAGACACGCTCCTGGCGCGCAATCCCTCCGCCAGTAATGAACCGCTTCAGAGGATTGAAGTCGTCATCAGCGGTGAGTTAATAGAACGTTGGCTTGATGAAATCAAGAGGCGACTCCTTTGTTTTCCGCACGGAAAAGCGTTGTCGCTGCCCTGCCCATTTTTTCGAATTCTACGAGAGGCATATACGGTTTTTTTTTGTGTATTGGCCCCAAGATAGGGGGGTGCGGGTACCTCGGTTGGGTGGGGGACAAATCCATTTCATAGGAGACCGATATCCGTTTTTTACCAAGCCTACCCATTAATAATAATAATAATAATAAGAGGTTTCCTCAAAACTATTTGATCGATGGGTATCAAAGGAATTTAAAAAGGACTATAGGACTGTCTCTTATACACATCTAGATGTGTATAAGAGACAGACATGGCGATGATCGCGATGAATGAGGTAGCGTC
>BFEA01000519.1:320143-344447 GCA_003427395.1 Chara braunii | reverse complement strand
CAAGTATATGTGTGTGTGTGTGTGACCCTCCCCTGTCCCGCTGGTAGGAAGCCGAACGGGCAGATAACAAGTACCCGCCCCATGGCTAGGTACCTGCCAGCTACCACTTACGACCCTTACAGGTCGAGGCCGAAAATGAATTAGATAGAACACTCAAACACACAATCACAGACATGCATTCACTTGGAAACATTCGTTTACCTTGAACTTCAAGAGCGTAGCCTTGACGTCCACCCTGGGATGGATATACTGGAAGGGAGAGTTAAGGACTTTTAGCACGCATGGAATGCAGTTTCTCAGACGGAAGCCATTTTTTACCATGGTAGAGACAACCTCAAAAATCTCTCTTGCCGCAGTCTCCKGTTCTRAAMAAARTACCATAATCAAGGCTACCTCTGATATTATTATATTCAGAGACTGCTGAGTGTGCCTGTTGCAAGCAAACTTCACGTATTTGACGATTGGAAATTGGAACACTCGTCTTTTGTCGAATTTAGCAGTAACAAATTCACCCGTTTGCTCCGAGAGTACCGTGATTTCCGAATTGGGAAATTGAGTTTTTAGGCCATAGATATTCCCCTCATTATCCTCAGTAAACACATCCGTTTTATTTTTTATCTCAATTAAATGCAGCGGATACAGGGGAAAGACATTGCTAGCGTCCCGTGGCAGAGCAGGGTCTAAAAACTTCAAGATGGAGGGGTTATTGAGGGAGTGCAAATCATCGATATACCTGTATGTATATTTGAAGAGCGGGAGGAGATAATAGGCTCTGTTGTGAACAATACGCATAACAAGTGAGAATTCATACTTAAAGAAATAGATGATGCACAGAGAGGGGGAGCAAGGTAGGCCCATGGGTATGCCTTGTATCTGCTTCTTGATTCGCCCTCCCATCATGTGTAGCTCCTCTATGAATCCAAGAAATTAGTTTAGTGATATTCTCCTTTTTAAAAAAAAAAGAGGAGGACGAGCTCTGTCCGCAGCCACTACTCATTGCACATACCACCTCACCATTTGTCCTGACCCTGCATTTAAGGACCTTACCTAGATTCTTCCTCTCAACATATTTTCACGCAAGGTCAAGAAAAAAAGTGCTAGATGCAGGGAACCCATCCTCTTCCGAGCCAATTGGGATTGTCTCAAAGCAGCGAGATATATCCACCGAAAATACCTTGTAGACCTTCTCTGGAACATTGTGGCAGTAATCTTGGACAAAGTCAATGGCCCACCATATAGAAGTGCCCACGCTATGAAAAACCCGGAGATTGTCAGTGATCTCCTTGCATCTAGCTTTGACCAAGGGGATGAGGCATTTGATTGCCGCATTGCAAAATGAAGCGAGGGGCGTCAGAAAGGTCGCAGCGGCATTACTAGTAAGCCATTTGAACGAAGTTTTGTGTTGTTTATATAGTGCCATTAGGTAGGGCATTTTGGTGGGGCCAATGGCGAGACCCGGGGAGATGGCGGTGAGCGAGGCGGAAGCCTCACCATAAATCTCTAGCGAGATACATTCAACCGTTTTAAAGTCCTGGCTATTGAGTTTCTCCAAAGTCAACCTTTTGATAAGGTGGACACATACAAAAGACATGGTGTTGCTAAAGTTTTCCGTTCCAGCAGTATAAAATCTTCTCAACAAAAAATTCACTTCCTGCTTTACAGCGTGCATATTTGGCGGGCATGGGGGATCGGAATGGTTCCGGACACCTAGATTCGACAACTGCCATCTAACCTAGTTAGACACAAACGGTGACGCCTGCTTTAATCCTGCTAGGGGAACGAACGTCCTCCTCTTTACGAACTGAATGATGACCTGCCAGGCATTTAGAAAGTTGTGAAAGGCAATAGACGAATTGTGGGGCTGCAGAGGAATGTGATTTCGTCCGCTTTATAACAAGTTTCTAAGTGATGTGTTCTGGACGAGGTTTGGATTCAGAGTTAACACTTGAGTAGAGGGATTCGTGCAGGGCTAAAACACATATCCAACGTCTGCGGGAGGTCGAACCTTACGAATCTCTCCGCAGCACAAGTGCAAAGCACAGACTCGGCACATGTATTCAACCATTCTTCGAGAATGAAATCTCTAAACACCAGAGAAGGTCTCTACACAATTGATTCGAATGATTGATCGTTTGTCCATCCAATAACAATTGTCGAAAGCAGGATAATAGATGTTGGCGGAAAGAAGGCCTCAAATGCTTTCTCCATAATCGATCTAAAATTCACAGATTCCATGGCCCTGCTCGAATATTTGACATGGACGTACAGATCAGCCTTTGGTTACTTAGGACTCACCCATCTTTTCCGACCCGCTTCATCAGTTGTCATGCATCCTTCATTTACCTGAAAACATAAATACAGAAAAAGACGCGCATACATCTTAAGTGGTTAGCGAACCTTGTTTTAGGCTACGAATAACGAGGCTTTTGCTTTCGATCTGGGGCTCCTCCTGAGGTGCCTCCTCCCCGTCGATTTACAGCTGCTGGTCGCAACCGTCACAGTTGAGGAAGAGGGAGTTTCATCCATCGCCATCGGACCATTAGGAGACTTCGGAGATGCAATGAGGGCTTTATTCGGAGCTTCATCATCCTGCTGGCCGTCGACAGGGCAAGCTCCTCTGCTGGTCTGACGTAGTACGAGAGGATGGTGTTGTTCTGTCTCTTGGGGGGGTGGGCATCCTCATTAGCCCTACTCTGGTTTCTAGCCCTCTTACTACGACTCCTAAAGTACCTATCCGGGAGGATGAGGCTGGCCATTCTTCTGGGAAATTTCTTGGCCATGAGGACCTGGTCATCAATGATGGTCTCCAGTCTTCTAGCCGGGTTCTCGATAACGCTATGCGCCATCTTTTGCATGATGTGTCTTATTTCAGAGAACACAACAGAGGCCAAGATCGGAGCCCTCCAGGTAGTCCTGAGAAAATTTCTCAAAACCTTCATTCTGGCGAGGAGCGTGGGAGCTGCAGGGAAGAGGTAATCCGGATTTGCGAGGATATACCAGAGTGCATGGTCAAACCACGTGATGGAGGTTTTGCAAGCGGGCAACCCCTTCTCAAAGCATCTACACTTAAGAAAGGGATCCAAATTCTTTTTAACTCTGTTAGGGGCTTAGACCCATTAGGAGCACAGAAGCTTCTAATGGGCAGGTGTAAAAAAGTCGCCGTGCATGTCAGTGGATCAAAATGTCCAACCACAGGGAGCTTCATGGCGTCGTCCATCAAAGGATATGATCCCTTCACTAGGTCCGTGTTGGCTCCAAGAGCCTTCTTCTCACACAAGTCAATTTCTGCTTTTGTGAGCGAGGCGAGGAGTCTGTAGGCATTGATACTAATGGGGCACTGTGGTTAAAGGTGTCAAGATCCCGTATCTTATCAGTGCATCTCATCGCCTCACCCTCAATCCATCTAGACGGAGCGATGGGGAGAAACACATTACGATAAAACTTATTAACCCCTTTGCCCTTCTCCTTCACAAGATTTATTGCAAGCTCAGCCTTAGACTCCGATATCGCCTGCTGGAAATACAGTTTTTCCTCCTCGGTGAGGGGCATACCCTCCTCGTCCTCCGACTCCGACTCACGCATCCCCTCAATCGGGATCTGGACAAGTCCAGTATGAAAGGGAGACTTTGCACCCCAGAGATCAACGAACACCCCTTTCTTCATTGCTATCTCATCCCTAATCGAAGCTTGGACCAGCTTATCGTTTTCCAGCTCATCCTTCGCATTCATGACTAAATCCTTAGAGAAATAAGGAAACATAGCCTTGTTGTGTGACGCTACCCAAAGGATGTCAGCCCGGTCATTGAAAGCAAGAGAAGTGATTAGCGGAGGGTTGGGACGGAGGGCGCGTAGTGAATTGACCCTGACAAATTTCATAATTCTGGGGTTTGCCAGTGCAATCAACGCTTGGGTGGGTCGGGATGGGGCCGGGAAACGATCTAACCATGAGCGATTTCCCTTGATAAGATTAGCATACCACCCATTTCGTGTAAAGGCTGGTTTCTGCAAACATGATAGAGGAGACACATAAAGAGAACAAAAAAATATTTCTTATAGGAATACATAACTGCTATGCTGCTTTCCAGTAAAGTCCCCTCAACTCGGCAAACTAGGATCACAAAGAGATTACATAGTCTCGACAAGTTGGATTCAACCCCCTTGATGGTAAGAGGGTGGGAACAGGGTCCCCCGTATGTGTGTGTGTGGTTATATAGTAAATGGCCACCGCGACATGTCGCAGCGAGTCATGGATCATCCACATGTGATACCGATATGCAGAAAGAGCAGGGAACAAAACATCGAGCGACAAAGATCCGTATCCACGAAAGAAAGTTACTTAGTGCCAAATAACAAACCCAATTCATTCAAAAATATCCCTTAGAATTCCTGCATTCCCAGCAGGCCCAGCCTAAAAGGACGAAAGAAATAGATGTCTTTTGATGATCCATCAAAGAACTGGTACATGATCAAAACAAGATGTGTTACAGATTAAATTTTGAGAGGCAAGTAGTGAAGGGAAAGGAAGAGGGATTTCGCATTACACATACAAGTGAAATCAGATACGAGCTCAGTTCCTTATGAAAAACGAAGACCCCACAGGCGGACCAAAAAAAAAAAAATTAATTCGAAAAAAAAAAAGGGGGCGTTGCCAATTGAACAAGATCAAAGAAGATTGGTTCGATCCGAAAAAAAAAAACAGAGCCACCGCCCTATCCTATGCAAATGGCTTGAACAGGACAAAATAATGACTCACTCATTCACCCATTCAGGTATACATTTACGCGTGAAAAACCCATTACGTTATTTTGGCTCATATGCAACAATATCAGCCTGCTCCATTTCAAACATGTGCATAGGAAAGCAAGCATTAGTTAGCTAACGTGCCAACAAACCAATGGACTAGCAATCCCTACTTCAAACGTACACCTTACACGAATACCAATCATCGATTATCCAACGCCAGCCATGGTTGCAACTCCGATCGCAACCGCCTACACACTTCCAACCCACTTTCTGTAAAACATGGGTATACACAAGGACCCCATCCCCTTAACAGGAGGAAGCGATAGTGTCTCGATCTGCACGGGCGTCCGATAGATGTTCGACCAAAATGTTTAAACGCATCGTTCTACCGCCCATGATCAAAGTGGTATTCAAGGCGTCTCGTCATGATTCAAAAAATAAAATTTGCTCAGCGACGCAGTACTCCTTCGTAGCCCTACTTCACTTCAGCCCCGAATCTTCAAACCCATCGACAGACCGTCGAACTACAGTTCCATCGTACATATATCTCCTTTGTACCTTCACCACCGGCAACACTCAATTACCCATTCCATGCATGTACATGACGACGTTTATTAACAACTCTCCAAACATAGGTAAAGATCCTCATGACGAGAATCAGAGGGACTATTAACTTCACCGGTTGCGAAAAAAACATCAGCCGCATACTGGTCTTGGCCATGCACAAACTCGAGCCACCCAGACTGATAAAGCATGGTAATCGTGGAAATCGCGGCACAAAAAGCGCTATCCAGCATACAAAGAACCAAATTGAAGAAAGAGATAGCAATGAATGCAGTCACCTTCGAACAACTATGCAAAGCACTTCTGCTTAGTCGGCAACGTGTAGTTCCAAGTGCATACTACACATGTGCAGCATGAGCGATTATGAGCAGAATCCAGGAACATGAAGAAGGGCAAAGTGGCGAGAAACGCTTGGCATCCTTCCCCCCCTTCCCCCCCTTCCTTGATACTATGCTACCCTCCTCGTATGTGACGTTCTCCCCCACCCGGCTACACAGTCCCTTGTCCCTTTTTTCCGTCTCCATATTCTCTGCTTCAACATGGCATGGCTAGACTTCAACAATATTGAAGTCTACTGCCTAAGTACGAGGACAATCCCCGCCTGTGATCGCCACGAGGAGTTTCGCACGGCCCTCTTGTGCACTCTTAGCACCCTCTACCCTAACTACCTCGCCTTCGCCCCCAATCGCAATTGCCGCTTTCCCCTCATCCATCGATTGGTGTGATATGCGAATATCTCCACAGGGGTGCGATGGCTGGTCCACTCCCTCCCTCCACTTTCCCAATCCCATCCTCCGCCTCCACCCCCCGTACTAAGAGTGCTATATCCGCCCAGGTAGCAGCAATGACAAAGACAACTGCAAAGCGGAAATGAGAAAGTGACAAAGATGGAGGATTAGGAAAATGCGAAGCCACCCGCGTATCGGCATCTCGGTCGTCGTCTTCCTCTTCCTCTTCTCCTTCCTGTCTCTCCTTTCCTTATCCAGTCTCCATGGACACGATGCACGCAAACAGGAGCATGCATAAGATTGAAACCCCCTGGGCGTCACACATGTGACTAACTATCTTCTGATTTGTGCGATTTTCTGCGCGCTTGTACTTTGGGGGTTGAGTGGAGGGGCGTGATCCAATTATACAAGTGCCCCTATCCTTTTCTTTTTTTTCTCTTTGTTTTGTGAAAACTTGGTCTCATGGCGGTTGGTAGTAAGGATGCGCCTTAGCGAGCGTTATTTGGTAGTAAGGACGCGCCTTAGCCAGCGCACAAATAATGGTTGATGCGGCTTCTTTCTTTCTCTTTTGGGAACGGGGAAGGGAACTTCGACGCTGTCATCATGCAGGAATGTTTTTTGAATCTTTGAACGCTGGGGGGGGAAATACCGGAGCCATCAGAATTAGAACGTTAATTTGATATGGATTTTGGGGTCATTATAATTTCTTTTTGGTAACTGCACAGTGCTCCGTACTCGCACGCGTTCTTTTATCCTGCATCCCACACTCTACTCCAGCCGCGCCTTAATTCTAATCTCAACTATAATCTTTTCCTACTCCTCCCTTTATGAGTGCGGGTGTAACAGTGATCTTATCGCCCCTAGTTTCTCGTCGCGCCGAAACATTCAACCCCTCTCCCTTCGTCTCATTGGCCACAACGGTGCATGACTGGATCAATAAGTGGAGAGTGACTACGTCCCCCATGCCGCGGCTCAGGCATGGCGACCATAGGCGCTTCCTTCTCTCTTCTTTTCGTCTGCCTCATCATAATCCCAACTATCTCACGTTGATGCTAATAGCTATAAATTTTGCAAGCGCGACAACATCGGTCTCTAACAAAATTTGGAATGGTTAGCTCGATTGAGAGAATCGGCTAACAAGTAGGAGACAATAATGAGGTGAGTTCGAAGTTGAGTGATCTGACGAGCTGGCTGCGAGTGTGTGAGGGGTTGATGTGTGACCACAACAGACTGTGGACTATGGGCGAGTCCAGGGTGCATACTCGCGCTAAGCGAGGTGACAACTTTGGGTTGCTGGTACGTGCGAGGCGACGAGATGCCTACACGGAAATGAGAAGGGGGATGATGGGGAGAGAGAGAGAGAGAGAGAGAGAGAGAGAGAGAGAGAGAGAGAGAGAGAGAGAGAGCATGGGTTGTTAGCATGTATGATACTTCCTTTCTTGTCCCTCTCGGAAATTTTGCATTCAAAACTCGTTGTTCCCATTTTGTAATTAAAGATGGATACTTAATTGTGTAAATCCTGTTCTTGCTTCGGAGCACCTCTCACATTTCTTTCCTTATTTGAAGTGTTGTTGGATATGTTGATTGTGGTTTCGATCACCGTTTCTGTAATCTTGACTGCTTGTATCTTTGTGCACCCACCCCATAATTATGATTGAAGATCTTGAATGCTTGTCCGAGATCGGTCTGTTGAAATAAACTTGAAAGGGATGAAATATTGGTCATTTTCGTTTAATATCTGTTGAAGGGAACTCATGCAAACTCCTGCATGAGCTACGACTTGCCGACAACACGGCTTGTAATGTATACACCCGATCGCATAATCCTTTTTCCGACGGGTCCACTATTACCAAATCTGCATGAGTAGGAAGGCCCGTCGTGAATACGAGCCCGTTGCATTGAAATCTGACGACTACTCTTGCACATACCGACTGCTGAGGCTTTGCTGGTGCTAACAACCGGTTGCGCCGACAACTCAGAACGCCCCTTTTTCTCCCGAACCATTTTCACCCTCGTCCTTAGAACAATAATACCGAAGATACCAGTTCGGACCAGAGACGCCGCCCCTTTTGCCTAAAATCCTTGGGACACCCCCCTTTYCRCTACTTCGAGACCCACTATCCACCCTRATCAGGAAGTCGCGCAGGGCGTGAGGTTGGGCGTCACAGGGCAGGGTGGTTGACGAAGTACGGAGGCCTGCTTTGGGAGCTCTGGATCCAGGTACATCTAGTATTYTGAGGTGATTCCACAGGCGGAGTCRGCGGTGTTGGTGAACCGCGGTCCTGGTCTTGACACCTTCAGATTGTGGATCCAAATTGTGTAACACGCCGTACATTGTACGAAGTACGACCGTACTGAGTCTACAGACGGTCGTATGACCATATGAACGGTCTCGTACAAAATAACGAACCMCCCCCCCCCAAAAAAAAAAAATGAAAAAAAAAAAAAACAAAAAAATGGGGATGTAGAGTTTTTCGTGCTCTAGAGCCTCACATTCTTTATTTTATTCTCTGGTCTTTTTTATATTAAAATAATAAAAATCATCACAACAGGAAAAAAAAACGAAAATAAAGAAATAAAAAACGATTGATTGATTGATTGTCGATTGAATGATTGATTGATTGATTCAAAAAAAAAACAACCTCGGACGTAGGCGAGCACGCGAGAGAGAGAGAGAAAGAGAGAGAGAGAGAGAGAGAGAGAGAGAGAGAGAGAGAGAGAGAGAGAGAGAGCAAGAGTATGTTTGTGTGTGTTGGATGTGTCGTAAAACACATGTACGTTTATTTCCAACGCATATTGAATGCACTCCGTACTACCATTCGAACTGTCACGGGAGGGCATATGGCGACCATAGCTCTTGGCACTCCGGCCATATCATTTTAGTATTGCAAACCCAACACACACTCCTTATGATTCATACATCGCATGTTTGTACAATGATACTCAGCACAACCATCTCATGAGAACAATGCAGAAGGGAGCTTCGTTATTACAAAGGGTTAGGGAGGGGAGGGAGAGAACCTCTGGGTACAAAATTCGCCGTAGCTGGGAGCCGAGAATGAATTAGGGAAAACAAACTCAAACAAAAGTTGATGCTAGATATTACTACTCATGGAGTTCTCGAATCAAATCTGAGTTTTCTCTTACTCCAATTGTCATTTTCCCATCGAAACATATAGCAAGATTATCAGAATTCCTGTTCACTTTACCCTCAGCTCTAGGATCAAGAATCAGTATTCCCATCACCGTATTGTATGACCAGGCCCCATCAAACTAATTACAATGGAAGGGACTTTTCTTAAATCACCGCCAAAAATATCCTGTATGCATCCTAGATTCCGTTGAGCTACAAGTATAGTCGAGCTCTCACGAATAAGATTTGTCACTACTCCATATTGTTCATTCAGGCACCAATACCAAGGGGCGACTCATTATCCTCAGATATTCCATAGAAGAGGGCAGATACGGTGACTCTGATCGAGATCCCCCATACGTTTCACACCATTAACCCAGCCATCCACACCGCAAATGCCCCGGACCACCTCCTAGGTGCTTCCCCCCTTAAGGCCCCAACCCTGTCACCGTTTCCAATGCCTCTATCCGCTGCTCCCATCATAGCGTACGCCGTACGCATAACAAATCGCACAACCATTAAAGCTAATCCAGGCGTGATGTCAACAGCTGGTTTCCTGATAATCTTATACCTTGAACATTCTGGTATACAGTCATCTGTATTATCCCCTCATAACCACCTGCGCTAACCTAAGTGAATGTAAATTATACTACGATCCGTCAGCCTCCAACTCGTAATGCTCGGACCAGTATTCTTTGCCCATAGAGAGGGATATCATATGCATACCCCACCTCTACAAAATCGATCCAATTATTCCGAAAAAAATACAAAAACTCATACTCTCCAAAAGATTCTTTTTCCCAAAAAAAAAACGACCGGAGAGCGCGACCAGTTCATCAAACTGCACAACAACTGAAATTCCTCCGGACAACAACCTCAAAAAAAAAAAAAAAAAAAAACTATACAAGGAAAAGATGATACTCTCCGCAAACTCAAACTGTAATCCCCTCGTTAGTGTCCCCCCACTATCCAACGCCCAATCCCTATCCACCATTGTCTCACATCCTTCCCAATTGGTACTGCATTTCTAATAATTCGGACTGTTATGCACACCACCCCATCATGTCAACCAATTCCTCACCCTCACCCTCAATAACCGCTATCTCCTCGACCTATCTCATGTCAACCAATTCCTCCATATCCATTCCGATCGATCGATTGCCTTTTCGTGGAAAAGGTGCGTCGAACCAACTTTGGTGTTCCCCGTCATGTGGAGCTCCACTCCAAAGATAATCAACCTCCTTCCTCCCACAAGATCTTGACGCGCGCGMAACAAATATGCACTCACCACCAAGGATAATCAYGACAGACAAGCACAYCGCAACAGAATGCAGGGGAAAAGAGTGGTAAATGGAGGGCAACTGATATGTAGGCTGGAGGTAAGGGGAAGCACGGGGGATACGAGATCCTCATTCGYCATGCGATCACCATTTTACCRCACMGAAGGGTAGGYGGATCYTTGAGATGAACAGAGGCAAGGCTAGGGATGGTGGCTACTCCCTAAAAGTTTAACATGTTTTTCGCCATGTTGCCACAAACAYAGGCTCATCAGAGGGCTATTTAGAGCACATGCACACACACTATCCATTTCACTAGCTGCGTTGGGAAGGATAAGGGATGGCGGGTGGGGAGTATGAGGGTAGGCGGGTGAGGAAGATAAACGAAAAGTTTCACCTCCGTGGCATCCTCTCTCGCACTCTCGTAACGTGATTGAAGATGAAGCATCTCATCCAAATTATAAGGGTACTCCATGGTCGCCAGAAATCAAGGAGGAGAGACCACCCTTCCCCCAATGGAGAACACAAGAGCTGCTCTTAGTGAAATATCGGCTTCAAATGGAGCAATCGACAAAGCAAAGGTAAATTTCAAGGAGATCATGAGCGCAATGGGAGGGCGGTGGGGGAAAGGGGCAACGACCAGGCACACGTGTAGTGAAGTCGTGGAGGAGAGTAGCGGTGGTTGGATACGGGGAGAGTTCATGGAGAGCGGCCAGCGATAAGCAGACTGTGGGGTAAGGTAGACCGATTTCGCCGACACATAAGACATCCGTATGTACTACTGCCAGATATCGCAAGGCGTCATTGGGAGTAGTAACACACTTATGTCTCCTGGAAAGTGCAGAATGGGAGGTCGAAACGATCGAGCTTGCTTGCTATATAGTCTGATTCTTCAAATACTGGGTACCAGGTGGACCCAGTACCAGTACACTAACCGATCGTTCCACCATGGGAGGTCCGCGTTGCATGGGGGCTCTGAATAAGCTCATAGTGGCTCCCGACCCGAGTGACCTCCAAATGTGTTTTTTTGTTTGCCAATCTCAGCGGTCTCATACTCCCTTAAACTCATGTGGGCATCCCCTGGAGTCCCTCCCGTTCGCTTCTAAAGTTCAAAAAAGGGAAAAAAAAAAACATAAGCAAAACTATACTAATGATATTATGTGTGTGTGCATGTGTGTGTGTGTGTGTGTGTGTGTGTGTGTGTGTGTGTGTGTGTGTGTGTGTGTGTGTGTGTGTGTGTATGTGTGTGTGTGACCTACCCCTATCCCACTGGGGTACTAGCAGCCAAGGGTCAGGCAAGGTACCTAACCCCCAGGGTCAGGTACCGGCCAGCTACCCCACAACTAAGATCCCGCAATAGGGATTGTTCTCTAAACAGGGGACACACACTCACACTCACATACACCCATGCATCAGATAGAAGATTCCTCTTTGACAAACATTTTCGTTGTCCCTTCTTATTATACTCTGACACAGATGGGAGCAAGGGGCTTTCTTTTCATACCTCCAAGTGACACATGGTTTCCTCATTGTTGTATCTGAAATCCTAGAAGGATTCTGGGTTGTTAAGGACCCTCTTGACACACCTTTTGCGTTTATGCTTCTTAAAGCAATTGCTCACCATTGCATTCACCAGCGACATTATATCCAAGGCAGCATACCTACTATGAGAGGTAAGAAGCATGACCATTGCAACGTGAGAGATGAATATATTCATCGATTGTTTGACCGGCTTATTCGAATCAAATTTCACAAATTTTGTTGGTGCGAAAGATAGTGCTGCTGTTTTATCATGCCTGCTCGTGACATATTCTCCAGTGTCCACCGAAAGGACCTTGATGTCAAGATGCAAAAATTGAGTCTCCTTTAATTACCATAAAAGAGTTTACCTGACTGCTCTTCATAATTTTTCGTCTCTTTCTTTATATCAATGATCTCGAATGGGTATATCCTGTAGATGTTGTCACTGGTCTTCGGCTGCTCTGGGTTAAGAAACTGCAGAATCAGAGGGTTGTTGAGTACATGGAGATCGTCAATATATCGGAAAGCCGAAAAAAAAAGTTGGAGTGCATGTGACGCTCTGTTAGAGAGCAGTATCATCATAAACCGGTATTCATATTTGAAAATATAGAGATTACACCAAGTGGGAGAGGATGGTAATCCAATTGGAATTCCCTTTACTTGTCTCCAAATTTTTTCCCCAAACATCGTATAGCATCTGTTGACTACCCAATCACACAAATCCACAATTTCGTAATGGTTAAGGTAAAAAACCTTCTCCGACCCCTCAGCTGGAGATTTTACTTTGGAGCAAGATAGTGAGTCATTCTTGTGATATGAACACCGTATAAACCTCTGTCCTTTATGGGAGGAAAAATGTCGGAATGCCAATTTCACAAAAAACAGCCATTTTGTCAAAGACGGACATATTATATTTTTTGAACGAAATTAAAATTGATTTTTTGGGCCAAAATCCGGTCCAAAATTTTGGCTTCTGGGGGTCCAACGTTCTGAGACCCCTAGATGTAGATACATCTAGGGGTCCGGTGTTCTAGGAACGCTGGACCCCAAGAGCCAAAAGTTTGGACCGGATTTCGGTAAAAAAAGTCAATTTTAATTTCGTTAAAAAAATATAATATGTCCATTTTGACGAAATGGTTGTTAAAAAAAACTAATAGCATCCAACAATCCATCATGTGACTTATCTGTCAGGATGTTTTCGAAACATCTCGAAATGTCACCCGAAAAGACCGTAAAAATACTCCTCGGCAGGTTGTAGCAGTATTCCTGTACACAGTCAATAATCCACAAGAACGATGAATCCACCTGATGATAATCTCCCGCCGCAGTGAGTCATGACTGCGGGTTTCAACGTTTTGAAAGCCTGATCACACACTAGAGAGGCCTTAGTGAGGAAAGAATTAGACGCGTTAGTCAACCATCTGATGACATTCTTATGCTGTTAACTTTATAGATTGCCATAATACAATGGATGTTATTAATGTCCAGTTTCAGGAATTGAAAACAATTCGCCGCCGAATCTCTGGCCTCCGAGAATATCTCCTTCTCTGAAATGCTTCGATATTCAAAGTCAGGCCCAAACAACCTCTCGAGAGCCAAGGCTCTAATGAAGTTTTTGCATACAAAAAACGGGGTATTCGCAGCCTTATCCGTACCCGCAATATATGAAAAACTCGTTAGGAGCTCTACCTCTTCCTTAAATTGGGTGGTCCTCATCTTGGTGTCAAAGTGGTGAACACCAGTTCTCAATATCCTCATCAGTTCATTCCTCATAATACTGGTCAGGTGTTTAATTAGTGCAGTAGGGATAAAGCCATGGTTGGTCAAAATGGAAAGGTATCCCCTCAAGCTTTCATGTAGGTTGCTACAAACTAGGGCTTATCGGGGTTGCGTAGGGGGATATGACCGAGTCTGTTTGAGATCACATCCCTAGTCATAGGGTTCGAGACTAACGCCGTATCCATGGTGAGCAGATGGGTAGAGGGGGATTCAATAGGTTGAGTCATTCCTAGGGTTCCAGGGTGGTGGAACGGGAGGAGGCGTTGGCCAGCGCAGGTACATACCTCCTTCTCAGTCATCTCTTGGTACCATTTATGCAAGTAAGACTTCCTGAAGGCAGAACACGGTTGATTAAACTTAGTACTGATAAGGTTATCATAAGTCTATCTAAACACAATTGAAGAAAAAATCGTCATCAGCGAGGCTGTGAAAAACTGAGAAAGATTTTTTCAAGAAGGTTTCTTAAACCTGATCCTTTCCATCACTCTTCCTTCGCATCGGATATGAACAAACTTCCTCTTTGATGACGGGTGATCCTCAAATGCCTGTCATTGCATCCTACCTGATGGGCCCTTACAAATCCTTCCCCTGCGTACCTGCGCATCACAAAGTTATTGACAGCGTCCGCAACGAAGTTCGTTAGTTGCCATTGATATTGCGGTGCAAACTCCACGGGCTCCTGGTTCCTCTCCTCCCAATAGGGGCATTGACACTCTGCGCAAACTCCAGCGGTGCAGATACCCTCTTGCCCGTGAGCATGGGGATTATCGAATCCGGGGGGGTGGAGGGGTCTATTGCTGGCACAGGGATTGGGGAGTGAACACAGGGACTGGGCAATCAGGGATGGCATTAGCAGTTGGGGCCATATCCGAGGATGCAACAGCAGGTAATAATCCAGCAGCAGGCGCAACTGCGGTTTCTGCAGGATGGACAACCACTGCTGTAGGTAAAGCCACTGCAACAGCAGCCTGTGCTACTGCGGGAGCCCAGTGGAGCCGGACAAACCCGTCAAGGGACGAGTTATGTTTTATCCTAGCCCTCCTATACGCCGGAGTCAAGAACTCATTCCTCGTTCTCTTCTTGAGGTATTTGGTGGTAAGGAGCATCTTCGCCGCTTCTTTGAAGGCCTTCCTGTGAGCACCATTCACCCCATCTAGCACGTTATCCATGGTGGTAGCTGGATTGGTAATGCTTTTTTTTGCGAGCGTCATCATGATACCTCGAAAATACCCAAATGCAATGGAAGTCGGGACCAGAGGCTTCCAGCTTCCAGCGAGACATTGGAAGAGGGAGGATACCTTGGCCCTGGTGGTCGGGGCGTCAGGAAACATGACGTCCAAATTGAACAGGAGGTACCACAGCAGGTGGTCGAACCATGCAGGTCCGCTACCACAGTCGGTCTTACCCGTGGAGCCGCACTGACACTTCAAATAAGGTCTCCTTACATTCCATATGCGTTTCAGTTCAGCAAGGGGGGTAGGGTTTTGGGGTGGCCTATTGCCCTTGATCGAGACCGACGGATTGGGGAGGGAACATTTGTTGGTATCCATCAATGACATAGGGGGGGGAAAGACACCGTCTCCACTGAAGAGGAAAACGTCATATCCAACGCCCTTTCCACAGACTTGCGGATATCATCCTCGGATCATTCCATTAACAGGCGGTAACCCCTGAAATCAATGAGCGCAAGATGATTGAATGTTTCAAGGGCCCAAATCATGCCTTTGAGTGCCATCGACATGCCCTCTACCAAGCACATGGATGCTAAGGGAAGAAAAGCATTCCTACGGGGAGTCCCATAAGACTTTTTTTTCACGTCATCCTGGGTTGCTTTATTCCTTAGTGTTTTTGATTTTTGCGTCCCCAGATACTGTCTCTCTTCCTCTGTCAATTCATCCTCCTCGTCCTCCTCCACTGTTTTCTCCATAATGATCTTATTTCTCTGATCAGTTCCCCACTCCCTGTGGAACGGGGTGTCCGGTACCCAGTTCTTGACGAAGACCAATTCCCCCATAAATAGTGGATTCGTGAAAACCAGAGAAACAAACCAAAACCAGAGAAATCCTATAGACAGAAAAACACAAAGGAAACAGAACATTTTTCGAGAAACAATGGTCTATTTTGCGCCATTCCGTGCGCAAATGTCATTAAAAAACCGCCTCAAAAGTAGCATATATTCGAGGTCGACAACACAGTTGAAAAAACGAGCCTATTTTTTAAGTGAACATGTGACTTCTAATCATGGCCAACGAAAAGGTCTCCAATTTATGGAGATTTTAGTGGATGTCGAAACGGCCAGTCAGTAGTGTACAGTGAATAGAGTTTTGTTTTTGCAAACACAAGAGACTTTTCCAGAACCAAATCTAATGACAAAAAAACTAACCAAAAACTTTATAAGCCGAACAGACGGGTTGGTAATTCTGGTTCTTTACACTCATAATACTAAGGAAATAGAATCTTGAAAACGAAGGCAGTAAAATCACGGGATCTAGAGCAGAGCAAAACAGCCAACGAGAACTAATTTCAAATCTGCAAAAGTCGAGTACAAACGATTGAGCAAATTCGACCGTCACGAAAATTCAAAGAAATCTAAACATGACTTTAAAGACCTATAACGTGAATTTCTGGACATTAAAAAACGAGTCGAATTTCGCCAGAAGATATGACGAGCACGACTTACACGCGCACCCACGAGACCGGCCCGCAACCCCGAATAGACTTAGCACCACAGATCTCGATAGGAATGATGGAATCCCCATCTGCGATACGGGTCGGGACACATTAAGGTCCCGAGGCCCTCCGACATACGGGGATCGCTGGGTGTGTATGCTTTGTGAATGTCCAAAACGGAACGAGATTGATAGCCTGAGGGAACTAGCTGCATGCTTGAGCTGGTACGCTGACGGATCGCTCCTTGATTATTTGCGCAGTTTAGGATCTGATCAACTGGCCGGTGCGCACGCACGTGTGAGACAGCAGTCGTCCGCAGACTTGCCATCTACGCGGGCGCCTGCAAAAGCCAACTATGTAGGAAGATGTGTGTGCATGAATCCGGTTGAACGAGACATGGCGATAGATTCCCCTTTCTGGATCACCGATCGTGAAAGCCTGAGGCACCCAGAATATCGAGCATATTGGGAGAGGGAACAGATCCGCCGGCAACGGATCTGACAACATCGTCACCTACGGAACCCTGGGCACCTTGAGTACCCCTGCTGGACTGAAAGCGAGCGACTGTGCAGGGGCGACTTCCAGCTAGCAATCAACTGAGACCCGCGGATTCCCGATTATCCCGACAAGCGAAACCAGCAATATCTTCTAACGCGAGGCTTCGTTGCCATCACCACTGACTTCCCTCCCTACTATACCGTCCTCCCCTACCACCGGTTACTCGTGATCCCCTGGGATTCCATAGCCCGGTTGTTGCCCCATCCGTCGTGCTTTGAGTGTCGGCAGCTCGGCGGGTATCGGCAGGCGAGGGTCAAGCAACGAACCCACCCCAGGACAAGGCGACGAGAACCCAGCTCGTCTTCATCGGACCCCGAGACTTGCGACGGCCGGCAGCGGTACGAGCATTCCCACAGAGACACCCGTAGCACCCCACCCCGGCCCAGGCCACACGATCGATCATCGCCCCAACTCTGAGCCAGAAGACACTTGCACTTCTACCCCTGAAACTCGACACAGGAGATTCCAGTTCCGACCTGGGACTCCACCCCCACTTTCCAAAAATCCTTGGCAGACCCCTTTTCGCACTTCCGGGCCCCCATCCCACTCCGAACAGGAAGTCGCGCTGGGCGTGAGGTTGGGGCGTCACACTGCCTGCAGAACCACGATTAGTCGATTACCGAGCCACCGGCTTCATCTGGCAGATTCGCTCGGAGGAAGAATAACGGGCACACAACCTTCGATTGAGGCTGACCGTGTCGGATTCCGAGACCTCCGACGTTCGGCATCGCAGATGATCGGCCAGCGAGATAGCCATAGCGTTCCGACGGTTCACCAGATCGAGTCCGACCCAGACGACGGAACCAACGGAGGCGGTAGCTCCGCTTCCGAAAGCATAAAACAGGACTCCGATCCTTGCCTACCCTCTTGCATTTGCATCCCTAAAACTTGCCACCGGAGATCTCAGTTCTGACCTGGGACTCCACCCGCACTTTCCTAAAATCCTTGGCACACCCACTTTGCGCACTTCTAGGCCCATTCCCACTCTGATCAGGAAGTCGCGTCGGGCGTGAGGTTGGGCGTTATAGGAAGGAGAGAAGAAGACAGTTGTAGAGAGGTGGGTTTGGGTCTTGCTAGGAGTGGAAGGAAGGAGAGAGAGACCGAGGGCTTTGAGGTTGATGACGACCATGAGTGGAGGAACCAGGAATTTGGGAGTGGCACGGAGGAGAGGGTGGATGGTGGCCAATTCAACAGGCTAACGGGTTCATGACGGAAGGCCTTACCGTCCAAACTGAATTGACTCAGACCAGCAGGGACAACAGAAAGAGAGTAGTAGCGACCAAAGGGTGTGGCGATGACCTAGACAGATACAGTTGATACCCGTAGGTTAGCCTGCAGTATAGCCCTCAACCAAAAACAGGCGAGGAGAATGACTCGGTCTCAATGTGACCTGACTAGCTGTGTGTGCGCAGGTTCGCGTATGCGATGAGCGCGAGGGGCAGACGTGCGCTGCAAGGCACGAGAGGCTTCGCAGACTTTGTTGGCTGGTCAGGCTCCTGTGACTTATACAGTGACCGGCGAAGGCATTGGGACCACGACAAGTGTCGACGCAGTCCTCGAGCCTGGGTAAGTGTCACATCTCGATGAACCAAAACCATTGATGAAGGGTTGGTTGTGGATGTTCGGAACAAGTGAAATCTGATGTCAATGTAAAGAAGGACGCCCGTGGATGTATGGGATCGATGGTTGTCGATGGATTGAAAAAAGCTCCAATGTGTCCCAATCGTGGTTCCGGTAGTTGAACAGGATCCAACTGCGGAGGTTGTGTTGAAGTGCCTGAGGCCGTCGGGTTAGGGTCCAACCAATTTGTTTGAAACAGTCACAATACAGGCCAGGGACTCGAATACGTTAATTTCTACTTCAGTCATAGGGCCTCGTTAGACACTCCTTACGAGTTCCTTGAGCCACAAGGAAATGTCCTTGTGTTTTTTTAGGGGAATTTGCGGCGTCGTTCCACTCATCCTTGGGGATCTCCCCCGAGGATGTTTCCTTGTGGCTTCCCCGCGACCATTTTCATATGTAAATTAGCGGCCGCGGGGTCGGTCGTCCTTGGTCCAGATTCTTTTGTCCGTGGGGAGGCGGCGTGGTCCAGCGACTCGAGGCGGGAAACGGCAGGCGGCGGGCGACGCGAAAAGAAGTTTAACCCCAAGGGCGTGGGCATTTGAAATTCGAAATTTGAATGACTGCTGCGACGACGACGGCGGCGTGTGGCTGGCAGCGCGAGGACGGCGTTATGCGGAAAGGGGCTCAGCGGTGGCGGAGGGTCCGTCCCGAGGCCGTTGCTAGTGCGCGGGCAGCGTGTGGTGCGTCCATCGTCGTGGACCTCTGCACACGTTGACTACGCCTTGCTCGTCGTTTCCGTGCGCGGGAGTGTAAGCAGAGAAAAGGGGCCACCTTTCGTCGGCAGCGGACAGACAAGACTGTGTTCACGTAGCAGCTATTGAGGGCAGCGCAGATGGTAGACGTGATGTGTTGACGCCTTGTGAGATGGAGGCCATGGCGGCGTCCGTGTCCACGATCGGTCTTCCATGTCAGCAGGAGAGGGCGCTGGGGCGACTGAAAGAACAGTTGCGCGCGCGTAGACGGAGGACATTGACGCAAGCGTCGGGCGATGGGGCCAAATACGTGGCGACATCAGAGGTTGTCGCTGAGTTGTGCTACGCGTTGGGTTGCAGAGTGATTCCTCGTGCGACGCCGCGTTGGTGGGTGAAGCGCAGGATAGGAGGTACGTGGGAAGACCTCAAGCAATGTTCTACAGGGAGCCTTTGCAGCCGGACCAGATTGTGGCGTACACACTGTACAGGTGGGCTTCAGGGGAGACGTACGAGAGGAGCACTTGCAACTTCGGGATTGGACGAGCTTCTGTGCTGATTGCCGTCGGCGACATGACTGCCACGCTGCTAAGGGTGTTTGGAGAGAAAATTGCGTGGCCGGCAGGGGTTCCTTAACTCGTCGTTCTGCGGGCGTTTGTTGATATAGGGTTCCCCAACTGCCATGACTGCATTGATTGTACTCACATCTACGTCGACAAGCCGGCGAACGCTCCGAGCGAAAACTACTATGACAGGAAGCGTTGTTTCTCCATCGTCGCGCAGGTTGTCGTCGACCTGGACTTGCGTATGCTCGACGTGCACATGGGATACCCAGGTAGCTGCCACGACATCAGGGTGCTGCAGTTGCCCAGCCTGTCGCTGCGCGCGGAGGACGCGTCGTTGTTTCGTGGTCCCCCCATGACACTGTCGTTTGGTGTGAAGACGAACGGGTACGTTCTGGCGGACAATGGCTACCCCCCTTCGGAATGGATGGTCGTCCCGTACGGAGGCATCAATCAACACGTCGACAAGGAGCGGTTTGACAACAAGCAGAAGGTGGCGAGGGGAGTGGTGGAGAGGGCATTCGGCAGGCCGAAGGGCATGTGGCGGCTGTTTGTGCGGACACTCAAGATAAACCTGGACACACTCTCGCATCAGTTCACCGCTGTGTGCATACTGCATAACATACTGATCAATGCAGGAATCCCCTTCGACGAGAATCTATTATGGGAGGTCGACGCTAATGGTGTGCGACGTCGTGTGGACCTCGGGATGGAACCTCCCCTTCAGCCTGTGTCGATGATGACGTCGACAGACGAAGCGTTGGCCCTGCGAAATGCTTTGGCGGAACAAATGAAACACGATTGAGTCGTGTTCACATATGGACGGCAGTGAGTGGAAGTGCATTCACTGCAGCAATGGTCGGAGGGCAGAATCGTTGTTTCGTCCTGCCTTGATTGGGTCGCTAGCATCTGTCCCCCATCGGGGTTGGTGGTTTGTGTGGAGGGTCGTGTTTCCCATGGGGGACGGCAGCGCATGGTAGTGCATTCATTGTAGCAATGGCCGGAGGGCAGATTCGTTGTTCCGTCTAACCTTGATTGGGTAGCTATGTTATGTCTCGCTTTTGGGGTCGGTAGTTTGCGTCGAGGGTCGTGCTTTGTTGTCGTCGTCGTTCGTGGATGTACGTCAGCATCCATTTTCTTGATTTCTGTGATTAGCGTTGAAGTTGTGTAGTGCGTACACGACGCACTGCGGGTGTGAAGTGCGCCTTTTTTGGCGTAGCGGGCGCCTGTCTCTTATACACATCTAGATGTGTATAAGAGACAGGTGTGTGTGCCTATTTCATTGCGTCGATATTGTGTGTTGTTATTTCATTGCGTTGATGCAGTGTGCCATTGCATGTTCAATACATGTTTTGTCGGACATCTTATGCTGTACGGTGCGCTGCGCTTTGTCTTCCTGCGAGTGTTCAACTGAAACACAAACACGTCTTTTGTTTGGCATTGGGATAACTCGTGAAAACAAGAAAAAAAAAAAAAAAAAAAGCCAACAACCGACAATGGCACAAGCACAGGAAGATGAGATGCGTGAATTTACATCCAACAAGCCAAGGACTACTCGTGTTTCATGAGGAAGACCATTCGGTGTGAAGTGAGTGATCAATTACGATCTACAAACTCACGAAAGATAGAAGGAATCAAAATTATAAAATTAAACATGCGCCCCAAGCGCAATGAAGTTTTTTCGCAGCAAGTTGCGCTCACAACAACACAATACAATATCGCAGACACCTATTTCGTTCCAATAATGTGCTGAAGAGAGCGCCGTCTACCGTTGCTTCTCCACCATCAGCACCGACACAGTATCCACATCCAGAAGCAACGGAGACCGCTGTGACATAAAGCACCCTTGCCAGAGTGGACGACCGAAAACGTGGGGTGTCTACATGCAGGAGCGACGCGCTGTACAAGTGCGAAAAGAAGGGAAAGGCCATCAAGAATCCGTTTTCCAAACGCCCCGCCACGAAAACTGCATCTCCAACGCCGCCAAGCACTGCCCCCTCTCCACTTCCCAAACCCGCGCCGGCAAACACGACCCGTTCAGTTACCCTCTCCAGCCCTGCACGTGTGAGCAGCAGCAATACCCTCCCCCTTCCTCCTCCCCCCCCCCCCTACGCGTCGTCTTTCCCATCGTCGTTGTCGTCGTCCTCCAAGGGGCCCGAACCCAACCAATCCCTCCTCTTCGCGTCCTCCGGACCCGTTATGCTCGCGTCGTGCCCAAAGACGATGCTGCAGGAAGCCCAGTCGGGGATGTACTTGGGGTACTCTCCAAAGGTGGCGTTCGCCTTCCCCAGTCTGGTGGCTCGGATGATGGACTGTCTATGATCGAACGAGCGATGCATGGACGCGACGAGCGTGGGCTTCGCAACCAGCTTCGCGAAGTAGAAGGCTTCGTAGTGGCTGCGCGGATCGTCTCCCGCCATACGCATCAACCACATGCTGGCCGCCAACAAAAGTCTGAAGCAATCTGCAATCCTTGAGAGACGGTCGTGCGAGATGAACCCGTCGTGAAATGCATGTGCGATGCATACAACGGTCGACTCCTGGTGTGCCGCCATGTCGTCGTCCTCCGGCCTGTCCTCGATGTTCGCGCCCACAAACCACAGTGGCAAGTCCATGTTGAGGTCGATTGTGTGCGTGCAAACGGCCCCACTCACGACGTTGCTCCACTCCTCGCCGTACCACATGGCATGCGCAATGTCCGTCGCCACCGACTCCAACACGTACTGGAAAGCGAGATTGTATCCTCGGGGGCGGTTCCCGGACTTAAAGACCCATCCGTGCAAGACGCGCAGAGCAATGTTCTTTGCTGCCGTCGCACAGGAGATCGCCTGCTGCAATTGTGCGGGATCTGAAATCCTTGTCAGGCTCGTAGCGGATTTCGGCATAACGACGCTCCGGGGGACGGCAGGCGCTTGCAGCCCGCCGGTGTCCAGCAGTCCCAACCTGACTAGACTCCTCCTCGCCGGGTCCGCCTAACGATCCGCTCTCGTGACTCCCAACGCCTGCGGCCCTTTCAAAAGTCAGGTTCTCGCCCGCAGTTCCAGCACAGATCAGGCCCGGCCCAGCGCCCCCGCCTTTTGCCCTGTGGCTACTTCCGAGCCACAGGGGCATATAGCCGCGATTGGCCCGAGGCAAGTACCTTAGGTGTGCTCGAATCGTCAACAAGTGCTCAAAGGAAAAGTTGGTGGCTCAGCTCAGACAAAGGGGGCACGCTCTTATCAAGATACTCGGCGACTAGTGTTTTTTTATCAGCCCAAATAGAGCATTTCAAAAGAAAGCCAATGGCATCGAACTGCCCCAAAAACCAAACTCGAACAGGAGGCTCGGAGACAGATGCCTTCGAAAAGCTCTAACTGAGTACTCAGAAGCAAGCTAGTGGTACCGAGCTGCCACACCAAAAAAACCCAAACTCGAATAGGACGCTCAGAGATAGATGCCTTCGAATAGCTCTAACTGAGTGCTCAGAAGCAAACTAGGGGCATCGAACTACCCCAAAGACCTCCCCCAACAACAAGCCGTTAGGGCTCCAGTCCTACTCTCTCTCTTTCTCTCTCGTCTCCTCTCCTCCTAAGCTCTCTTTCTGCCCCTCCTTCTCTGCCCCCCCCTCTCGCACACACTCGCTAGCACCGCCGATTTTTTCCTCGCTATCCCCCTTTCCCCGCAACGACTTCCCTTCCTTCTCCTCTCTCCCTTTCCAGCAGCGAGGGAGCAGAGCCTAGAGGCTTACGCACACGCTCGGAATCTCGAGCCAATGTAGACAGCTGTCGGCATGCCGTAGGTGCCTAATCTAGAGCCCGCAGGATTATCGAAAAAAAAGTCGGCCCGCAACGCCTGTGTGCCAACTCCGGAAAGAGTCAGTTCAATACATCGCGATCAAGGGAACAAGAGACTTGCCGCTCCTTTTTCCCGGACGCCGATACAGAGGTGCTTCGCAATCGGTGGTCAGGACCACCAGTTGGGGACCTCGCGGCTCAGTGCTGCAGTCCGGTAATCACGCTCGTCGTCGTCGTCTCTCCGTAGCTAGGATGCTGGCTTCCCGTAAGAGCTCGCTCTTATCGGCTCCCAAGTCTCCTCGTTTTCTTCCCCCACCTTTTCCCCCTCAGTCCTGCCCGCTCTTTCGTTCACTCTCGCCGTTCGCTTTCGCATGCATGCTTGACCGACCTGCTTCCCGTCAACCTGTCTCGGCTTGGAGCGCTCCGTTCGTGCACCTCGATTGTCCGTCAGGCGCACCTGGCGACAGAATAGCATTCCCCTCGACTAGCGGCTGCGTGTGCTTGAAGTCGTCTGCCTCTTTCTTTCTCTCGCTCTCTCTCTCTCGTTTTTTTCGCTCTCTCCCTCTCTCTCTCTCTCGTCTCTTTCTCTCTCTCTCTCTCGTCACTCTCTCTCTCTCTCTCTCTCTCTCTCTCTCTCTCTCTCTCTCTCTCTCTCTCTCTCTCTCTCTCTCTCTCTCTCTCTC
>BFEA01000519.1:306111-319678 GCA_003427395.1 Chara braunii | reverse complement strand
GAATACTGCCGAGGGTGGCGTCGGTCGCTGGCACTCTCGTGCTCCCGGTTCGTGAGCCGCGGTGAGCGAGCTCTTCCTTCTCTCCCTCCCTCTCGCGGGTGCCCAGCACTTCCCGACTCGACGYGCGTTTCGGRCTCACTACGTGCCTTAGAGMGGGCTGAGYKCTAGTGCYGCTACCCCGTGCGCTAATTCTCTCCGTGCGCCTGTTCCYTTTGTGCGCTCCCCCCCTCCGACTCGTTATGTCYCTGTCGTTATAAGAGCATTTCTTCCTCCGCGGCCGCCCGCCTGTCGATCCGTCCTTTTSTCCGATTAACCAATCATGCCATTCGYTGCTAGTGTCTTCCCATCGTGAAATTTTCGTAAAAMAAAWTTGGTCTTCCCGCCATATTCGTTCTATAGYGATCCCTCCTTCGTGGCCCTTTCCAACATTCAGTTGAGAATTTTCGCTTCCCGCCCGACGTGCATYTCGGTTCTTGAGTTGTCACATCTTTCCCTCTCTCGGTCCCAGGCRYGCGYTGTCTTAAGYGGTAGCCTTACTTGATCGRTCCCCCCAGACGCACGCCCCCCCTTCTCTCAGTCGGTCCCACCTCCCCCCTTCTCGTCCAATCTTCTCTCTTGTTTCCTTTCCTCTTCGGATCTTACCYGCAATGCAKCTTAATCACGTTGATGCTCTTCCTCGTACTTTCGAGCCCCTTTTCCGCTCTTTCGKTTTCTTTCCCSATCCGACGGTTGAGCCTGGAGCCAATGTCAGTTATCAAGAARACGGRCGCGCTCTCCTCTCCCGTTTCGACCAAYTCCCGACTCCCTAYATTCGCCCCGTCGTCGTTATGCYGAAGCAGCCCWGAATCGTCGGGGTTGTCGGCTCGCCACTTWGCCAGGGTCGACGCCCGAGCACCGTGCAGTCGCCTTCTGACTCCATCATACTCCACACTTCCCCCCCTTTTGCTCGGTGGGTTTTGTAYGGCCACCCTTCCAGCCAGGCCAATCGCCCTGGACTCGGAGATCCCAACAAAAATCCGATTTTTCCCCCGCCCGCACRTCCTTCGCTTGCAGCCGCTTTCTCCCCCCCCATTGTMWACTKGCGTCCGATGKKMMACGTGGGCCCAAGGAACCCCAAGAATCCCTCACAACCTACAATCGTATGCACTCATTCATCAGGGCTTGCAAAGRGAAACACACCGCCTGGTAGCGTAGCCGAAGACCCGTACTTCACGGGAACGATTTCCCCTGTCCCAATCCGACTTGCCCCTTGCCCTAAGTTGGCGACCGCCATTGCTTCACCCTCACACTTGGCAGGACGTGGATAGACGCTGTAGTTGCTATGTTCACCATCCAGCCCTCTGGCTGTTGACCGGACAGAGCATTTGCCACCGTTATCCCACGAAACACATCAGCATTCATTTTAACGAAGACACACGTCGACGGCCAATCATCTGGCGCAATCCACCACCTGGACTGCACCTCGTGCCGGTCCGGGTTGGACACTTTTTCGTACCTTCTTTTGACCATGTTTTCATCCTTAGCCCCCAAGCCGTCCTTCCGCTCTCGGCCCCACTTTACGGTCCTGCGTAGATTCGCCTCCATCCCAACTCTTTCAAGGTTAGTAACAAAAAAAAAAAAAAACAAGCACCCCTCAAGTCTGAGGCACCCATACATCCGAGTATGCAAAAATAAAAGAAAGCATGCCAAAATTTTCATGCTCGATGAAAAAGGTGTGCTCGGCTGGTAGGCAGCCGCCCGACAACCAGCCCACACCCCATATTCTCGCCGTCCCCGRCGAGCTTTCCCGCATCCTTCTTCTTTACCACACYCAATGGTCGTATCTTTCCCTGGCCCATGGTTCGCAWTGTCCCACCCTTTTTTTTTTGTGAGGTTAYGTTTATCCCTTGTTCCCCCTTGACTTTTTRGTTTTTAGACCGCATCGCCTTATTACGGCACTGCCCCCCTTAGTCTCCTACCTGCGGAATTATGATAYATGTTTCCTTTAGCTATGGTACAGCACCGCCCTTTGGGACCGCGACACACGTTTTTTCTCTAWYTATGGTATAACACGTTCTCTCTAACTATAGCACCYCACAGTTTCTCTAACTACGGTACATCCCCCCCCTTTTCCCCCAAGCGAATCTATACTCACCTCCGTCTCCTCRTCTTTCTCTCTCGCCTTTCTTTCTTTCGCTTTCTCTCATCTCTCTCACGCTTGATTCTCAAGGCTTTCCTTGAGGCGTTCCTTCTCTCTCTCATCGTATATTTTCCTCGTCGGTCGGTATCACTGTCATGCTCCCTTGACCGTTTCTTCCTTCTAGGGGTCCTTAGCAGGGGAGGTTTCCGAACCTTATACCCCCTCTTAGGCGGCCGCGAAGAAGCTTCTTGCTTCGAAGTTTCTCCCTTCTCGTGGGTGGCAGCCTCTTTCGCATCAACCGCTTTCTTCCCTTTCCCTTTGGGATTCTCTCCAAGATTCCCTCTCTATCGGAAAAGTTTGAGGCGAGCCCCCGGGATAGGGTCCTGTAACCGGGTCCCATCTAATTTAGCAAGGAGATATGGCCCCCCATCCAATCTTTTTAGGACCCGGTACGGCCCCACCGGTTGGCTAACTTCCTGCTCCAAGTCTTTTCTAGCGACGAGTCGTACATCAGGACGAGGTCACTGAAATTAATCGTTTTTTTCCAGATGCATTCGTTTTTCCTTATTAAAAGAAATCAGTCAATTCAAAAATAAGTTTTTTTATTGGGAAGCATGTTCAAAAAGTCAATGATGAATCATTTTGACTCTCTTTTATTTGATTCGGCTTTTGTCGGACCCGCAAATTCTTGTCCCATCTTTCTTTCCCTTTCGTCCTCTCCTTTTCGATGTTTCTCCCTGCCTCGGTAAGCCTTGCGTCAAGGTTCTCGGCTATTTGTTGTATCCTCGCCTCTAACAATTCTCCCCTCGTCATGTTGGCTTTCCACGAAACACTTGTCCAAGTGTCGACGTGAAATTCGATGGGCAGAGGGCAATGTCTACCGAACCAAAGGGTGTAGGGAGAAAACCCCGTACTTGATTTGACCGTGATGTTGCCCTCCCAAACTGCGTAGCGCAAATACTTTGGCCACTGTTCCACACGATCTTTGCACCATTTTGCTAAGGCATCTACAAGCGTTTGGTGACCTCTTTCGACCGGGGCGTTGCTTTGCGGGTGATAGGCGGTCGTGTAGGCCGCTTTTATCCCCGCCCTTTCTAATATCGCCTTGACTTTTTGACTCAGGAACTCGGACACCCTATCCATCACCATCTTCCCAACACACCCGTACCTTGCGATGTACTCTAAGAGAAAGTCACTCACCTCCTCGACTGTCTTCTTCTTAATGACCTTAGCTTCCACGAATCCAGTGAGGCCGTGGCGAGCGTTGATTATGTACCGAAGCCCGCCGACTCCCTTCTGCATGGTTACCAAGTTTATATGGACCTTCTTGCCCGGTATAGTGGGGAGCGAAGGAACCAGGGGCTCCTTATAGCGAACCGTTGCCCTCTTTTGGCAAGCTTCACAGGTCGAACAGTATTTTTCGACCTCACCGTATAATCCATCCCACCAATAAAGTCGCTGAACCTTATCGAACGTCCCTTTCACTCCCTGGTGTCCGCCGACGACCCCACAATGTAACTCTTCTATGACCGCCTTTCTATCTTCCGGGTCGCAAAAACCCTCATTGGAATGACGAACTTGGTGGGCCTCTTAAAGAGGTGGCCTCCTCGTAGGCAATACCCGAGTGCCTCACTCTTGATTACCTCGGTGCCCTCTCCCCGACCAGCCAGGTATAACCCTATATCCCGGATTTTCTGTCGTAAAGGTTGGTGAGGAACGTCCTAGGGCCTTCGCCTCCCTCTCGGATGGCCACTGCCACTTGCGCCTTGTTAGCGGCTACTTGGACTACCTCGTTCTTGCCCATCGTTTGCGTTGCCTCCTCCAATTTACGATAATCCTCTTCTCGGATGGGAAGCCTGGACAAGCCGTCTGCGACTTGATTCTTGGTCTCGGAGATCCTCTCGACCCTATAATCGTAGAGCCTGATATGAATCATCCATCTAGCGATAGTAGGGTCGGTTAGCGATAAGTCCTTTTGAAGGACAGCTGCTACTGCGGTCGGGTCCACTTTCAGGASGAACCGCCTCCCATAGATATAGTGGCGGAAGGTCTTTAAGCAGTGTAGCACTCCCAACACCTCCTTCTTGAATTGGCTATAGTTTCTTTCGGCAGGATTCAAGGTCCGACTCTCAAATCGAAAAGGTCACTCTTTCCCGCCTTGATCCTTTTGAGACAGAAGCCCTCCTACGGAGCAAGGCCCCGCATCCGTGGAAACCATAAACGGGCAACTCTCCTCGTCTTCGAAGAATGGAACGCCTAAGACTTGMCCACCTTCGCGAAACTCCTCTTTAAGGGYTTCCATGGYCGCGGCCTGATCCTCTCCCCAGACCCATCMTTMCACTTTCCTAAGCAACCRTCTTAGAGGCTCCGCCTTCTCACTRTAGCCTTTTATAAATATCCTCCAGTAGCACACCACCCCTAGAAATTKCCTAACCTTAGTGATCGACYTTAGCGGCGACGRCCAGGTCATCAACTTTTCCAATTTTGCAGGATCGGGCCTCCGCCCATCCTTGTCACAWACAAAACCCAATATCTTGATTGACGACACTCCCCAKCGACTCTTAGTCCTACTCATAGTAAGGTTGGCGTCGTCTAATTTCAYAAGGACCTCTTTAACATCCCTCACRTGGTCTACCACAAACTTCCTCACCCCGGGGAAGACCTCYGTCCCATCCTTTTGGATCGGCCCRTTTATCGGGAAGTCGTCAAGGAAGACCTCTACCTTATTCGGTAYGAATTCCTTGAGGACTGCGATCATGACTCTTTGGAATACYGCCACRCCGTTCGTCCACCCCATCGGTACCAGCATCATCTGAATTAGCCCTAGAGGTGTRTGCATCGCGGTYATGTGTCKATCTCGGTAATCCAAGYCTCCAAGGGGATCTCATCATACCCCGAGAAGAGATCGCARATCAAGTAAATCGAGCGACCTGACGAACCTTCCGAGAGTAGATCTRTCTCGGGTATAGACCCTACGTCCCTTATGGTGACTGCATTTGTCCTTTGGAGATTTTGGATCCACCTCAATTTGTTGGTACCCCCTTTTCTCAGAAAGAACCATTTGTTGGAGTAGGCRCTCTCACAAGGTTCCGCCACAAATGTCCTTATCTTTTCTTTAATGAAGGTCATTATCTTTTCCTTTTCTTTCAACGCATASYTCCACGGYGGCCTATCCTTCCAAGGGACGTGAGGGATTGWGTGGATCCGGGCRRGCTTGGCGTACCTCGGGTCGATCCTCCSCCTCTCGRAATCATCGAAGGCTATGGCTTTATCACAATCCCTTAGGGTCATTGCCACGTATTCATTTTCTTCGACCGTGAGGTTTCCATCCCCTATATCCATTTTCGCTAACCTGTCGGCAGTAATTCTCTGCCCTTCGGTCTCCTTCCGCTTTCGGATGATATCAGTGATTTCCTCCTCCGATTTTGAGGTTTAACCCGTTCTATCCCGGCTGACCGCAGCGGGCTTCACTTTCTCCGCCACGGTTTTATGCTTCTTAATTCCACCGGCTAGGGGGATTCCTCCAAAAAAAGACAGCCTCACACCCCCACCGAATTCTTCTCCCTCGTCCTCTTTCTCATACCCTACCCCATTGATTATAATCCGTCCTCCAACATCCTTGACATCCATCCCGGTCCTCCGGGGGTTCCTTATCGGCGAAAGGCGAATCTTCTAGTCGGACTCGGCACACTCATGACTGGGCTTCCCTCCTCCTTGGAATACTGGTTCGGTTTCGCTCATCCTGAGCATCCACAGTCTTTAGGACCACTCGGATCCCATCCGGGCTTTGGATCGAGAGAGTTCGACTCCCATCGGGGAGGTCAACTGTGGTACGTGGACCACACTCAGCCAGGTCCTCCTGAGGATCAATTCGGAAGAATACTCCTTCACTGAGAAAATCGGGACTGTTGCTTCCACTCCTGCGACCTCAATCAAGGGGTTGTGACACACCCCTTCCGCCGGTTGGAGCTTGTTGTCCGCAACGACCATGGACATGGATACCTCYCTATCGACTTCTTGCCCTAATTCCTTCSCGATAGAGTCCCGACACACGGTRGATTCGRACCCATTGTCCACCAGGGCCTTCATCTTCTTCCCACTCACCACGGCTTGGAGCTGACCACTCCCAAGCACATAAAATTTCTTAGTCTCTTATTCTGAGAAGAAACTAGCCGGCAGCTCTTGCATCATAATTCGAGAAGACTGCACCTCCTCCTTGGCGGGTCCATCCCCAGGAAGTGTAGGTCCTCCGGTGAGCGGAATCCTCACCTTCTTGGTAATGCTCAGGAGCTCATCCCTAGCGCTCTTGCTTGCCGCTAAGTACTCTAGAAGGGTGCATTGCATTGGCTGCATAAAAGTTCTCCGCAGGGGTGCAACCGTGTCTATTTCATCCAAGGTGCACTTCATCTCGAACTTCTTTGGTCCTTTCTTCCTAGGGAATTTTGGTGACGTGGGCTTTTCCCCTTTCCTCTTTTCCGTGGCTTTGGCGTCGACCATCGGTTGGTCGTCGTCACCACTCCTTCTCCCCCCGCCTTCTGTTGCGATCTTCTTGTTCTTAGACGGCCCGGCCCCAACTTGGGTCCTTACCCTTAGGCACGGTCCCTCTTCTTCAGGATTGGTCTCAACAAATCTGATGCTAGACACCTGCGGCTCCCTTATGGATACGCCTCTTGGTGCCTCCGTCATTTGGATGCGGGAGGAGCTGGAGGTACCACCGACCTCAGGCTTCTTCCCAAGTCTCGCCTCCTGAAGGGCTATCCTTTTGTCCACATTTACCTTCATCGAGGGATAGAAGGAGACCGTTTCCCCATCATCTTCCCACACAACCCACTTATTCTCATTTAATTTTACCACCCCTAATCTTAGGGTTTCCGTAAGGTGAGGGAACTCCCGCTTGATGTGACCTTCTTCATTGCAGTAGACACACCCGCTCCAAGGTGTCGGATTGCTCGCGTGAGGGGCCACTTGAGGTGCCGCCCCCACGGTCGTTGGAGAACCARGCGGCAGAGRCRCTCTTGCCTGACTTACCTCGGGGYGAGACCCCGCGGCCCTAGGTTGGGGAGGGTCTTYCCACCTTCCATCCCTCGCATCCTTCCAACCGGAATTCCCCCACCCCGAGACCCGGTTCCCTGCAGTTTCTTGCTYGTTTCTCCAGTTTCCTTGCTTACCGGGTTCGTTCCTCYAACCCGTGGGTCCGCCTCCCCAGCGTGGCCCRGGAGGCGCCTGAGACTGCCTCTCATTCCCGTGAGGACCGCCGTTCCTTTGAGTACGCATACTCCGGAGTGTCGTGTCCAGACTCTCCTTCATGTACTCTCGCACATCTACCCCTCCTCCCGTGAAGACCACCTCGGCGACTCTATYGAAATTCGCAGAGTCTCTAGGGACCCTCTCGAGAACCTCCTTCCTCTTTTCTTCAGGCAGGTGCAACATGAACATTACGCACCTGTCTACCTTTGAGAGCATCCCTCTATCCACCAAAGCTTGCGACAAATGTTTGAATCTTCGAGTAAATGCCACCAGGCTCTCTTGCTGCCCTCTCACGACCCGACGCAACCCGTCTATCGTGGGGATCAGATCGTCACATGCGAAGACCCTCAATAAGCTACTTTTGAAGGTTCTCCGCCTCCCATCAGCTGGGTATATGTGACTTCCAAGCCCTTTCTAAGGTCCCGACAGGGCTCCCCCTGTCGTATCTAATCATTGACAGGCTTATCTTACCCAAGCTAGTCTCTTTGCTGCCTCGACTAGCGAGTCCTCACACCTCTCTCGAGAGCCCTCGCCTTGATCGAGTATCGTCCGATGTAAAGCTTCCTCGTACTCTCCCGTCCTATCCGAGAAACACGCCTCAACTAGGTGCACCCTGACTTCGAAAGGATTCCCGAGCCACCTAGAGTCCTCTTCAAACCTTCTCTCGACCTTTGTCAAGGGTTCCCTCCATGTTCTAGAGAATCGCTTTCTTCTCGCCTCTCTAATAAAGACCGAAAACCTAGCTAATGTGGCCCAGGACCTTCTTTTCCACAAGGCTAGTCTCCGGACCTCGACGAGGAACTCCTTTTTGGCTCGCGGTACTCGATCTTCTCCAAGACCCGGACTAAGCTCTGCTTCTCCTTCTATCTCGACCTCGGGCCCGTCGTCACACGTCTCCAATTCCCAGGTTATTGAGTTAGAGGCATAGGTAGCTCTCATGCCGATCTCCCTCCCCGAAGCAGCTCCTCCTTTAATTCGTCGAAGATCTTAACCGTGGCTGCCTCCAGTAACTTGATCTTGCGCAAGGACCCCGGCCTCGCTCTCCTTTCCTCTTCCCAGCAAAGGGTCAGGATCCTACACACCTCCGCCCTTACTCTCTCTAGTCCTACCAGATCTCGGGTGTGCGGCTCGCTCATGCCTCAAGTTCCTTCGCCGACAATCAATCGCGATCCGAATGAGATCTGAGGGGTCCRACYCTTCTAACCCGGCCTCACAGATCTTTYCCAAGTACCTTCACGAGATGGTCGATATCCTCACRTGTTGGCCCCAACCCTYGAATGCGTAGCCCAGCCCTTCCAGTGACGACCAACTGTCCTGGTACGGATTTYGTAGGCACCACCTRAGCAGGGAGTGCAAGTCCGACCTCCTGAATCGAAACTGGTTCAAGATCGAGATCCTAYGCTCCACGACCCTCTTRACCGCTTCAGARGGGTAGACTCGTTCAAGGATGAAACGGGSGACTCMTACGGGATCACTGTCGACAAATAGTGGTACCTCTTCCCACCCCACATACGACACCTGATATATCCTTCGGTCCCTTTCTCGAGGACCCACCTCCTCCACTAGTCTCTCYAGACGCCCCTGTACTGCTCGCACGTCTAAGAGTGGGTCTTCTCCCAACTTCAAATTCCTGACTACCTCTAGGAGACCCTCCTTMGAAAGAAATATCTTGGTTTMTSYGATTACCAACCCCTCCTCGCTACTCACCGACAGTCGAACGAATGACTTCCCTCGACGGATCYCAGACCCTTCCCTTCGAACGRKTCTCGTGGRACCCCCTTAACTCGCCTTCGGTAACGTGATGTAAACGACTTCCCCCGCTCCTCCTACAGGCTCTATCGAAGCCCAAAGAGTTTCGGGGATTCCCCTTATCATCACCTCTTACGTGCTTCGAACCCTCTCCGGTTAGTCACTTGYTCTTCCCCAAAGAGGCGGGTGTACGGAACGTCGGCCACGAGAGCCCTCACTKCCTCAAACTCTCTCAATCTTTGGAATATAGGCGTCAACTCTCTCYGCGGGGGAACCTCAGCGTCGACACACCGAGTGTAGAGCCAAAATAGCCCCCGCGTCCGTACCCCRGATCGTAGMGCGGCTCTGAGTACCTCTACCRCTCTCCCTTCCAGGTCCCTTAAGAGTGACCRTGCCAGGAAGTCAGGCAACCCTGCGTGGAGAACCTARGAGGCCCGTGGAACCTCGCCCGGCTCAGCGAAGGACACTTCAGTTCATGATTTGAATGTCCCCTCTTCGTAATCTGTCAGGACCAGGTCGTTTGCTACGTTCCTTGTGGATTCGAGATACCCCGAATGAGCGTCTAGCCAAGTTACTAAGCCCCTCTAAACCTCGGTCCACGTCTCTTCGTCCAAGAAGACTTTAGCCAGGACCTCGAGGAACCGTCATAGGCGCGGCGATCCTCCCCTTGCTATTCCTTCTTTCCAGGTAAGCCGCTGAGCCCTGACCCACACGTACGCACCCTCTTTGATGTCTCCTCCCTTCTCAACACTCAACCAATAGGGAGTCACGCGGGGGTTCCCAGGGATCAAGACCTGGCCCTCGTCACTGGTCTCTATCGCCCCTATTACTCCGCTATCGCCGAGCGCAAACCTTAACATCTACTGGTATCGTTTTGAAGACCCACTCACGATATTTCTCAGGCGAGAGGGCGACCGACTTCTCGAGGGATCCAAGCCTCATAAGAATCCCCCAAATTTTCCTACGCGGAGGGATCCCCTAGTCGATACAGTGAGTGTATAGTACCCACAGGGCTCTAAACGGTAGGCCTAATCCTCTCTCTCTCTCCAAGAGCTTGACTATCCTCTTCTCGTCCGTGCTAGGGAACACAAAATCCGGGTTCCTTGTGATTACCGGATAGCACAAAGTTAAATCCCCTTTGAGCCCTAACTACCCACCTTTCCCTTACTTTTCTTGCCTCTCCGATTAATAGGTCCAGCCCAACCCCTTGGCCTAAGACCAGGGGTACTACAACCTTCGACCCAGCCCCCGACTCGACGAAGATTATCACGGTGACTTTGAGATGCACACCAGTCGTTCTAGCTTTCACTTCTTCCGACTCTATCCACACGAAATTTCCGCCGACCGTGATCTCTCCACCTTCCAACCTCCTCCAATCGGGGGTTCCCCCGTTGCTCGAAACCAAGCTATACACCCCTTGCTTGTCTGGAGGGGACTCGACAAACCTACCGATGTCCCTGTTCAAGAGAACCATTCATGCTAACCTACCTTTTGGCGGACTCTAAATACCCTTTAGTAACGGTAGTCTCTCCCGCCCTCACGGTCTCGCTTCGATTCCAAAGAGATCCTTTCTCGGATCCGGTCGGCCCTAACTCCGTATGGTACTGGGTTGTCTACACAATAGGAGTAGAACCAATGAAGCGAGCGAAAGGACAGTCCCCTCATTTTCTCTCGCCTTATAGATCTCACAACTTTTTCGTACGCGGCTCCTTCCTCATACACTCGCCTGAAGACGTAAGATGGAAATATAACCTGGACGCAACCCGTCGCACGAGGGTATTCCTCGTCTCGAGCACAAGTTACTCGCAAGCTGAACAGCAGACTGTGCCGAAGTGGTACCTCCTCGAAGATCCGCCTCAGAATAGGCGCCACGCGTGTCTCCCAGTGGTTTGCCTGATACCACCCTAATGCCAGTGGGTAACGTACTCCACCCAGGCCTCCTGACTCAAGTAGATTGTGCCCTCCGCACGAACTGACGCTCGCCGGGCCTTCACTCCGTTCCTACGTCTATTTCTGGCCCACTGATTTCCTTCCCAAATTCCTACAACAAATCGTGCCCAGAAAAAGACCCCATTTTCGAGCTAGAGGCCTTTCTCGTGCCCAGCTAAATATCTCTCCGTACGATAATCCAAAGGGACACTGAAGCACTCTCTTTCCTTGTCGAGGTTGACCTTTTAGATTCGAACCTCACCGTCACTAGTCGTCTCCACAATCCAGACCATGGATTATCCTCTTGATGATCTCTACTAACACTTTCCAGTCGTCCGACCCGTCGAGATAGGTCTCCGGTATAATCGGGGCGGGTCGCCCCCCTCGTCGGAAGGTTTGGTAACCTAATGTGTAGAAGTACCGGATACCGCAATTCCCTAGAAGTTCCCTCTTTAGTTGCGCGAGGCCAACAACCTCCTCCCAACTACTTAGAAAGCCTTCTCCTTGATCCGTCCCTTCTTCCACATAGAAATGTCAAAATCCCCGGTCCATAAAAAGAAGTTGTAACACCACACGTCTACTCCCCCACAACCACCCACGCTAATGCCCGCCGGCTCAAATTCCAAAACCCCTAGGCTCATAGTCTCCCCACTATCTTTTCTATGATCGCTACCAATACTCTCCACCCGTCCGACCCATCGAGATAGGCGTTCGGAATCACCGGCGCAGGTTGACCCCTCCTAGGATAAGTTCGGTACCCCAGAGAGTAGAAATATCTTAACCCGTACCCTCGCAACTCCCCTCTTTCCATACGAGAGTGATTAACCGCCTCCTCCCATCCGTGGAGGAAATTTTCCCCTTGATCTTGCCTTTCCTCTACATAAATGGCGACGTCGAAGTCTCCCGTCCACAAACGGAAGGTATAGCACCACACGTCAACCCCACCATAAGTACTTACACTAATCCCTTCCAGGATCGCCTCTAAGCGCATTCACTCTAATCAAAGAAGGTCATTTTTGTCATCTTTACTCTTGACCACTCGAGAGACCATCCCTATCCTGCAATGAGAAGGTGCCTGTGAGCCCATCCGGATCAAATGGACCAGAGAAGGAAAGTCGTCTCACTCGGCTACCTTCTTGTCCTCCCCCGCTGAGAGGCCCTCCTACTTCCAAGTATAGAGACTAGCCGCGAACACAGGTTATCCCTGAAGAATGGTGGCAACCCCCTCTCCAAAGTTGGACCGAAGTCACACACCCGTGCCCTATGTCCCCCACCGAACCGACCCCTAATCCTAAGTTAGCCTATCCGGAACCACGCCCCTACTCGGCCCATCTCGAGCGTGGAATTACCCGGGTCCCGGGACTTTATCTGCCTGCCGATCAATGATCACTAACCTGTCTACTCCCTCCCATTTTCCTCCTTGCATCATGAACTCTTCTCACTTTGTTCCCTTCTTCCTATTCACCTTCGTCTGACTCTTTTATCTCTCGGAATCGGAGAATTTAATCGGGGTCCTTCACAAAAAAAAAGGGTGGGGAATTAGAATTTTAGAATGAGAATGTCTCAGGTTTTGACTGTTACAAATACGTACCTCGCGCTCCTTGATTTCTTCCGAATTCGTTCTCGTAATCCCAATAGTCCCCGAGATCCGAGTCCGAGAAGTCGGCAAGACACCGGTCCACCCAAGACTCGGCCTCCGATTCCTCGTCCAAGGTCCCCCACGTATCTCTTGCCTCTTCTTCTCGAATTAACCCCCTACCCCTTCCGTTCGCAACGGCGGTTGTAGTCCCTTCAACCCTTTGCCCCGGGGCCCAAAGCACCATCCTCCTCGCCCCTAAGTCACGGACAGCTCCCGCTTGAGAGCCCCGTTCCCTTGTGGGAGTGGTGTCTCACGCGTGCCCTGTCCACAACCCCCGCGGGTCGAGAACCGAAAACCCAACCCCCTCTCGAGAAGCCCGTTCCCTCGAGGGAGTTTCTTCCCGTGCGGGCAACGTCCACAACCCGTGAGGGTCGAGAATATTAGAGGGACCCCTTTCCCTTCGGATCTGCCCTCTTGGATCCCAACCCGATGGCGTCCCTAGGCCCCCTTGAACCTTCCTTTCCTCTCTCCCCCTCGCGTCCACTCTCTCTCCCCCGCGTGAGGACCCACTCACACTATTTTCCCGTGCGGTTCTTCTCCCCCCCTTTTGATTGTTCTTCACCCTCATCCAAACCCCGCAAGCAAACTGTTTCACCCTCTTAATTTGTCGATTTAAAATTAAACATACACAAAAGCATCACATTTCCCGCACTCGTCTGACCTGGATGTTTTTGAAGCAGCACAAGCGGGGCCGGACCAGACCTGCAAAAACCAAGAGACCCCGACACCCCAAACCCCTAGCACCCAAACAACCCAACAATCCCTCGACTAGTGGATGTGTGCGCTTGAAGTCGTCTGCCTCTTTCTGTCTCTCTCTCTCTCTCATCTCTTTCTCTCTCTCCCTCTCTCTCTCTCCCTCTCTCTCTCTCGTCTCTCTCTCTCTC